>OU343216.1:152229688-152281557 GCA_910596185.1 Chrysanthemum makinoi
AAAAAGACACATTACAACTTAATTAAAAAGCAGAAACTAAATTTTAAAAACTAAATCCTAATGCCTTAATGGCTACAATTGCATCTCTATTTATACTACTGTAATGGGTCTTCAAGTGCTTGAGCTTGTGTGCTTTTGATGTGAGAGGAATGAGACTAAGGATCCTTTTGTACTTCTTTAAAGTCATCTCAGCCATCCATTTTAATCTTGGAGCCCAAGGTTGAATCTGATCCTTTTGAGAGATCCAATAGGGTGTTTGAGGATTGCCAACATGGCATCTCACCCATGTGGGTGTGGGGGAGGGAGAGTGAGCTTTGGGGACCAAGGTTGAGAGGGACAGGGAGGAAGAAACCAAAGGTGGGGTGAGTTTTTGGCGCCAAAGGAAAAAGGAGTTATGTTCTGGGTTTTTTTTTCGTTCTGTTTTGGGTTAAATGGGGAAGAGGAGGGTTCAATGGTATTAAGAGGGGGGGTTTAAAGGTTATAAAGTGAAGGGGTTCAAAAGGGTTTAGGTTTAAGTTAAAACTTTGTATATATATATATATATATATATATATATATATATATATATATATATATATATATATATATATATATATATATATATATATATATATATATATATATATATATATATATTTTTTTTTTTTTGAAAGAAAATACTTTCAATAAAATTGGTTTTAAAAAAATAATTGTTGTAAAATAAAAATGAGGTTTTAAAAAGAGTAGTTTTGGATTTTGCAAAAAGGGTAAAAAGGTAATTTTGGGTTCGGGTAGAAGGGTAAAATGGTGATTTGGGTTTAGGGTTAGGTTTTCCGTCTGATTCCCCAAGCTCACTCCCAAATATGTATCTCGGGCTCTGAAAATATAGAAAATCATCTTCCTCGTCGATGCAAAGCACGCTTTCCAATCCGAGCTCAATTATGCTACGTTTTTGCCACATTTTTCGATCCTTTGTACCTGAAATACATAAAAACACACTCCAAGGATATCTGCAGTATAAATGGTCATATTTCAGTGTTTTAGACGTTTTTGTGGTCTTAGATGGGTAAAAATGATGAGTGAATAAGCACTCATCACGTGCAAATAAGGCAAAAAGGCAAAAACGAAAGATTGTTAGAAAACAGTGGAAACCACAGGAAGAACTTTTATAAAGATAGGTTATTATTGGATACCTTTTGGCCATAAGAATAATGTTTTTGTTCTCAATTTGCTGCTAAGATTATGCCCACTAGAAAATGGATGCCTCTTGGTAGAACTATTCCCGTGAACATACTTTGAATAGGTCAAATCTGAGAAACCACATTGCATCTATTCCCGGCGATTCTGATCTGCTCCAAAACGTCAAGCTACCTCACACAAGCTAGCTGCCACTTGTGAATGGCTAACCGTAAGAAGCTTAGCGGCTCGAAACAAATGCAATGAAGATCAGGAGAATATAATGAATTCCCGGGTCGTTATGTCCCACGGAGACTCAATGGTGTGTAAACACAAACTCAGATGATAGAATGATCACTAAGGATAGTGATCAGTAAAGGTTTGGATTGAGAAATTACACTACTGATTGCTTGGAATGATATAGGATCTGAGGAAAGCACAACAATCAGATGAAACAAACGTAAAACTTACGTTTAAAAACTACGTACACGCACAAAATAAAAAGTGAAATCTAAGAAATAAAAGACCTAAAAATATAAAAATGACATTTTTGGAATCCTAAAAATAAAAGAAAATTATTAGAAAAATAAAATTATTTTTACCACTATTTAATTAATTATTATTAATTAAAGACTATTTTAACTATTTAAAAATAACCTAAAATAAAAGAAAATATGAAATAAGGCTAGAAAAATAAGATTATGATTCAGAAAAATCTAAAATATTATAAAACTCATTTTAAAACTAAAAATATATTTTTCACACTTTTTATCTAATTATTACTAATTAATTATTATTTAAAATACACTGAAATACTAGAAAATATCAAATAAACCTGGAAAAATGAAATTTCAACTTGGAAAAATCTAAAATATGATAAAAATAATTTTAAAACTGAAAAGATATTTTTTATGCTTTTTAACTATTTATTACTAATTAATTACTATTTTTAACTATTAAAAATTCTAATAAATACTAAAAAGATTAGAAAAATTATGAAACTTTTTCTAAAAATACTATATGATGACAGAAAACTAACAAAATTATAAAAACAAGATTTGCTTATTAATAAGCTAAAAAGAAAAATCAAAAAGCTAAAACCTATTAAATAAACACTATCACTGAATTTAAATTGATCTTTTTTTGGATTTTCTTTTTGAAAACTACTTTACTACTGATATTATGAAACTTTAACAAAGACAAAAATTTTGCAAACTTAAAATAAGCTGTTTTACAAGCTTATAAGCCCAACAGATGTGCTTTTGAGCTTATTTGGTGAAATAAGCTCAAACAAGCTCACAAGTTGAAACAAAAGCTCCAATAAGATAAAAACAAGCTAGATAAACAGAAATGAAGCTAGAAAGATCAATTAAAAACACTGATAAGCTACTAAAAAGGTAATAAGCACTTATTGACTACACAGAAAATGGGACAAACTTAGAGCTTATTGCAGCCCTACTAAACAGGCTTCAAAATGAAAAACAAGGCTTGAGACCTCAAGATGGCTTGGTTGGCTTTCCAAAGAAACAAAGATCACAGGATTTGGACAACTATAGAGCTTATGGCAAGCTTATGAAAGTGGTACCAGACCACTTTAACTTTCCAAGTGAGTCATTATCAATTGAGTAATGGGACAAAACAAAACCACTAGCACCCTAGCAAACAAGTTCCAAAATGAAAACTTAAGCTTGATACCTCTAGATGGCTAGGTCAGCTATCCAAAGAACCAATAATCACGAGATAAGACCAACTAATAAGCTTTGTGCAAGCTTTTCAAAATGGTGCCATTCACTGTGCACGCAGGCATGGTTTCAGAACAAGTATCCACAAAAAGCTAGAAAATAAGCACTTTATAAACTGATTCAAAGAGATCTATTATTTTTCTAATTTTGTATAGCAACTGAACTTTAATACCCTAAGAGCTTTTAAGCTAAAACTTATTATTAAGCACACAGTAAAAATATCTATTTTATTCAAAAACGACCCAAATGAAAATTTGACTTTTCTTAAAAACTAGAAGAGTTGACTAAAATGAACTTTGATTCACTACTACTTACTGATTTTGTTGTTTTAAGGTGTAATGAGACTGATTTGATCAATGATAACAACTTGTAAACACAAAATGATGACCATGAATCATTCAAACCCAACAGTGGACACACAAGTTATGATCAAAAGAGATTTTGACTTTTGCTTAATGACCACTGTTTGTTTATGGTTTATTTGAGTTATAAGGAACTAGTGAAACACAAAGACAGGACAAGCAATCAGCAGAAACAAGACTTGTATCAGTTTAATCAAGCAAATCCAAACACCCTTAAAGCAACTGTTATGGTGATTTTTAGATCAAAACACATTTAATCCATTAAGTGATTATTGAGACCATGTATTATCATATAATAGAGCTAATGAAACATAAAACAACAACATTAACAACAAAAATCTAAGAATTACAAGTTATACACTTTTAACTGTCAAGATGAAATTTTTACTAAACTACACTTTTAAAAGAACAACAAACTGAATTTATTGTTTAAATACCTTTAACTAAGACTAATTAACACAAAAGAAAGAAATTCAAGCTATTGAACAACTATCACAATGAAATGCAAAAGTAAATAAAAAGGCTTACAAAGGCTTCCAAGCTCAAAACTGAAAACAAGGACCAATTAACACCCCTATTAGCTTACCACTAAGCTTCTAACCCAAGGCCATCCAAGATTTACCCTGCTCCAGCTGTGAATACCATCTCCATGTGATTTTTGATTTTTCTACTATTTAATTTGTATTTTTATGATTTTTCTATTTAACTTCTAAACTTGAATTTTAAGGTCTCTAAAAGCTTGAATAAGCTTTTTGGGAGCTTACATGAGCTATTTCAGTCCTTATCAATAACTAACAACAACATTAACACATTGTGAGATTTTTCAATGAAAACTGCATAAATTGAAATAAGAACTTGAAACTTGAATTTTATTACTGAAAAGGATTAAAAGTACACTAACAATACTTAAGAAAGTATTTGGAAGCTAAGAAATACACTGGAAACTTGAAAATGACTAAAACGACATAAACACTTAAATTTTTTACACTAGATACTTTGATACATTGCATCTCTCTCCCTTTATAATGACTTTTGTGAATCTCTATGACCTCGATTGTTTCCCACCAAATTCCGCCTTGGATCTCTCGAACTCATCAAAACCGTCCACTTGGATTTTTGGCCAAATTCTTCAAGGCGAGGGTTTTTGCTATTAATTGGAGTGGTTTCAATCAATTAAGGATATTTGGGTGTTAGTGGAGGTGGAGGGACAAGGTAAGGGGTTTGGAGTAAATCATGGAAAACCATGACTGGTTTTGGTTTGGCAATTTGAGGAGAAGCATAGTAACCATGGTTTTGACTTATTTGACCGGTATTAATAACGTGGAAGGGGTTCACAATTGGGTTATGACTGGGGCCAAAATGGATTTTGACCTAGCTCAAGGTTCAAGCCAAAGGGGTTGGGCTAAGGATTGGATTTGGGCTTGTGTTTATTAAAAGGATCCGTTTGGTGTAGTTTATTAGCCAAGGACCAAATTTGCAAATCACAAACATGAGGACTGAAAATGTAGCTTTTCCAAAGATATCATAAGGACCAAATTTGACAAACTTTGATAGTACAAGGATAACTTTTGCATAAAATTCCATTTTAAAACATCCAAGGACTAATTTTGCAATTTTTCAAAGTTTAAGGACCTTTTCCGCCATTTGACCAAAGAATCATTCAAGGATCATTTTGACAACTTAGAATATTTTAGGGACCTTGAATGACAAAACTTCACATTTTGAATTCAGGGGACTAGATTTGACAACTTTTAAAACTTGGGGACTAAAAGCGCCAATTTTGCAAACTTGAATCATTTTCATCGATTTTGATATTTTTTCATTTAAAACTCATAAAACACTGATTTGTGATATTTTGATCATTTTGATGAGTTTCTGAGTGTTTTTAGATGATTTTGCAGTTTAGATTGTACAAAAATGATGAGTATTAAGACACTCATCAATCCCACACGAGATATTGCTAGTCCTAGCAATGTTTTAGAACTTTAATGGATTTTAAAACTCTTTACCAAAAGCCATCACTTAAGGTAGCCAAATGTTCGTTCAAGTAAGAACTATGGTACACCGATAACCATCTGATTTATTGGCAAATCATAAACCATATAACGGATTTGATGTGTCTTTACGAGAAGCCGTTTGCTCTGGACTAGCCAACTCTTAGATAAATTATCAGAATTATCTTTGGTGAGTCTGAATACCAATTATGGTTTTTCCATTGCCTTTACCACAAGCCATAACCTTGCGGGCTAGCCAACTCTTCACTTTTTAGGACATGGTGAGTTGAGAACCATACAATTTTGGGCAAATTGCAAGCCATATAAACGGATTGGAGAAATCTTTACCAAGAGCGTTTGCTCTGGATTAGCCAATCCTTTAGTCTTGAGACAAAGTGGCGGTGCTGATAACCAAATGATGAGTAAGTGTAGAACACTTACTCCAAAAAAATTTTGGCCAAAAACGGGGAATTAAGGTGGCGGTATAATTACATGATAAAATTAGTGAGAATTCCCCCCCACACTTAGAAATGAATATTGCCCTCAATATTCAAAGTAAGCGGTTATGCGAAACAAAACGTAAAAGGGAAATACTACGGCCATTATTTGGAAAGATTTTTTTTTTTTTTTTTTATACATATATACAACAGGTGTGGGGCAACTCCCCACACTAGGGTGGTAGAAACAGAGAAAAGACGAAATATGGGTGAAAACCCATATGGTGTGTGCTATTGTTTTTGATTACCGAGTCATTAGCTTGACTCGATCCCGCATTCATTGGTTCATGGGGAATGTTTGTAAATCGGGACAACCACGGGAGGAATATCCTCTCCAAAGTAATGCTTCACTCGATGACCATTCACTTTAAAATTAGGACCATCGGGTTGAGATAACTCAATGGTGCCATACGGATAAACCTTAGTGATAGTAAATGGACGGACCAAGCGGGACTTGAGCTTTCAGATAAAATCTTTAATCTTGAATTGAAAAGAAGGACTCGAACACCAACGTTGAAAACGCGGTTCTTGATTTTAGAGTCATGAATCTTCTTTGTCTTTTCCTTGTAGATCAAAGAGTTCTCGTAAGCTTGATCACGAAGTTCATTTAATTCATTCATTTGAACTTTTCTATGATCACGGTTAATGCGTATGTCGAAGTTTGCATGCTTTAAGGCCCAGTAAGCCTTGTGCTCTAGCTCAATCAGCAAATGACATGCTTTTCCGTACACTAGCTTGTATGGAGTACACCCGATGGGTGTTTTGTAAGCTGTCTGAAAAGCCGAAGTCGTCATCAAGTTTATCCGACGGGATGCGATTTAAGCCTCTTGTCCTTTCAAATTCTTTTAATACCACGGTTTGAAACTTCCACCGCCCACTTGTTTGGGGGTGGTATGCATAGAGAGCGGTGAGTAACACCATACTTTTGCATGACTCTTTCAAATTGGTCATTACAAAATGTGTACCATGATCAGCGATTATAAATTCGCTCGAGTTCCAAACTGGCAAAAGAGATTTTAAGAATTTTACAACAACTCGGGCATCATTGGTAGGTAAAGCTTTTGCTTCAACCCATTTTGATGAGATAGTCAACACCGCGTATGTACTTGTTACCACGAGAAGATGGAAATGGCCCCATAAAATCAATACCCAGATGTCAAATATCTCACAAACTTGAATGGCATTTTGTGGCATTTCATTTCTTTTAGATATATTTCCGTGACGTTGACAAGCGTCACGGGCTTTGACAAATTCGTGGGCATCCTTATAGATTGTGGGCCAATAAAATCCGGAATCAAACACCTTTTTGGCGGTGTAATTTGGACTATGATGGCCCCGGTGGGTCCAGCATGGCAAGCTTTGAGAATGTCAAGAGCTTCTTGTCCATAAACACACCGTCGGATGACTGATCCGCACAAATTTTGAACAAGAAAGGGTCGTTCCAGAAATAATGTTTAACATCTTTGAAGAACTTATTCTTCTGTTGGGTCGACATCCCTTTCACAATGAAGTTACCCGCATGGTAATTTGCAAAGTCAGCAAACCATGGGGTAGTAGAATTTCCACGAAAAGAAACCGCATTGAGTGTCTCGAGAGGAAATGTTTCATTTATTTCCTTTTCTCGAAAACATCTTGGTGAGGGTTCTCTAATCGGGACAGATGATCAGCCGCCAAGTTCTCGGCTCCTTTTTTATCACGTATAATGATATCAAATTCTTGGAGGAGGAGAACTCAACGGAGCAATCTCGGCTTTGCATCTTGTTTTGCAAAGAGATATTTAAGAGCAGTGATCGTATACACCACTTGATTTGGTCAAGATTAAGTGCAAGAAATTTCTCAAATGCATACACCACGGCTAATAGCTCTTTTACGTGGTGGTGTAATGAGTTTGAGCCAGCCATAGTTTTACTTGCGTAGTGAATGGGCTGAAAATGCTTGTTTCTTCGTTGCCCTAGGACTGCACCGATAGCAAAATCACTTGCATCGCACATGAGCTCAAAAGTTAAGTCCCGGTCGGAACAGCGAGAATGGGTGCTTAGAAGGCTTTTTCTTCAATGTTTCAAAAGCTATGATGCACTCGGGTGAGAAGATAAAAGGATCATCCTTTTCAAGAAGATGGGTCATAAGTAGGGCGATTTTAGAAAAATCTTGTATGAATCTACGATAGAAACCGGCATGACCTAAAAACTCCTAATACCTTTGGCGGTAGCGGATGAGCTGACTTAGCAATAACATCTACTTTTGCTCTATCAACCTCAATCCCATTCTTTGAAATCTTATGGCCAAGGACTATGCCTTCTTTGACCATAAAGTGGCTCTTCTCCCAATTTAGACCTGATTGGTGTCTTCACACCTTTGAAGCATGTTTTCTAAATGGGAGAGACATGTTTGAAAAGAATCCCCAATGACCGAGAAGTCATCCATAAACACCTCCATTGTTTCCCCGATCATGTCGTGGAAAATGGCCATCATACATCTTTGGAGCGTGCGGGAGCATTACATAAGCCAAAAGGCATGCGTTTGTAGGAAAAAGTTCGTATGGGCGGTGAATGTGGTTTTCTCTTGATCCTGTGGATCAATAGGGATCTGAAAGTAACCCGAGAAACCATCAAGGAAACAATAGTATTCATTCCTTGCTAATCTCTCAAGCATCTGGTCCATGAAGGGTAGAGGAAAATGGTCTTTACTGGGTGGCATCATTTAACTACGATAGTCAATACAAACACGCCATCCGTAACCAATCGAGTTGGAATTAACTTCGTTATCTTCATTTGTGATAATAGTAATGCCACCCTTTTTAGGAACACAATGAATTGGGCTAACCCAAGGACTATCCGAGATCGGGTAAATCAATCCTGCATCAAGAAGTTTGATAACCTCTTGTTTGATAACATCATGGATTTTGGATTCACTCGTCTCGATGTTGAGCTGCGGTTTGAAGTCATCCTCCATCAAGATTTTATGAGTACAATTCGAGGTTGATACCACTTAATATCGGAGAGTTTCCAAGCAATTGCTTGTTTGTGTGACTTCAAGATTTTTATGAGAGCAACTTTTTCATCTTTACTCAAATCTCGAGCAATAATGGCGGGTAATTTATCATCACCCTCAAGAAATGCATACTCGAGATGAGGAGGTAAGTCCTTAAGCTCAACCTCAGGGAAATTCTTGAGTTTTCTCAAGCTGATTTGACTTCCTTGTTATGAAGTTTGATGGGAGGGAGAGGAGGAGAAGTGTCATGAGTCAACAATTCCTCAAGAAGAATATCTCCCTCGGATTAATCTCATCGGGGAATTGAATCACTAGGGAGGGTTGATGATGGATCATCATTAAGCAACTTCTCAATAAGTATGCCCCCTCAATGTCAATTGGAGCATGATCAATTTCCCACGGAGCGAATCACTAGCCAAGTACGCTTCAATCTCTTCCAAGATGAAGTCTCTTTCCTCAAAAGGAGTGATAGAAGGAGTAGAATTGGCTATGATAGGTTGAGAAGATGTGGTGGGATCCCTCACGAAATTATGAGAATAACAAAGAACTTCTTGAGAGTACTCTTCAGAAGCAACATCAATGATATCTATTAGGTTAACCGATTCGAGAATCATAATTTCGCGAGTACCTCGAAGTTTGATCAAGGTTAAAGGTGATGACTTCATTACCAACACGCAATGTGATTTCTGCTCAAATACATCAATGAGAGCGGCCCGTTCTCGAGAATCCTCGACCAACAATGAGTGGAACCCGATGATCGGCATCAAAATCAACAACCACGAAGTCAACTGGAAAATGGAACTTTCCTACTTTCAGTCGTCCTCGGCAATGCCAAGAGGCCGGGATATGGAACGATCTGCAAGCTCGAGAGTCATGCATGTAGGAGTAAGTTCGGAAGAGAGCTTTTCCACACTTGAATAAGGCATCAGGTTTATGCTTGCACCAAGATCGCTAGGGCAAAGCATTCAACCATTCACAGGAATACACAAGGTAAGAGAAATTTCGGGATCTCCAAGCTTTTCGGAAGCTTCTTGGGATAACTTGAGGAGCGTTCTCGTTAAGAGGAGTCTTAGCCATTTCAAACAGCTTTTCCTTGTTGCTTAACATGTGTTTGAAAGTCGATGCAAACTTGGGCATCAGCATGATAGCATCCATAAAGCTTATGTCAAAATGTAACTATTGGAAAATTTGGAAAAATTTGTCCATTTGATGACCGCTTTCTAGCGAACTTTTGCTCATTCAAGCGTGATGGGTAAGGAATAGAAGATTTGGATTTCGATTCTCAAGCAGGAGCTCTGGGAGGTTCAAAACAACTCCTTGATTTGACTTGGGTTTCGGACAACTTGAGGTTGGACTCTAGAAGGTGGGGCGTGTCTTGATTGCCTGGGCTTGAATAGTGCACTTTGTCCGTTGTTTCCTTGGTAACTTGACTCATTGCCACAGGTGGAGGAGGCATTGGAGTCGTAGGTCCATTGTGTGTCCTTGGTTCACTTTCCACTACCTTTGGGAGAGAAGAAGAAGAGGTAGTAGGAACAGCAGGTCCATCATATGAAACACCACTTATGGTTGTGATCGCCTTTGCATAAGCCCCTCGGGTTAGCGTCGTGTTGCTAGGTAAAGTACCGAGCCAGGTCGATCATTTAAAGACTTCTTAAGATCGGCAATCGTGACCAACAACTTGTTCATTTCATCTTGGGATTTCATGAGCTGCCGAATAACTCATCGGATGATGGTCTGGAGGAACAATAGCTTGAGGAGTGGAGGATAATTGAGGCCTTATGTTTTGATTATAGCCAAAATTCCCTTGATTAGGATTCATATTCCCATGAAATTGATTCCCTCGATTGAAATTGTTTTGATGGAGGTTCCCTTGATGTTGGAAACCTTGATGGGGTCGGGATAGAAATTACCTTGGTTTTGATAACCTTGGTTCATTCTTGGTTGGATTCGATTCGGTTTTGCATGTTATGATTACGGTTAAAACCGGGTGGTGCACGATTAGTGTTAGCACGGTAGTGTGGTTCATTTTGAGGGCGGTGTTGATTACCTCCTTCTTGTGAACTACGGCTAGAGCATTGGCTTCAAATGGACTACCATCGGTGGCAATACAATTGTAGTATGCATGAGGACCACCACAAGTAACACAACTCTCGACTTTCTTCGCTTCACCATGTTGGTGTGCGTGTGAAGGTCACTTTCTTACGGTTAGCAAGTGTCACAATAACAATTTCGGTCATTTTTCTCATATTTCACATTCATTTCATAACGATTTTACATGGTTTTGCATTTCATTAGCGTTATTTTCTTATTAAATAAGCGTTATCGTAAACTTTATTTTGAACATTTGATCCGATACTTCAAAATGATCGATACATTTTATACTTACATTTAGTTATAAAAACTATATTTTGAGTTACCTCGTGTTTTAAAATTCATTTTGTATGTAAATTGTTAAATTTATATTATTATGACGCTTTTCTTAAAAACTACACGATAATTATTATATCACTCAAATATTACAAGAAATGTATTTTTATAATTTTTATGACCTAAATATATTTTATCTTGACCCGTGAAATATATTTTCATCTAACATACCTTAAATATTCAAATGCGTATACAACTTACTAATCTTATTTAACAATACTACAAGTTACTACTATCCTCAAATAACTTTACATTACTTACTTTACTTTTTACTTACATAATAAAAAAATAAAATGTAGTATATGTATTATTAAATACAAGATTCACAAGACTTTTAAAGATTTGCTAGATATTCACTTATATATGTTTACACTCCAACTCATACTCATTCAATCAATAATTCAAGCAAAGTCAAGATCAAAATTCCTCTCTTCTTCTTCACCCAAAAATCCGGCCACCATTGTCCACCAAGAAGGAGTGCATCAAAAATTTTCTTATCAAGTTCTACACAACCTAGATACACTCTTGTTTTAGGTTTTGAAATAAAAACCTAGGGTGTTTAGGATAATCCTTGGTTCACTAAACCTCATCAAGCATTTGTAAGCATAAAACTTCATCTCTTACTTTTTCATATATATTTTTCATACATTTCATGAAGTCCATATGATCATATTTGCTCAAGTTGTAGTTTTTATTCATGTTTATCAAAGATTATCACCCATATGTGCTCTATAAATATTTATAACAATCATGTGCTAGTTAAAAGTTTATAAAAATGAGAAGTTTGAAAAATGGATCATCAAAGTCTAGTTGTGGTTTTTGGAAGAAATGGTTACATAAATTTTATACATGTTTATTTAAGTTTGTATATATATTTTTAGCCTCATAATGAATATTTATTTTGGTTATGATCACATGAAGTTGTTTTACTAGTAGGATTGGTGATGAGTAGATTAAGGGATTTTTGTGGAGAAGTTGTGGTTAAACAAGTAGATAAAAATGGTAATTTTAAAATAAAGCGAGCCGTCGAAATTTATAATTTTTTTCGAAAAGTTAGTCATTTTTATAAGTTTTATTAAATTTTTAGAAAATAGATTTTTAGTTATGAACGTGGCCTTTTGAGCGGACTAAAACGAGTTATAACGAAAAATATCACGTGGTTTCCAAGTTACGATTTAAAAACTACATTTTCGAGAAAATGTTTATGCTGTCCGAATTTCAACTGACCCAAACAGTGGCCTTAAAATTTCTGTGAAGTCTCCAAGTTTAAAATATATTAGTACACTTACTTACCTTCGCGTGGATATAAAGAACTTGAAAAACGGACTTAAAACGAGTGAGTTATGGTTAACAGAACTTTGAGTCAAAAACGTCTTTAGAAAACACTATTCACAGCTTTAGTAAGCTGTCGGGATTTTTAATCAAGGTTTTGAGGGCCTAAGCGGGACGTTTGGAAGCGGACCTTAAAAGCGGGTTAGTTTTCCTATGTACATATTACTTCAAGTCTAACGTAAACCGATTTTTCAATTACAAAAACCGTTACATAGTTTTAACTACATTTTCACCATTAGCTCAAAAGTATTTATTTTGACATGGAACCGTCACACATTCAAGTAACAATATTTCTATATTAACTAATTTTCAAGTAGCATATTGGGTGATACGTTTTCAAATCATGCATTCACGACAACATATCATAACTCAAGTCATAACATTCATTTTAGGTCGCGGATAGTTTCGGGCCTCACTTTCGTGCATTTCATTTTGCTAGCATATCAATCACACACGGGTGAGTTAAGTAGCCCCTACTTTTACTTGCTTTCATGATGTTTTGGGGAATACATGCTCAAACTATTTTCACTTACTTTCACAAGTACTTTAAACTTTACATACTACTGTGAGTTTCATAACCCCTACTTTTATACATTTTCAATTACTTTTGGGGGCATGCTCAAACTATTTTTACTTACTTTCACAAGTACTTTAAACTTTTACATACTACTGTGAGTTTCATAACCCCTACTTTTATACATTTTCAATTACTTTTGGGGGAGGTACATGCTCAAACTATTTTCATTTACTTTCACAAATATTCTAAACTTTGACATACTCCTGTGAGTTCAT
This sequence comes from Chrysanthemum makinoi, assembly GCA_910596185.1. Taxonomy (NCBI): domain Eukaryota; kingdom Viridiplantae; phylum Streptophyta; class Magnoliopsida; order Asterales; family Asteraceae; genus Chrysanthemum; species Chrysanthemum makinoi. The sequence goes on from OU343216.1 coordinate 152,242,981, forward strand.
ACCCCGCTTTTACTCGTTTAAATTCTACAAACTATTTGGGGTGAGATATATGCTTATTTATCCAAACATTTAAACTCTTTTGCCAAACAACTTTACCTATACTTTAGACTTGATTGCGTTTTATACTTGATTGGGTTATACTTGATTTCATACGCATACTTGGATCAAACATACAAGAATTAGTGGCACCAAATTAAGTTGTTGGAGGGCTACTAATTTACAAACATACAAAAATTAGTGGCACCAAATTAAGTTGTTGGAGGGCTACTAATTTACAAACATACAAGCATTAGTGGCACCAAATTAAGTTGTTGGAGGGCTACTAACTTACAAACATACAAGAATTAGTGGCACCAAATTAAGTTGTTGGAGGGCTACTAATTTACAAACATACAAAAATTAATGGCGCCAAATTAAGTTGTTGGAAGGCTATTAATTTACAAACATCCCACACACAGTAATGTTGACACATATACTTTTTACTACTATGATATATACATACATGATTGACATACTATTTTTTTTTAGCGATTGGGTTGTAAACACACGGTTGCAAGTTTGGAAGGGACTTGGACTGAGTGGATTCACGATGCCTTTGCTTTGCAAACTATTCTATATAACCAAAAACTTTGCCTTTGTTGCATTAACGCTCTTTAAAAGCTTTACTTGTTAACTAAACTCTATGAACTCACCAACCTTTGTGTTGACACTTTTTAGCATGTTTTATCTCGGGTATCTAAGGCATTCACCTCATGGCATGCATTTGGACATATCATAGAGTCGTGGTGACGGTGGCGTCGCATGGGATTTATGCATTTAAAACATCGCTTGTAACAAACTTATTTCCGCGCAAGTTGATTTCATTTGGGACCTACATTTTGTAAACTTTGATTGTTTTAATAAATCAAACGATGTGTTTTCCAAACGACACTTTAGGTCGTTCAATATAAGCTTAACTTTGATGCTATGACAGTCCTCCCCAAGGTATTCAATCCGGTGCAAAACAGGTAATTTGGGGTGTGACAGATTGGTATCTGAGCGTTGGTTATAGAGAACTAGGTTGCATCATTGACCCTAGACTATAACCACATCATCATAGCATCTCATCATATCATTATAAGTGCATATTCTTTATACATGCGAACTTATGACTCAACACCAAACATCATATGAGTCGATTAGTCCAAGCATTGCATAGTTACTCTTAAATTATACATAGCCTGATCACCTATGTCTAATTCAGGAAGAATCATGCAATGAAGGGAGTAGTAGTCTCATATGAGTAAGCAATTCAGTAATCGAGCCAAATTTTCAAAAGATTTTCTTCAAACCACTTGTTTCGGTTTGATCGTGGACATTCTTGTTTGATGAGTTGCAAAGATCGAGCTAGAAACAAGTTGTTACCTAAACCCGATTTAGCCTAATCTCATGACAGTTCTTGTTTGATGAGTTGTGGGATTAAGCAAAAATCGGTTACCTAAAAAGTCTTTTGGAAATTTTGCTTCGAAATCAACTGCTCATCGAGCCTAATCATAAGGGAGCATGTCTTTAGAATGGGATATAGCCACGACATATGCATGAGCATTGGCATAATCATTCATGAGCATAAACTTTTAGAACCCTTGTCGTGTTTTGGGCCATAGTATCATTAATCGAATCACGGGGACGTGATTCCTTTGACATGGGAAGAATGTCACAATTCGCAATTTCTGGTCATTTCTCATATTTCACATTCAGCATTTCATAACGATTCGTACATGGTTTTGCATTTTTTCATTAAACGTTATTTTCTTATTAAATAAACGTTATCGCGTAAACTTTATTTTGAACATTTGATCCGATACTTCCAAAATGATCCCGATACATTTTATACTTACATTTAGTTATAAAAACTATATTTTGAGTTACCTCGTGTTTTAAAATTCATTTTGTATGTAAATTGTTAAATTTATATTATACGGCTTTTCTTAAAAACTACACGATAATTATTATATCACTCAAATATTACAAGAAATAAATTTTTTTTATAATTTTTATGACCTAAATATATTTTATCTTGACCCGTGAAATATATTTTCATCTAACGCTACCTTAAATATTCAAATGTGTATACAACTTACTAATCTTATTTAACAATACTACAAGTTACTACTATCCTCAAATAACTTTACATTACTTACTTTACTTTTTACTTACATAATAAAAATAAAATGAAGTATATGTATTATTAAATACAAGATTCACAAGACTTTTAAAGATTTGCTAGATATTCACTTATATATGTTTACACTCCAACTCATACTCATTCAATCAATAATTCAAGCAAAGTCAAGATCAAAATTCCTCTCTTCTTCTTCACCCAAAAATCCGGCCACCATTGTCCACCAAGAAGGAGTGCATCAAAAATTTTCTTATCAAGTTCTACACAACCTAGATACACTCTTGTTTTAGGTTTTGAAATAAAAACCTAGGGTGTTTAGGATAATCCTTGGTTCACTAAACCTCATCAAGCATTTGTAAGCATAAAACTTCATCTCTTACTTTTTCATATATATTTTTCATACATTTCATGAAGTCCATATGATCATATTTGCTCAAGTTGTAGTTTTTATTCATGTTTATCAAAGATTATCACCCATATGTGCTCTATAAATATTTATAACAATCATGTGCTAGTTAAAAGTTTATAAAAATGAGAAGTTTGAAAAATGGATCATCAAAGTCTAGTTGTGGTTTTTGGAAGAAATGGTTACATAAATTTTATACATGTTTATTTAAGTTTGTATATATATTTTTAGCCTCATAATGAATATTTATTTTGGTTATGATCACATGAAGTTGTTTTACTAGTAGGATTGGTGATGAGTAGATTAAGGGATTTTTGTGGAGAAGTTGTGGTTAAACAAGTAGATAAAAATGGTAATTTTAAAATAAGCGCAGAAGCGCTGTCGAAATTTATAATTTTTCTGAAAAGTTAGTCATTTTTATAAGTTTTATTAAAGTTTTAGAAAATAGATTTTTAGTTATGAACGTGGCCTTTTGAGCGGACTAAAACGGAGTTATAACGAAAAAGATACGTGGTTTTCAAGTTACGATTTAAAAACTACAATTTTCAGGAAAATGTTTATGCTGTCCGAATTTTAACTGACCCAAACAGTGGCCTTAAAATTTCTGTGAAGTCTCCGAAGTTTAAAAATATATTAGTACTCTTCATTACCTTCGCGTGGATATAAAGAACTTGAAAAGCGGACTTAAAACGAGTGAGTTATGGTTAACCGAACTTTGAGTCAAAACGTCTTGAAAACTATTCACAGCTTTAGTAAGCTGTCAGGATTTTAATCAAGGTCTTTGAGGGCCTAAACGGACGTTGGAAACGGACCTTAAAAGCGTTAGTTCCTATGTATATATTACCTCAAGTCTAACGTAAACCGATTTTTCAATTACAAAAACCGTTACATAGTTTTAACTACATTTTCACCATTAGCTCAAAAGTATTTATTTTGACATGGAACCGTCACACATTCAAGTAACAATATTTCTATATTAACTAATTTTCAAGTATATGGGTGATCGTTTTCAAATCATGCCTTCACGACAACATATCATAACTCAAGTCATAACATTCATTTTAGGTCGCGGATAGTTTTGGGCCTCACTTTCGTGCATTTCATTTTGTTAGCATATCAATCACACCGGTGAGTTCGTAAGCCCTACTTTTACTTGCTCTCATGACTGTTTTGGGGGAGATACATGCTCAAACTATTTTCACTTACTTTCACAAGTACTTTAAACTTTTACATACTATTGTGAGTTTCATAACCCCTACTTTTATACATTTTCAATTACTTTTGGGGGAGATACATGCTCAAACTATTTTCACTTACTTTCACAAGTACTTTAAACTTTTACATACTATTGTGAGTTTCATAACCCCTACTTTTATACATTTTCAATTACTTTTGGGGGAGGTACATGCTCAAACTATTTTCATTTACTTTCACAAATATTCTAAACTTTTACATACTACTGTGAGTTCATACCCCGTTTTTACTCGTTTAAATTCTACAAACTATTTGGGGCGAGATATATGCTTATTTATCCAAACATTTAAACTCTTTTGCCAAACAACTTTACCTATACTTTAGACTTGATTGCGTTTTATACTTGATTGGGTTATACTTGATTTCATATGCATACTTGGATCAAACATACAAGAATTAGTGGCACCAAATTAAGTTGTTGGAGGGCTACTAATTTACAAACATACAAGAATTAGTGGCACCAAATTAAGTTGTTGGAGGGCTACTAATTTACAAACATACAAGCATTAGTGGCACCAAATTAAGTTGTTGGAGGGCTACTAACTTACAAACATACAAGAATTAGTGGCACCAAATTAAGTTGTTGGAGGGCTACTAATTTACAAACATACAAGAATTAATGGCGCCAAATTAAGTTGTTGGAAGGCTATTAATTTACAAACATCCCAACACGAGTGTTGGAAGACCCTTGTGGTGACACATATACTTTTTACTACTATGATATATACATACATGATTGACATACTATTTTTTAGCAGTGGGTTGTAAACACACAGGTTGCAAGTTAGGCGGGACTTGGGCTGAGTGGATTTACGACGCCTTTGCTTTGCGAACTATTCTATATAACCAAAAACTTTGCCTTTGTTGCATTAAGCTCTTTAAAGCTTTACTTGTTAACTAAACTCTATGAACTCACCAACCTTTGTGTTGACACTTTTTAGCATGTTTTATCTCGGGTATCTAAGGCATTCACCTCATGGCATGCATTTGGATATCATAAGAGTCGTGGTGACGACGTGTCTCACATGGGATTTATGCACTTTAAAAACATCGTTTGGCTTGTAACAAACTTATTTCCGCGCAAGTTTATTTGGGACCTACATTTGTAAACTTTGATTGTTTTAATAAATCAAACGATGTGTTTTTCAAACGACACTTTAGGTCGTTCAATATAACTGTAACTTTGATGCTATGACAGTCCTCCCCCAAGGTATTCAATTCCGCTGCAAAACAGGTAATTTGGGGGTGTGACAGCAAGAACCAAAGCCTGAACAATGTCTGTGAGTTTGTCAATCTTAGCATCGGTGCTAGATGTTGGGGAGATGAGAAAAGAAGAAGAAGGTCCAGCTATGAGGCGATATGTTTTTTGCCGGAAAGCGCGGACTCGGGATTTGTTCTCAATGATTTGCAAGGCCTCGGGTGGTCTTGCTTAGAAATTACCCCCGGAGGTATCATTCAAAGAGTCTTGATTGGTCTGATTCAAACCATTGTAGAAAGTATCCATTTGCATTAACTCGGTAAAACCATGATGTGGACACTTGCGGAGCAACTCTTTGTAACGATCCCATGCCTCCCCGAATGATTCATCAAATCTCTGAGAAAATTTCATTATCTTATTCTTAAGACTTGTGGTCCGGGATGGAGGATAGAATTCGTTAATGAACTTGGTGACAAGATCTTCCCATGTCTCTATAGAACGAGGGGGTTGTTTCTCAAGCCAATTCCGGGCTTGTCCCTCTAGAGAAAATGGGAAACGAAGAGCTTGATAGCTTCATATGGGACATTCTTGTACTTGATGGTAGATGCAATCTTGTTAAACCATCGAATGTGTGCATGAGGATCATCCCGCTCAAAACCATAGAATTGGCTTTGGGTTACTAGATTGAGCAACCCGGTTTTGAGATCGAAAGTGTCAGCCACGATGGTCGGGACACAATAGCATCTCCGTAACCCTCGGGGTGCTGGAGAAGCTCGTTCATGGGCTTGTCTTCTGCCATTACGACAGGTGGTGGTTGTGGTAGACGCCTCGGCCACGGCCGAAGGAGCTGAACGTCCTCTACGTAACGAGGAATCTTTCCAAGTTCCTGAAAGGACTTGTAGAATGGAAGAACGAAAAGGCATGCACTAAGTATAAACATCAATTTTCAAAACAAATGAGGCAAAACGACAAGTGAACTTAACCAATAATCACAAATGAAATGGCTTTTTTGAAAAAGGTACACCAAATCACAAGGACACAAAGGCAAGTTTTAAATCTGATGTTCGGAAACTTATTATGGTCACACCCCCCAGTAGGTATGTACTGCCTTGATTTGCGATGGTTGATTTTTATGTATAAATTAAGTACCACTGAAAAGACGTAGGTAATGATTTGTGCTGATGGGTTTAAAACTTTTGGACAATATTTTTGGTATCGTCTCGTTTATCCAAATCGTATCTCTTTAAGAATCACCTCAAAGAAAATACAAGATAGAAAACGTTCCGATTGTTTTGTTGTTTTATATTTTTTTTGGGTTTGTTAACACTTTAGGAAAAGTGTTAATGAACTTTTTGATATTTTATATAACTTTTCAAAAAACTTTTTACAAACGATGGTATATGTGCAAGAATGGGTCTGAAAATGGCTAAACACACGCTAAAGCCTCCCCGGCAGCGGCGCCAAAATTTGATCTGCTCCAAAACCGTCAAGCTACCTCACACAAGCTAGCCACTTGTGAATGGCTAACCGTAAGAAGCTTAAAACAGCTCAGAAACAAATGCAATGAAGATCAGGAGAATATAATGAATTCCCGGGTCGTTATGTCCCACGGAGACTCAATGGTGTGTAAACACAAACTCAGATGATAGAATGATCACTAAGGATAGTGATCAGTAAAGGTTTGGATTGAGAAATTACACTACTGATTGCTTGGAATGATATAGGATACAGAACTGGAAAGCACAACAATCAGATGAAACAAACATAAAACTTACGTTTAAAAACTACGTACACGCACAAAATAAAAAGTGAAATCTAAGAAATAAAAGACCTAAAAATATAAAAATGACATTTTTGGAATCCTAAAAATAAAATAAAATTATTAGAAAAATAAAATTATTTTTACCACTATTTAATTAATTATTATTAATTAAAGACTATTTTAACTATTTAAAAATAACCTAAAATAAAAGAAAATATGAAATAAGGCTAGAAAAATAAGATTATGATTCAGAAAAATCTAAAATATTATAAAACTCATTTTAAAACTAAAAATATATTTTTCACACTTTTAATCTAATTAATTATTATTTAAAATACACTTAAATACTAGAAAATATCAAATAAACCTGGAAAAATGAAATTTCAACTTGGAAAAATCTAAAATATGATAAAAATAATTTTAAAACTGAAAAGATATTTTTTATGCTTTTTAACTATTTATTACTAATTAATTACTAATTTTAACTATTAAAAATTCTAATAAATACTAAAAAGATTAGAAAAATTATGAAACTTTTTCTAAAAATACTATATGATGACAGAAAACTAACAAAAGTAGAAAAAACAAGATTTGCTTATTAATAAGCTAAAAAGAAAAATCAAAAAGCTAAAACCTATTAAATAAACACTATCACTGAATTTAAATTGATCTTTTTCTGGATTTTCTTTTTGAAAACTACTTTACTACTGATATTATGAAACTTTAACAAAGACAAAAATTTTGCAAACTTAAAATAAGCTGTTTTACAAGCTTATAAGCCCAACAAATGTGCTTTTGAGCTTATTTGGTGAAATAAGCTCAAACAAGCTCACAAGTTGAAACAAAAGCTCCAATAAGATAAAAACAAGCTAGATAAACAGAAATGAAGCTAGAAAGATCAATTAAAACACCTGATAAGCTACTAAAAAGGTAATAAGCACTTATTGACAACACAGAAAATGGGACAAACTTAGAGCTTATTGCAGCCCTACTAAACAGGCTTCAAAATGAAAAACAAGGCTTGAGACCTCAAGATGGCTAGGTTGGCTTTCCAAAGAAACAAAGATCACAAGATTTGGACAACTATAGAGCTTATGGCAAGCTTATGAAAGTGGTACCAGACCACTGCTCAGCTCAAGCTGAGTCAGTATCAACTGAGTAATGGGACAAAACAAAAGCCACTAGCAGCCCTAGCAAACAAGTTCCAAAATGAAAACTTAAGCTTGATACCTCTAGATGGCTAGGTCAGCTATCCAAAGAACCAATAATCACAAGATAAGACCAACTAATAAGCTCTGTGCAAGCTTTTCAAAATGGTGCCATTCACTGTGCACAGGGCATGGTTTCAGAACAAGTATCCACAAAAAGCTAGAAAATAAGCACTTTATAAACTGATTCAAAGAGATCTATTATTTTTCTAATTTTGTATAGCAACTGAACTTTAATACCCTAAGAGCTTTTAAGCTAAAACTTATTATTAAGCACACAAGAAAATATCTATTTTATTCAAAACAACCCAAATGAAATTTGACTTTTCTAAAAACTAGAAAAGTTGACCAAAAGGAACTTTGATTCACCACTGCTCACTGATTTTGTTGTTTTAAGGTGTAATGAGACTGATTTGATCAATGATAACAACTTGTAAACACAAAATGATGACCATGAATCATTCAAACCCAACAGTGGACACACCAGTTATGATCAAAAGAGATTTTGACTTTTGCTTAATGACCACTGTTTGTTTATGGTTTATTTGAGTTATAAGGAACTAGTGAAACACAAAGACAGAACAAGCAATCAGCAGAAACAAGACTTGTATCAGTTTAATCAAGCAAATCCAAACACCCTTAAAGCAACTGTTATGGTGATTTTTAGATCAAAACACAGATTTAATCCATTAAACTGACAGGCACATGTATTATCATATAGTAGAGCTAATGAAACATAAAACAACAACATTAACAACAAAAATCTAAGAATTAACAGTTATACACTTTTAACTGTCAAGATGAAATTTTTACTAAACTACGCTTTTAAAAGAACAACAAACTGAATTTATTGTTTAAATACCTTTAACTAAGACTAATTAACACAAAGAAACAGAAATTCAAGCTATTGAACAACTATCACAATGAAATGCAAAAGTGAATAAAAAGGCTTACAAAGGCTTCCAAGCTCAAAACTGAAAACAAGGACCAATTAACACCCCTATTAGCTTACCACTAAGCTTCTAACCCAAGGCCATCCAAGATTTACCCTGGCCCAGCTTGTGAACACCATCTGCATGTGATTTTTGATTTTTCTACTATTTAATTTGTATTTTTATGATTTTTCTATTTAACTTCTAACTTGAATTTTTAAGGTCTCTAAAAGCTTGAATAAGCTTTTTGGGAGCTTACATGAGCTTTTCAACCTTATCAATAACTAACAACAACATTAACACATTGTGAGATTTTTCAATGAAAGCTGCATAAATTGAAATAAGAACTTGAAACTTGAATTTTATTACTGAAAAGGATTAAAAGTACACTAACAATACTTAAGAAAGTATTTGGAAGCTAAGAAATACACTGGAAACTTGAAAATGACTAAAACGACATAAACACTTAAATTTTTTACACTAGATACTTTGATACATTGCATCTCTCTCCCTTTATAATGACTTTTGTGAATCTCTGATGACCTCTGATTGTTTCCCACCAAATTCCAGCCCTTGGATCTCTCGAACTCATCAAAACCGCCCACTTGGATTTTTTTTGGCCAAATTCTTCAAGGCGTGTTTGCTATTAATTGGAGTGGTTTCAATCAATAAGGATATTGGGTGTTAGTGGAGGTGGAGGGGAAAAGGTAAGGGGTTGAGTGGAATCATGGAAACCATGACTGGTTTTTGGCGCGAATTCGTGAGGGAGAAGCAAGTATAGTAACCATGGTTTTGACTTATTTGACCTCCAGATATAATCGCGGAAGGGGTCACAATTGGTTATGACTGGGGCCAAAATGGATTTTGACCTAGCTCAAGGTTCAAGCCAAAGGGGTTGGGCTAAGGATTGATTTGGGCTTGGTTATTAAAAGGATCCGCTTGGTGTAGTTTATTAACCCAAGGACCAAATTTGCACCGCCAAACATGAGGACCTAAAATGTAGCTTTTCCAAATATATCATAAGGACCAAATTTGACAAACTTTGATAGTACAAGGATAACTTTTGCATAAAATTCCATTTTAAAACATCCAAGGACTAATTTTGCAATTTTTCAAAGTTTAAGGACCTTTTCCGCCATTTGACCAAAGAATCATTCAAGGATCATTTTGACAACTTAGAATATTTTAGGGACCTTGAATGACAAAACTTCACATTTTTGAATTCCAGGGACTAGATTTGACAACTTTAAAACTGGGGGACTAAAACTGCCAATTTTGCAAACTTGAATCATTTTTCATCTGAATTTGATATTTTTGCATTTAAAACTCATAAAACACTGATTTGTGATATTTTGATCATTTTGATGAGTTTCGAGTGTTTTCGATGATTTTGCAGTTTAGATTGATAAAAAATGATGAGTATTAAGACACTCATCAATTCCATTGCTTCTACTGATATGGATGTTTCGCTTCATGTGGGTGTTCCAATTACTATTACTAACCAAGTGGAACCCATTCTTGCATGGGGATCCCATTATCCGCTTATCCATTCTTGTCTGTTCAACTGCAGATCGCTCAAATCGTTCGCCGGTACCTGACTCGTGTGTCCAAGCATATGACCTGAGACCGGTCGCGCTCATGAACTTCGTGAACAAATTCATCGGGACAGTTAGATTCGGTAATGATCATTTCGGTGCAATTAAGGGTTATGGGGATTATGTTGTTGGTGATAGTGTTATCTCTGAGTATACCATGTGGAAGGTTGGTCATAATCGTTCTCTCACGGTCAATTCTGTGGACTCATCTAGAAGTAGCCTCTTAAAACATACTTGTTTTATTAGAGAACTTGATGGTAAGGAACTTTTAAGAGGAACTCGTGGTTCAAATCTTTACACCATCTCTATAGAAGATATGATGGAGTCTTCTCCAATTTGCTTACCGGCCAAAGGCTTCAAAAACAAAGTCATGGTTATGGCATCGACGCCTCAATCACTTGAACTTCGGCACCATCAATGATCTCTCCACAAAGGACTTAGTTGTAGGTTTACCTCGACTAAAGTATGAAAAGGATCATTGTTGGATCGATATACTTTAATCAAACTAACTTAACTAGCTTGTTAAGGTTTAATAACCTCGGATAAATCCTAAGTTATTAACAAAGAAACACTGAGCAATCTTTATTAAGTACGCGGAATTTACTTAACAAAGCTAAGAAGAAAAACTTTATTAACAAACTCTAAATCGCTTATTATGCATACTCTAATACAACTATAAGATAATCGAACTTTTCTCTAAACTCTAATTCGTAAACTCTAAAACTTTTTCTCAAATCGTAAGTCGTATCTCTAATGCCAATCTAGGAGTCCTTTTATAGGCTCAAGGATATCCTAGTTGGTTTACAATTGATAACCTTGTACGACAAGTAATCTACAATACTTTCCATAAACTAATATAACAGCTTATTTGTTCTAGCAAAGACTGACTTCCTCTTGCAGACTTTGACTGCTATTTAGCAAGCATTTCTTTGACTATTTGACTTCTTCCAGCTCTTTCAGCTTACAAGACTTTCATATCTTCAGTATTTGATATCTTCAAGACTTTCATATCCCAACAATCCTCCCTAACTTGAATTCTACTTGCTTGACTTCAAGTTCTTATGAATATATCTTTTAAACTTCATCTTTAAAACGGATTGTTCTTCAGCCTTTAGATTATATCTCTGTAGAATCGTGGCTTTTCAAAGTATCTCTTTAGAATTGTTTTCTTCACAGAAAGATCCAGTAATTCCATCTTTTCAAAGAACACAAGAACATATGACAATTTGTACAGGATTCATTTAAGTTGCATACTATTCTCATCACTTTCAAAGTGAATCATTGAAAATTCAATGGATTTAAAACTCTTTACCAAAGCCATTATCTTTGGAGTAGCCAAATGTTTTGGTGTGTAAGACCATGGTACATTGATAACCATATGATTTTTAGCAAATCACCAACTATCAACAGATTTGTTTAGTCTTTACCAAAAGCTGTACCCTTCTGGACTAGTTAGTTCTTTTATCTAATGGTGAACTAATTACAATAATGGTTTTTCCACCGCCTTTACCACAAGCCATTTTCTTGTAGGCTAGCCAACTCTTCACATTTACTGATATGGTGAGTTGATAACCATTCAACTTATTAGCAAGTTGACAACTAAAAACGGATTTGATATATCTTACCGCAGCCGCTTGCTCATGGATTAGTCAATCCTTTTGTAACCATGGTGGATTGATAACCTATTGATGTTATCATCACAAAAACAATTTATTCAACCTTTATTTCAAAAATATTTATTATTAAGCAAAAAGGTTTCTTCTAAAAATTTATTTAACTGGTTTATTTCGCAAAACAAGACTTTGATGAAATCTGTCTGATCAGCAGACTTTGAATAAAAGTACCGATATATCAAAAAGCATTTATTCAAATAAAATTCATACCCGCTTATAGATCATTCTCAAAGAATAGTAGTCCAGCTTATAAACATTGATCACCATGCAAGCGCTTCATCATCCCTTCTACTTCCAAACCATGTTCAAGCATTCTTCTCATTAGATCAACTGTAGAGGATATCTTTCGCAAACATGTCATCATTGTTCCATTTTCTAGCTCCGGACATGAACCCATTCTTCAAAGAATCTCCAAAGAAACTATTTCCCGCTTTCTTGATCCTTCCAAATATCATCGCTCGTCTTCATCGCTTCCCACATAGTTACAAGCTCCCCATGTAAAACCAATCCAATACCTTCTAATGGATGATCTTCAAAATACGCCTTTATAACTTGATATAAGTAGAATAGATCTACTCTATCAATAACATGCAACAAATCCCATAACCTTTTGAAAACCTTAAAACTTTTATCTTCCTTATGAAAACCATGTACTCATTCTTGGTTTTCACAACTTTAAAAGTACTGATCTTTGATCTATTCATCTTTAAATCATCATCTTCCTTGGTATAATCAAAATCTACCACTCTAAGATAATTCTTCAATTCATCTCTAGTCTCAGATCTTAATTCAACCTTCTTTCTTTGAAAATTGAACATCCTGTAACATCGCTTTTCTTTTCCTCTTTAAGCTTTTCTTCCTTTCACCTTCAGTTCAATAGGTTTCTTCTCTAAAGTCTTTAATGCCTGCAACATCTTTCTTATAAGCCTCTCTCTCTAATCATATAATCTTTTCATATCCACATAATTTAGCTTTTGCAATCCTTAAATCCTCTCGCCTTTTAAATATGCCATCATTGCATTCCTCTTTTAGCTAAATTAGGTCTTCTTGACATGAATCTAATGTGTGTGGAGACTGTAGGGTTCAAGAGTTTCAAAGATCTAACTCATCTTGCACCTTTTGAGTCGTCTTTAGCTTCTTTAGCTTGCTGTTCTTCTCTGTCTTTAGCATCTAATTCTTCTTGAACTTTTCTAGCGCAGCCTTCATTCCTAGCCACTTCAAATGCTCTAAGTTCTAAAGTGAGCTCTTTTTCTTAGTCTCAACCGTAACACCTTTTCCTTGTCTTGAATCAATCAAGGTTGATCAGCTCTTGGTTGTTCTTCTTCTTGTGCTTCTCTAATAGTAACTCCTCCTCTTGGTTGTGATAAATCAAATAATGTAGCAATTAATTCATCATCACTAGCTGAATGAATAGGTATGTAAGTAGCTTCCTCCTCTTCTTCTCTAACAAATGTGTAAGAACCAGCTTCTTCATCAAAATTTAATACCCTTGAGTTATTGGTGTTGTTACTTCCCCTTGATGTATCATGAAAATCAAGACTTTGATGTTCAAGACCTTGAACACCAGACTTTGAACTTGTACTTCTTCTTCTTGTTTCTAAACTAACTAATACTTACAAGTTCTTTCATCTTTGTAATATTTTCTTCGACTTTTCTTCTTCATAACATCTTCTTTCAAATTTTTCCTTTTCAAATTCCTCCCAAGTTGACGAAGATGGTTGAGGAACCTTCTTTCTTTTTAATTCCTTTCTCAAGAGCTTTTCGACGCTTATTCCTCCTAACCCATAAGTTGAAACCTTGAATATATGGTTTAACAAAATTTCTCAACCGTAAATAGTTACGCTTCAACTTCCTAATTGTTTTAGCTTGACGCGCAACAGCCTTGTTTAACCTAGCTAGCTCCCTTGTCAAAGCATAGTTATCTAACGCCAAATCTTCACGAGGTATAGAATGAGTAGCACCTTGAGGTTGTAATGCCTTCAAACAGAATAGAACTTTCGTAAGATGGAGTAGGCGCTTCAACCGCTGAACCTCGGACTCAAGAAACATCACCTTGTAACGAAACAAGACTCTTCACGAGAAGCAGACTTGCAGATGCAGTTCTTAGAAGCAAGCATTGCAGATGCAGACTTTGTGAAGCAGCACTGATCAGACGTAAGCATTCCTTCATCCTCCTCAAGTACCGCATGACTAACAAAGCTTGTACAATTTCCATCATGGATGGTGTTAAAGGAATATCTCCACCTCTGAACAAGTTACTTCTCCTAGCCATGAAAGTATAGATTTTAGGTTGTCAGACACAATAAAGCAGCAGGTTTTGGAACATCGCCTGCTTGTTCAAGAAAACTCAGATAAACCTTGGATACATCACCCAAGTTGCCCCAGATGATATATGAGAGAGCATTCCATCCAAAATAAGTCGTGAAAAGTTAAACACTCTGTCGTAGCTGCCAACCACCACTGCAGACGCAATATTTGACCCAAATCACCCCAAGAAGTGCTTTTTGAACTTATGCAATGGAGCAAAACATGAATCAAAAACTTCCATTGAGGACAGAATAATGCCTTCTTAAAAGTTTGTTCACCAAAGAACCTTCATAGCCCAAATTACTAAAAGTATCCCAAATCAGCTTGCTTGGCAATCGAAATAGCCCCTTCTTCAGCTCCAAATAATAAATCATCACGAATGGAGACCTCTGTAATCTTGATAGTCTTTCCAAAGAATCAACTGAGGATCTAATATAATATTCATTCTCCTCCATATTCTCTCTAGCATTAGCCCAAAATTCTTGAATCCATGGTTCAATAACATCCGGCTCAACTAAAAGAGCATAACTAATAGGCGACCCAACTAGATAATCAATGATATCATAGAAAGCCACATTCGCCTCAGTCTTATCCAAATTAGCCACCATATTGTGCTTTCAAAACGTTAAACGATTCGCCATTTTTGAAAAAGTAATCACAATAGAAAGATTATATCGAATAATAAAGAGATGGTAATTGGAAGATAAGTATGGAAAAGAGGTAATGAATAATGTGGAGGGAAAATCGGAAAGTTGTTATTTAGGTAGGATTTGAAAAATCAATGCCAAAATAAAATAACCGCTATTTTAATTACCCTCCAATATTACCGTTGGAACAAGATTTTAATACTTTAATAAACAAGATTCTTTCCACATAAGGACTTTTTCCCAAGCAAGACTTTCCCAAGGTACTTTCAGATGTTACTTGCCAAAAACCTTCATATAAAACTAAGTAATACACAAACATCCCTCCTCAGCAATACAAGTGACTATACCTAACACTTATAGTCCTCCCCTTAAACATAGCTTAGTAGTTAATCATTCCAATGCTCCCGACCAAGTGATTGAATCGTGACACATCAAAACCTTTTAGTGAGTAAATCTACATTGTCATCTGTGTGAACTTTAACCACATTAATAAGCCTATGCTCATAGCAATCTCTGAGAAAGTGATGCCTAATCTGAATATGCTTTGTCTTGGAATGATACACAGGATTCTTCACAATGCAAATAGTACTCTCATTATCAATATTGATAGGAGTATTCTTAAAATTGAACCCATAATCCAAGAGTTGATTCTGCATCCATAAAACTTGACCACAACAACTTGCAGCAGCTACATATTCAGCTTCAGAGATGATGTTGTCTGCAATTGTTCTGCTTTTGCATTGCGGAGACTAACCTTCTTCCAAGATATTGGCATCCACCAGCTGTGGATCTTTATCATAGTTATCACCAGCATAGTCACTATCTGAAAAAGCTTCTAAGTGAAAAGGTGACTCCTTAGGATACCACAACCCCAACTTAGGTTGTTGTTTCAAACAATGTAAAACCTCTTTATCTGATTCATGTGAGAGATCTTGGTGAGACTTGATATCTTGCACATAGACAAACCGCAAACATGATATCGGCCTTGATGCAAGTAAGATACATAAGAGAGCCAATCATAGATCTGTATAACTGACTTCAACAGCTGGTCCATCTTCATCTTTGCCCAATGAATTGATAGATTTAATAGGTGTAGTAACTGCCTTCATATCATCAAAATTAAACTCTTAAGTATGTCAACATACTTGTCTTGGCTAATGAAAATTCCTTCCTTGGATTGCTTAACCTGAAGTCCTAAAAAGAATGTTAACTCTCCCATTGAACTCATTTGAAACTCTTCTCTGATCACCGCTCAAACTCCTTAACCAAGGACTGTTTGGTAGCCCCAAAGATGATATCATCCACATAAACTTGAACTAACATGATATCCTTCTTGTCTCTCTTGATAAACAAAGTCTTGTCTATAGCTCCCTCCTCCGTATCCATGTTGTAATAAGAATGTGTAGCCTCTCATACCAAGCTCTAGGTGCCTGATGAAGACCATATAAAGCCTTAACTACCTTATAGACTTTGTTTGGATGCTTAGGATCTTCAAAACCGGAGGTTTTCACATACACCTCTGTAATAGTACCATAAAGAAAGGCACTCTTGACATCCATCTGATATACCTTAAAACCCATATAAGAAGCAAAAGCAAGAAAAATTCTAATTGCTTCAATCCTTGCCACAGGAGCAAATACCTCATCATAATCTACCCCTTCTTCCTGTCTATAACCCTGAGCAACTAATCTTGCCTTGTTTTTGATAACATTGCCTCTTTCATCCCTTTTAACTCTAAAACCCACCTTGTTTCAATAACTCTCTTCCCATCTGGAAGATCACATAAAACCCAAACTTCTTGAAGTTTAAATTGTAGAAGTTCTTCCTGCATAGCTTCAACCCAGCTTTCTTTAGTCAAAGCTTGAGCAATATTCTTGGGTTCCTCAGAGATGAAACAAGTAAATAAGCAGTTTGATGGTCCTTATGATTTAGCCTGTTTTGTTTATACACAAAGCTAAGTAAAGCATTTTGAGGTTTTGTGAAACCCTTAGCTTTGTGTCTTGTCATAACTCCAGATGTAGAAGGACCAATGATTTGATCATCTGGATGAGTCTTATGAATTCGTAAGATTGGTGACTGTGGAACTGCATATGTATCATCCAAGTTAGTATAATCAGCACCTTCATTGAAATTTGTGAAAATACCTTCATCTTCAAGCTCATCATCAGATCTTCTAACCCGTGCATGGTAGGTTCATCCAAATCATCTAAAGTATTGTCAACAGATGCAGCAGATTTTTGATCAGTAATCGCCCCAAAGTACCGTGAGAGTACCGCAGACCGGTTCTTCTTCTTTGCCTCTTCATAAGCTTCCCTGTTCATCAGTGTAAGAATGTGCTAATACATCTGAAGAAGCATCCATTGAGTTCCTCTTGAATAGATTGATCCTCAGCAGATAATGAGGATTGTGGTGCAACAGTATCTGTGTTTTGAAGAATCAGTACTTTGCTTAGGAACATCGCGATTTTGTTTTGGACTCTCAGAACTTTAGCAGAACTCAGAGGTCTAATATGAACATCATGGACAACATATTGAATATCTTCATCAGAGTGCAAATGTTGATTTTCTCTTACAGTACATAGTTCATTGAAGGAGATAAAATCTCAAGATCAAACATCCAATCGACCTTTTTCTCATTGTCTTGAGCTTCTAAGAACTCAACATGAAGACAATCTTGAATCCTCTTAGTAACTCTGTTGTATACTCTAAAGCCTTTACTGTTAGTGCAATATCCCAATAAATAACCTTCTTCAGACTTGCCATCAAACTTCCCCTGATTATCAATGGTATTCAAAGTAGTAAGAGGACATCCAAAAGGCTTCATAAAACGAATGTTGGGTTTATTGCCCATCAGAAATTCATAGGGTGTCTTCATTCTGGTTTGGTGACGAAACCTCGTGAGTACATAGCATGCGCACTTACAACCTTCAAAATTGAATAGGGAGATGTGAATCTGCTAACATAGTCCTTGCAGCTTCAATCAAGGTCCTATTCTTCCTCTCTCGCAACACCTTTTGCTGCGGGTGTTCTAGCAATACTAAATTCTCGATGCCTTTATTAGCACACAAGTCATCCATAAGCTTGTTCTTGAATTCAGTGCCATTGTCACATCTAATACCTCTAACCTTGAGTCTTAATTGGTTTTCAAGTGCTATTATGAGAGTCTGAATAGCATCAAAGGTATCATCTTTAAAGCCCAAAAAGAAAACCCAACTGAATCTACTACAATCATCAAGAACAACCAAACAAGATTCTTCTTATTTAAACTTGCCACAGACAGTCCAAATAAATCCATATGTAATAGCTCCAATGGTTCCCTAATATTTCTTTCATCAAGCTTCTTGCAGGAAGCTTTGTGTTGTTTACCCTTCTTGCATGCCAAACATGATTGATCATTCTTGTAAGTCTTGGAAGGTAAACCTCTAACTAAATTGCCTTTGACCAGTTTGTTGATGTTCTTGAAATTCACATGGCCCAATCTTCTATGCCATTGATGTGCTTCTTCAGATGTTGCTTTAGCCACCAAACATGTGGCTCTTCCATAGGAATTTAGACTCTTCATGTCTAAACTATACACATCATTTGTCCTTGGTACTCTAAGTACTACCAAGTCATCATCAACAAGTTTGAAGTCAGATGAAAGAATAAGACATTTTGTGTCGAATAGCACAGGATGCTTTTATCACGATTTGAGAAATGACAACAAGTTAAACTTTAGCTCCTTCACATATCTCGACATTCTCAAAGTCAATTCTTCCAAATTTAATTGTTCCTTTCTTTCCCAGAATCCTTCCTCCATTAGGATCATTCCCAAATGCAACTTTTCCTCCACTAATATTTCTAAAATCAGACAGGATCTCTTTATCACCGTCATACTTCCGAGCAACCACTATCCACAATAAGATGATCTTTAAGCTCTCTTCTGGGTTGCCCGCACACAAAGAAAAGAGTTAGAAATCTTAGGAACCCAAGCCATTACTCGACTTGGTTCTTCGGAGTTACAAACTCAAATCCCTTGAGTATGTAATTTCCACTATCTTTCAAATGGTGATCCAAAATTATCTTTTGAGTTTTAGCATGTGGATTTTCAAAACTTTCTGGTTTTTCAACATAAATCTCTTTACCAGTTTATTAGCATTCTCTTGTGTCACAAAAACAGCTGATTCACTTTTTGTTGAACGTACTGTATTCCTTACCAGACTTCCCTTTTTACCCATTCAGCTTTAACAGTGGTTCCCTGTGATCTATCCCCTATATGAATTTTGAGACATTCTAGGTTGATATTGAGATCTCCTAGGATTCCTATTCCAAGTTGTTATCAGTACTTTTGTCTCCGAAAGCAAGACTTTGAAAAGTACTGTGAGATACCAAGGTCTTCTCTCATGTGGGTATCTATGATCTAGTGTGAAGTTTCTGTGATTAACCCTATTTGAATTAGTCCACACTGGTTTGTGCTCTCTAGGTTCTATGATTGTTAGACTTTTTCCTTGAAAACTTGCTTAGATATTCTGAGTGTTTGTCACAATCTTTGATTAAGTGAGTAGGACTATAACACACAAAACACGCTTTTGACCCATATGACCACAGTGATTTCTTCTATGTCTATGCCCAAAATTGTTTTGCCTTCTTGATGACTGATAAAATTTGTTTTGAGCAAAATTATCCCAAAAAGGTTTAGCAAGACTGTTTGAAAAGGTTTTGCAGTATATACTTTGTTGAGCAAGACTTTGTTTTAAAGGTACTGCGGATTTTGAACATTGTTTTCACAGCTTTTCGGGATTCTCGCACTCTAGATTGAGCAACAAGCTTCTTTCTAAACTCTAGACTATCTACACCATAATGAGAAACATCAGGCCTAGAGGGGTGATGACTAATGGGATGAGGAACAAAGATGATAACCATTGTCTTTCTTATATTCAGGAGGTGGTTCACTTACTAAGCCATCATTACTAGATGAATCTACATAGTTAATGAGCTCATCATCACTAGTGGTTATGTCCTCAAAATCACCATCATCCCCTGATACTAGGTTGGTTTTCATCTACAATGCTAAAGTCCATTCCAAATCCTAAGCCTGCTCTATTGTAAGCTCTTCTGCTTTTCAACAAAAGTAACTTGGGACAAACAGCACTCTTCCAAGCAAAAGAAACTTAGCTAACAAATCATCTCTTTCCTTAGTTAATTTCTCAATTTCAGCAATTTTACAGCTTAGTTTCCATTCACTTAGTTTTAACTGGTAATCCTGTTGTTCATACTTTTCAGCCCAAGCCATTTCATTATTTTCATGTGTTATGATTTTAGCTTCTATAGACTCTAAAGTGATTTGGTAACCTGCTACCTCGCACCTAGCCTTAACACAATTATCTCTTTCATAAACGTAAGCATTAAGTAATTTTGATAATAATCATGACACTTAGAACATACCTCTGTGATAGGAGTTGATGCAGCTTCAGTCGACATATTTAATATTGTTGAAGTAGGGTTTCTTCCTAGTCCAAGTTTCCACACAAGCTCGAGCAATTAATTTGTTGGATCGATATACTTTAATCAAACTAACTTAACTAGCTTGTTAAGGTTTAATAACCCTCGATAAATCCTAAGTTATTAACAAAGAACACCAAAGCAACTTTATTAAGTACGCTGAATTTACTTAACAAAGCTAAGAAGAAAAACTTTTATTAACAAATCCTCTAAATCTCTGCCATTATGCGCATATTCTTAATACAACTTTAAGATAATCGAACTTTTCTCTAAACCTAATTCAGAACTCTAAAACTCTTTTTCTAAATCGTAGTCAGATCCCTAATGCCAATCTAGTAGTCCTTTTATAGACTCAAGGATATCCTAGTCGGTTTACAATTGATAACCTTGTACGACAAGTAATCTACAATAATTTCCTTAAAACTAATATAACAGCTTTATTTGTTCTAGCAAGATTCTGACTTCCCTTCATAGCACTGATGGCTATTTAGCGTACTCACCATTTGACTTCTTTCCAAATTTTTCAAACTTACGCGACTTTCATATATCTTCAGCATTTTGATCTCTTCAAAGACTTTAAGTATCCCAAAAATCATCTTTGTTCAAAGATGTCAATTGGGAAAAAGCAAGAAGTATGCCCATAAACCCAAACCTACTAACTCTATCACGTAGTTCTTCATACAATTCATATGGATTTATGTGGACCAATGAGAGCAGTATAATATCTGGGAAGAAATATGTGTTAGTTATAGTTGATGATTACTCTAGATTCACCGGGGTCAAGTTCTTAAGGACAAAGGATGAAACTCTCGATATCATCATCAAACTCATCAAACAAATGCAGAGTTCGACTTAACAAAACCGGCCGTAATTATCCACGCATTAATGGAACCGAAGTTTGTTAACAAACAACTTAGTGAATTTTATGAAATCATTGGAATCACCATCAAAGAAGTGTTCCACGAACTCCTCAACGTAACGGTGTAGTTGAAAGGCTTAAATCGAACTCTTGTGGAAGCTGCAAGAACAATGCTGATTTATTCAAAGGTTCCAATGTTTCTCTCAATGGCTATTGCCACTGCATGCTACACACAAAATCGCTCCCGATTCACACTGCTCATGGAAAGACACCATATGAACTTGTCCACAACAGAAAACCTAATCTCTTCCTTCGGTGTTTGGAGCATTGTGTGCTATCCAACTAATGAGGGTCAAGACTTAGGCAAACTTAGAGCTAAAGGCACATTGAGTATTTGTAGGATATGCACCAAACAAAAAGGGATACCGAATCTATAACAAAAGAACCCAAAACATCATGGAAACAATTCACGCTACGCTTGATGAGTCGACGGTCAAACGGCTCCTGAACAATCCAGCCTGACCCGCAGACTTCAAATCAGCCCAATTGGTTCATCCCTTGTTCCAAACTCTTCTCAAGAAACTCCATATGTACCTCCATCTCAAGATGATTTAAAGAAATTGTTTGATCCTATGTTTGATGAACTTTATGATCCGAGTACTAATGAGGTGTTGATCCCTACAACAGAGGTGGCTCATATTCCAGTGAATGAAGTCAATCCTCGCCTCAATATCTTTAAGTCAAGAAGTTTCACGGGATCCTTCCGCCTCATCAACAAATCATCATTCTTCAAATGTACATCATGGAATTTTTCTGCATCAATGATGAAGTTAACTTTGCTAATCCTCGAAGATGCTCCATTTGAAAACATATTTGCTCCTGAATCTTCATCGAACCATCTTCTTCGTGAGACATCGACTCGCTACTTCAGCCCTCAACAACTACCACATGAACACCTTCGAAAATGGACTCACGATCATCCATTAGACAACATCATTGGAAATCCCTCTCGCCCAGTATCCACACGGAAACAACTTGCAACCGATGCCTTATGGTGCTTCTTCAACTCGTACTTCTAAGATCGAACCAATAGATGTTAAAACCGCCATGAATGAAGATAGCCGGTTCAATGCTATGCAAGATGAAATTCATGAGTTCGATCGACTAGATGTATGGGAATTAGTACCGCTCCAGATTGTGCTATGATTATTGCTCTAAAATGGATCTTCAAAGTGAAACTTGATGAGCATGGTGATGTGTTGAAGAACAAGGCTCGATTAGTTGCTAAAGGATACCGTCAAGAGGAGGGTATAGACTTTGAAGAATCTTTTGCTCCTCTTGCTCGAATCGAGGCAATTAGAATCTTTTTGGCTAATGCCGCAAGTAAGAACATGGTAGTCTATCAAATGGACGTAAAGACGGCATTCCTGAACGGAGATTTAAAGAAGTCGCTCACGCCACCAACCCAAGGATTTGTGAATCAAGAGCATCCTACTCACGTTTATCGTTTGAAGAAGGCCCTTTATGGTTTAAAGCAAGCTCCAAGGGCATGGTATGATACGTGGTCAAAGTTTCTTCTATCAACCGGATTCAAGAAAGGAGCATTGATCCAACATTGTTCACCGAAGTCGTGCAAACATTTAATTCATGTTCAAATTTATGTTGATGATATTAATTTTGCCTCGACTGACCCAATGGAATGTGATCGCTTTTCTAATGAAATGAGTTCAAAATTTCAAATGTCAATGATGGGACAAATGTCATTTTTCTTGGGATTACAAATTTCACAAAGTCCCTGAGGCATTTTCATAAATCAATCTAAATATGCAAATGAGATTTTAAAGAAATTTGGATTTGATTCAAACCTCATTGACACCCCATGATTGATCGAACCAAACTAGATGAGGACCACTCATGGATCATGATTGACCAAACAAAATATCGTAGTATGATTGGATCCCGATGTACCTCACGGTAGACCGCACATCTTGTTCGCTGTCTGCATGTGTGCTAGATACCATGCTAAGCCTACTAAAAAGCACCTTGAAGCGGTTAAACGGGTCTTTCGGTATCTCCAAGGAACCATCAATATGGGACTTTGGTACCGGCGACACCGGTATGTCACTAACAAAATCTTGCGTGATGTCGATCATGCAGATGTCAAGATACTCGCCGGCACGCCCGAGGTGCTCGCTGGGTGATAAGCTTGTGAGCTGGTCTTCAAAGAAGCAAATGAGTACTTCTATTTCTCTGGAGGCAGAATACATAGCCATGTCATCTTGTTGTGCTCAAATCTTTGGATGAGATCTCATTATCTCGACTATGGCTTTGAATTCAACAAAATCCCTCTCACTGATAATAAAAGTGCTATTGCTCTCTCATGCAACAACGCTCAACACTCAAGAGCAAAGCATATCGACATTCGACATCATTTCATCGGGGAACAAGTGGAAAAAGGTGTGGTGGAACTCTATTTTGTGAGGTCTCAATATCGCTAGCGGACATCTTCACCAAAGCTCTTCCAAGAGAACGCTTTGAGTTTATTCTTCCACCGACTGGCTTGAAAAGCCTTCAACCGAACACTCAAACGTCTTCAGTAGGAAGACGAGGAGTAAAGGTCTATCTTCATCTATCTCTTGTATATATCTATTCAAAAATCAAAATACAAAATTATAAAACCTTCAAAATCCATAAAAATCAAAATTAGAAAAATCTTCAAAAATATTGTCATTTTGTCATGCTTTTCTGCCTCGATAATATCTACGGTTTTGTCGTCATTCAAAGAATGACACTATTTATGTTGTCAATTTAAATATTAAAAATATATAAATATAAATAATAATAAAAAAAAAAAAAAAAAAAAAATCAAAAAAATATATTTTTGAGAGAAAGAGAAACAATGGTTTATTGTCATTTCGTGCAGAACCCTCGCTTTCAAAGAAAGAACAGAGCCATACTTTATCATGTTTTCAAAATTCCATGCTCGATTTTAAACATTTATCTACCGAAAACTAAATGCTTTGAAAAATAACCTCTATTTTTGATAATCATCTTGACTTATTTGTCAAAAGATCAATCTCTCAATCAACAACCTATGTCATTGATTGAGGGGAGAATGATTTCAATTAAATTAAAAAGTTATTTGGCATTCAATTGTTTTCAAAAGATATTCATGCATGTTTTATCAATGGAGTTTAAAGTCTTAAAATCCGATCATTATCGCTAAAAACGCTTTCATAATCAAGTCACAATTCTCATCAAAAGCTTTCAAAATCAATTTAAATCTATAAGAGATCACAAATCTCAAATGATTTGATAATTGTGATCGGGGAGAATGTGTGATTTAAATTGGATTTAAACTGATAATTCGGTAAATGGTTTTATAAGGATGTATATGCTCTTCTTCCCACATGTGACAAACGATTTCAAATTTTCCATGCACATGTTGAGGGGAGCATCTATCTTAAACCTATGATTTGAAACGTGATCACTTATCTCAATGTGCAGTTCCCTCTAGTATGTGAAAAACTCTTTTCAAATCTCGAGGCACATATTGAGGGGGAGCAAAATCATGAAAACCTCATCCTTCCCAAAATGCTTTATCTACTTGTCTTGATTAGGGAAGTGATGTTGATATTTTTTTAGAAAATGGTAATCAAAGAAGTTAATTATTTCTCTTGCCTCCGTGTGGAAAACTATTTCAAATACTTGATTCACATGTTGAGGGGAGTTCTTCTTCTAAAAATATCAAAACAATTCGTGTACAAAATGCTTTGATAATATATCACAAGTATCTGGATTGATTTTCAAATGGTTTTCAATTGGTTCCTATATGCATGAACAATACCAAAAAGACCGACCAACTTTACTTTATGTATGGTGATATAAGGATATAAGGTTAGGTATGTGTTCCCATGATCCGCCAGAACGGAGGGATCTACCCAAGGACTATCCACTAGTTAGTGTAGAGTTCTTAGGTATGATGATAAAAGGAGAAAAATGAGATATGGGAAGAGTGCGACTAAGACCGAGCTAGTATCGAATAAACCCAACAAGGTTCTAGCTATGAAGTCTCGTAAGCACAAGGGGTTGAAGAATTTAAAAGAATTGAATGAGAAAAGGGTGAAAACAAATAGCCCTCCATTTATTCAACCTTAGGCGTAAACCGGTTCAATTCATATGCTAACATGGTAACATCGGTATTGAAGACAAGACGTCATGGACCCGGGACGACCGCACTTCAACTTTTCAAACCACTCAAGTTCCTCTTAAAAGGACTTGTTTCATTCTCACGGGAACCGACATTATCTATCAAATTTCTCTTAGAGATTGTTGATATTGAAGAAGGAGACCCTCTCCCTAGTCTCCTATATAGGATCCAAATATGCACAAATTGAGTCTAGAGCCACGAGATCATCAATAAATCTCATTAGGACACTTTCAATGAAGACTCTCTGCTTCACACAATGTGGAAAGAGAGATTATATCTTGAGTCCTACACATTATCCTTGTGGTATTGCCGTAACATCTGAAAGTGATATGTAAACATATTCACAATGAAGATGGAAAGCCTTCTGGAGCCAACATCTAACAAGCTCCCGGTAGGTGGCATGTGAGATCTATTATATAGATCAACCATGTGACAACCGAACGTAAAACAATGGGGCGATTCATTCTTTTGAATCAATCCCGGTTCAGGTTATGGATTGACGGATACCTTTGAAAAACCGGTCTTTGTGCTTTAAAACTCTTTTCATTAGCACATCGATCGTGTACTAATTTTTCAAATCAAAAGGTGTTTTATGATTGATAATTGATTTTCATTAAAACCTTCGTTATATTGCAAAAACAATTTCTATTGAGCAATACACGCTTGTTTTTCAAATCTCTTTTCATCAATCGCTGGACTTAAATTACCGGTTCACTCACCCGTGTTGTCTTCTTTGAGACGCTCCGCTTGAGAGAACAAGAGAAAATTGCTAAAACCCTGTCAAGGAAATTCTTCGAATTATACCTCGATCACAAAGATTTGTAATGATCAACGGGGAACCGCGGGTGTACTCAATTCAACGAAGTGATCAAAGACACTTTCGTGCATTTATTGCTAACCGTTTATGCGTGTACACCCGACGCTTGCAAATGATCGTAATGGAGCGGTCAATCCATAGCCGCATGCTCACATAACACATTCATCTCAAAAGAAATCATGATTAGTGCATCAATGACTCTGATATTCTAACTCCATGCTTCTCGCTACGCCAATATCATGAATCAACTAAAGCTTCCGCTACTCTGATGAGAAGATATCATGATCAAGAATGTGAGCATGTCGGTCCGAAAGTCACAACATCACATAATACCAACACCACAATGGATGTATCGAGATTATTAGCCGATGATCTCAAAAGTCGGCTCAACATTATTATCACGCGGATCAAGAAAAGACCTCCACTTGGATTAACCAAACATGCAATGAGTGGAATCAATGACTACGAAGCCGGAGCAAAGTACTACATCAAGAATGCAAGATCAATTGTTAATGTAATATCCGATTGTATTCAATGTCATTTTAGTATATGTTTGAGGTGACCTCCCTTAGGGGAGATTGTTAGGAATTAGAAATTCCAGGTATTAAAGAGTCGGTCACCTCAAGTATATGTAATCGCTAGAAAGCTCAGAGTCATAGTTATATTTAGTTAAGTAGTATTTAGTCTAGTAACACCGTGGAGGACGGACGGGTCTTTACCCACTCGTATGCCCGATCCACGTTCTCGCAGGTGTATGCATTTATGTAAGACTATAAATACCTCTACTCCCAAGGTAGAGAGTTGGAGCTCATAATAATATTTTTCTTTCTCTCACTAAGTTCCCTAAACCTCTAACTTCTCTCTCTAGAACTCACCTTTATACGCCCACTTTGTGTTATGGTTTGATGTGTATGTGAAATCTAATATCCTACATTACATATAGGAGAAGCTGAGCCTAGGACTTTGCCAACTGACTTAGATATGGAGGACTTTGATCCATTTTATCCCAAATATTGTGACAATGAAGTGGGGTCATCTGCTGGTTAAATATAGGAGATGATGATGAGGTTTTGGTTGACAAGGACAACATGTTCGAGGATATTATGAGGTTGATATGGAGGCTTTTAAGAAGAAATTTGATAGCAATGTTGAGTGTGAAGGGTAGCTATGATTTAGAAGAATAAGATTTAGACATCGATGACTTTGATAGTGCACGTAATATGAAGGATTTAGAAGTCAGTAGAAACGAGCATTAAGAAAGTTAGCAAAAAATCAGTCAAAGGAAGGTTTCTGCGTGGCAGAAATTTGGTGACAAATGGACTGAGTTAGAAATGGTGTCTAAATTAGTCAGGAGCAAAGACGACAGCTTTTATGTTACAAAAAATGACAACAATAAGGTCAAAGCTATATGTAGAGGTCAAACAGTTTTTAAAGACAAAGAAGCAATCAGTAGAAAACAAGAAGAGCAAGACATCAACAAACCTACTTAACCTACCCCATCACCACCAGCAATTCATCTCAAGGGATTGTCATAAGGGATTCACCATCTTCAAAACACAAGATCATCAAGAAAACTCCGGCCTGCCATTTAATCAAGGATGCAAAGACCAAGGGTAAGGAAAAGGTTGTTGTCTGTGATGGTATTATCTAGTGTAATTATTTTGACCAAACTTTGATAGTTGGTGTCCAAACTTTGGTAATATTAGTCTAAGTATTAGTCTTAGTGTAGAATCATGCTTGTGTCAGCTTTGTCATCAAACCTGTGATATCCAGACGTACTGTCATCAAACTATCTTGTGCATTTTGTTACTATCTTGTCTACTAAAACTGATATCTTGTTGTGTATGCATTTTGTTACTATGAATTCTGCATCAATAGATGCATTTTGACCTAACCAAGTCTCTTTTTGTGTATGCTTTTAATCAAGACTTGGTAGATTAATTGTGCAGGGTAGATAGTCCTTGTGTATGATTCTACTTTAGGTTATGAGTTTTATGACCCTTTATGACAATGGTAGATGGTATTTGGTAATGAGCTTTTAACACCATTTATCACCAACTTGACATAACCATACCATTCAACATAACCATTTGTACAAAAACAAAGCAAAACATAACAAATACCATTAACATTACCATTCACCAACTTGACATAACCATATCATTAACCAACCGAAAGGTAAAACACTTTACAACCATTACCATTTCTAAACATTTACCACAAATGAAACAAAACATTGAATTCATACCATTACAAACCATAGTTGAAACAATGCTTCAAACATTACCATTTCATTACAACACAACATAACCATACCATTAACTAAACATAACCATTCCATTTTGCAAATACCATACCACGATGGATGGAACTCTAAACCTAACCATTTCAAATTCTTTCATGAAATAAAACCACAAAAATAACCAACTAACACCTAAAATAAACTTCAATCTTCTAGCTTGTTTTGCTTGATCATCAATCAAAGGTAACGTAAGATCGCTCATAGATCTCAATAATCCCGGTATAATTTGCACGTTCTTGGACATTCTGGGTCAAACCAATCTATAAACCCAAAACCTCTTGAACACAGAGAACCTCCTTCCTGGATAGTGTAGGATTCCATGAAGTGCGGACAATCGAGGGAGTTTGACATCTAGGACAACGAACCATTATGTGTTCTTGTTTGTCTTTGTTAGTGTAAAGGCTGGATTGTGTGGTGTTTGTGTTTCAGATTTGGTCTAGCATATAAAGTGGAAATAATGGGAGGGAAATCACAATAACCTAGAAAATGAGAGAAATCAAAATATTATAAAGTTAGCCCCTATAGTTAGAAACTACTGCATTGATGTCCTTTTTAAACCCCTCGTCAAGATTTGTACTAGATCCGTAAGATTTGTAAACCACAGGGACGAGACCCACTAAAACAAATCACGTGACAAGATCCTCAGAACTTTTAGCAAACCCACAAGGATGATTTATGTAATTAACTCTAATAAAAATAATAAAACCATCATCTTTCAATTTACTCCAGAAAACTTAGCGTGAAGAAATGGCGGAGGGGGTCACGGTGTCATGGGCTGCTGTTTCTCGACTACGCTAAAAATTGCTCCACATTAGATTTAGGGCCCTTCGGCGCTATAATACCTTTTGTTCCAACATGTACATGTCATATAATGAAGTGCATGCCCTAGAAATGTATAACACTCTTTTTTTCTTGGTATATTTAAGAATATGAGTTGAGATCCCTTTAAATCCTTTATTAACCATAGAACCAATCATTGCATTCTAACCATCCAATCTAATTAGATCCAAAGGCTGAGATTAAACCATCCAATCTAATTAGAAGGGCAAAAAGGTCAACTATATAGATTTAAAACCCACTTCATTATTGCCCAATATTTTTAGGGAAACACACACACACACACACACCATCAAAGATTAACTCAGATCCACCATGACCGATCCATCATCATCACCCTTCCAACACCACCGCTCCACCACCATCACCCATCCACCATCATCACCGTTCCACCACCATCATCGATCTGACCAACATCAACAATCCACCGCACCATTGTAGATATGTTTGAAATCGTCATCATCATAAACCATCAACTATATCATAAAATCGGTTGCGGGATCTAAAAATCGTGGTCGTATGATGATTTATGTACACCATGTGTTTGATGAAATGCGTCTGTGAAAAATCATATATGATTTTGAAGAATCACATGTGAAGCAAAATCACATATTTTAGTTTTTCTGTTATATCGATTTATTTATGTAATAAATAAGAAAAGAATCATATATGATTCTAATAGAATCATATATGATTATAGTAGAATATTTATTTTTTTGCTTTTATCTGCTTCTATAATAAAGAAGAAAAGAATCATATATGATTCTAGTGTAATCATAGGATTTTAGTAGAATCATATGTGATTCTTGGTGAATCATATACGATTCCAAATGCGCCTATTTCGTAATAAAGAAGAAAAGAATCACATATGATTATGTAGAATCATATATGATTCTAGTAGGATCATTATGATCCTAAGAGAATCATATATGATTGTAGTAGAATATTTTAGTTTTTCTCTTTTATCTTTCTATAATAAAGAAGAAGAATCATATATGATTCCTATACAATCATCGCTGTTACTTACTAAATGTTTGTATTTTAGCTAACTACGTGTGTCTTGCTTAAAAAGTTGAAGAAAAGCCTTAGCCTATTCTGAGAAAAAAGAAGTTATTCAAGGGGAAGATTCTGAAAGTGATTAATGTAAGAAGGTGTTAAAGAAATTCAAGGGGAAGATGATTAGGTGTTATGTACTAGTGATGATTTATGTAAATTTCTTGAATTAGGTGTTATGTATGAGTGATGATTTTATGTAAATTTCAAATATTAATGAAGTTTAGATTTTGATGGTAGTCTTTGGTATTTACCGATGTTCGTAGTAGTGAACGAGCTTTTACATGTCATTTTGTTGAATGTTTTAACATCTCGCATTCTTTTTGTCCTATATGATTCTATGAGTCATATATGATTGTAGTTGAATCATATATGATTCTATAGAATTATATATGATTCTACTAGAATCATATAGATTTCTTTTACTAGAATCATATGATTCTACAAGAGTCATATACGATTCTACTATAATTGTTGTTCAACCTGCTCACAAAATGTACAAAACGCTAAGAAATAAAGAGCATGAATGTTAGGAATTAGAAAATCAGAGTATAAAAGAGTCTCGCTTCAAGTATATATATTCATTAGAAAGCTCGTAGTCGTAGTTATTTAATGTTAAGTAGTATTTAGTTAAGTAACACCGTGGAGGACGAACGGTCTTTACCCAATCGTATGCCCGATCCACGTACCGTGTGTATGCTTTTATGTAAGACTATAAATACCTCTACCCCAAGGTGAGAGTTAGAGCTCATAATAAGATTTTTCTTTCTCTCACTAAGTTCCCTAAACCTCTAACTTTCTCTCTAAAAAAAACCATCTTGTACGCCACTTGTGATTATGGTTTAGTGTGTTTGTGAAATTCAATATGTTACAATTGGTATCAAGAGCCATGGTTAGATCATCTCTTACATATCTTTGGATTTCTAGTGGTTTTAGGTGGTTTTGAGTTTGAAAAAGTTTAGTGGTTTTTGCATCATTTGGTTGATTTCTAGTGTTAAAGTTTGATTTTGATTGTACTTTTGTGTTTAGAATCATCACAAGTGTTTAGGTTTTGATTTAGAAGGCTTGAATCATCGCGGGTTGGATTGTTTTTGGATTGAAAAGTGTGTTTATGTGTTTTTCATGCTAGCGACTTTGTTCCTGGAGCAAGTTTTCGTAGCTTAATTTGTCAAGGCAATTTGGTAGCGAGTTGTTGTTAAAGGAATTAGCGAGTTGGGTTAGCGATTTGTCTATTGAGACAAGCTTCTAAAAAGTACACATAGTGGATTCTCCACTACCGTAGCTTAACTTGGTGTGTTAGCTTACTTTGTACTTATATTGTTAGCGATTTGGTGTTAGCGAAGTTGGTACCTAGCGAAGTTGCTATTTAGCTTACTTGACAAATTAGCTTAATTTAGTTCTAGCTTAATTTGCTGCTGTAAATTTTGCTAGCTTACTTTGGAATTGTAGCGAGTTGTTATATAGCGATTTTGGGACTATATAGCAACTTGGCACTTAGCGACTTGGTTCAAAGTTTCCTAGCTTACTTGGGGTGATATCCTTTTGAATACGTTTTCTTGATTTAGTAAATCCTGTGAAAGAATCTATTTCCCGGTTTAATCATAGAGTTATAAAATCCCGCTAATCTTGCCATCATGTCTACCAACGCTCCTACAATCATCTCCACCGTTGCCGAGGATGTTCAAGCAAATTGTTCAGATACTCGCCCACCCATGCTTTGAGAACCGACTACGACTCTTGGGCTCAACGAATCAGATTGTATTGTCTTGGTAAGGAAAATGGGGTCAACATTCTCAAATCCATTGATGAAGGACCTTATCGAGTTGAGACTACTAGAGACATAATTGATATATCGAAGATGGAACTATGATTCTATGGATACACAAAGACATATGATGAGCTCAATGATAAGGAAAAGAAGATTCGATGCAGATATTAGAGCTTCTAACATCATATTCAAGGTCTTCCAAAAGACATTTATAAGCTTATCAATCACAACATCAAGCAAAGGCAGATGGGATAATGTTAAGATGCTTCTCAAGTTCAATTAACTATGGAAGACATATAATCTCAACTCTATGATGAATTTGAGCACTTCAAGATGAAACCAGATGAGAGTGTCTATGAGTACTATGTAGATTCCATAAGTTGGAATGACATGAGGAACATCAGAATGACCATGCCTAACATTCAGCTGAACTCAAAGTTTGTTAACAACATGAATCCCGAATGGCACAAGTTTGTCACCTCTGTGAAGCTCACTAAAGGATTGAAGAATACAAACTATGAGCAACTCTATGCCTTCCTTCTTTCGTAATGAGAGACATGCCATGTTTGAAAAAAGGATTCTTGAACAATTCAAAACAAATCCGGGAGAGACAAGCTCATCAAATGATTCAATCCCTTCTACTCAAACATTGATTATTACCACTAAAGCTTAACAAGTTATACCCATGGGTGATGGAACTCACAAACTCATTCCCGATCCAATGTTCAAACAAGTTGATGTTGATGCACACGTGGGTAACTTCATTAATCAACTGCTCTCCCGATTAGTCAAAACATGAACTCTCTCCTACACACCAACAACAACCTCGTAACAAGATCTAATCCACACAATCAAGCTCACCGTCAGATGGAAGGTTATAGTGCAAACTAGTTCAAGAAAGGCAGTACGAACAAGGAAGAGGTGGAGCTGCTAGAGGATATGTGGCAAATCAGAATAGGGGAAGGAATGGAAATCAAGGTCAAGTTAAGCGATCAAGTGTTACAACTGTGGAGGTGAGGGACACATTGCAAGGAACTGCACATCTCCAAAACGCCCTCAAAATGCGTCAATACTTGATAAGATGTTGCGCTTGTTCAAGCCTGTGATAATGGTGTAGCTTTGGATGAAGAAGAGTTGTTATTTCTTTCTGAGGGAAATGCCAAGACGTATGATGCATGGATGAGCACTATTCAGATAGGTCACAATCATCAATGCCTTTCAAGTAGCCGATCTGTGATGCATACGACTCTATTGTTGATGATGGACCTACTGCACAAACAATTTTCATGGCTAGCATTTCTCCAATGGTCTCTCCTAAGATCTCATCTTCACCACAAGCTGGTCCATCCAAAGACAAACTCATTTAGAGGTACTATACGATGATGTTGATGTGCAAAAGATGCATGACAAAGTACTATCAACTGAAACTATTGAGTCAAATATTGAAAATATGGGTAATATCAATGTTGTCCCATATGATCAATATGTGAAACAAAGTGAAAGTGAAGTTGTACCAAGTGATGCATCTTCGCAATCAACGATGACTATGTTTTTGATGAATACACCGCATTGATGATTCATATCTCTGACTCAATGCCTATAAAGAACTTGCTATTTATGAACAACGTGCTAAATTTGAGTTGACCTCCGTGAGGTGAAATGGATGACCAAATGCATATAACTATTAGAAAAAGTAGGTTTAGAGAAGAAGTATTAAAACAAGAGTTAAACTCCTTACAAGAAAAGCTTTCTAAAACGGCTAAGCAAAAACAAGAACTTCAAGAAAATGTTAAAATGCTTAAGCAAGAATTTAGCGCTAAGGAATCAAAACTTTTGAATGATTTTTCTAATCTAAAAACCTTGAAAAACAAGCTTGAAAATAAGTTGTACGCACAAGGAAATACCATTCAGACCGCTCACATAATCACTAAGCATAGAGTTTTTAGTGATAAGCATAGTACTCCCCTTGTTGAGGAACCAAACGGTTGTTAAAAGGCTAGAGCTGCCCATAAGGTTATTTATGATGGCAATGAAATTCTTAAGCCTAGACAAAACCTAGTTACTGAGTGCAATGAGGAAGATAAGAAATCAGATGAAGTCACTAGGGAAAAGATGAACAAGAAACTAGATGATCCTAAATGTAAGGAGAAGAAAATAAATATCACACCCCATGATTACAAGAAGGAGAATTGGATTTCCTTAAACAAGTTTAAGCCTCGAAATTGTTAACACCAACAAGTGTTCGAAAAAGGATTTAGATAAGCAAAAGTGAAAATCTTGTTGAAACAAACCCCCCCTTTAGGAAAATGCCTTCACACGTGTATCCTCCCAATATACCAATGCATTTAGTTCCTAGGACTATTGCCACTAAAAGCAAGACCTTAATCACTCAATATGTTATTCTTCAACTATTTGTCGATTTTGAGAAAACTTGTAAGAAAAGGATCACACCCACTGATAAATCAAGGGGAAAGGGGTTTTGAGCAAACAAAAGAATGCTATCTAACCGAGGTCATGCCTTTCTTCAAACTACTAAAAGATCATTTTGAGAGTCTTAGAAAGGGGATAAATTCAAATATTAAAGGAATGGAAAAGGAATTTGATGCAATGATAGTTGAGGTTAGTGACTATGAGCGAGCATTAAAATATAATGAGATTGAGAGGAAGAACTTGCATACCTTGAATGAGAATCTTATTTCTTAATGTATTGCTCAAGATGTGTTTTACACCGCTACGAATTGCTCCATTAATGCTTCTCAATTTCATGAATTATCTGTTGTTCTGAAAGTCTCCCATGATCGTGTCATTGAGCTTGAAAAGATTAATTCAAAACTTAATGAGAAAATTGATCGGGATGATCACGATAATTTGGTAAAGCATCTTTCTAAACTAGAAGTTGAACATTTTGATTTACAACTAAAATATCAACATCTTAAAGAAAATGTTAAAACCTCAAATATCAAGACATCCTTGGATGCTCCTGAATTTGATGCGCTTTTGAAATTAGCAATGATGAACAGATTCGAGCTCATTGTAACACGATCAAAAAGTTGAAAGCCCAAATCTCAATTGAAGGGTGAAAAGAACAATGTGACCAGATCCCAAATGCCTCCTCCTTTAGATTCTCAAGATTTCAAACTTTTCATCTTAAAAACTTAGTTAATGCCTTACAAAAGGAAAACGAGAGTTTTCTAGAAGAAAATGAAAAAGTTAAACGACACTTTAAAGAGTTATATGATTCAATGAAAGTCACCGTGACCAAAACAATGAAAAATAACGCCTTTACAAAAGGAAATTGAGAATCGAAGTCGTGGAAATGGGAAACCGCCACTTGTTTTCAATAAGAATGTTGTCTCAAAATCACCCTTAGACTGCAAATACACCGTGACAGTTAAATATATTCCTCCTCATCTTAGGAATAATGAACATGCTTTTCATGACTATTGTGCTCACCTTAAGGATAGTCTAGAATGTCTCGTGAGATTGTCGAAGAGGATTTCATTAACAAACCTCTTGATAGTGAAATTAGGTTTGCTTGCCTCCGGGCCAAACGATCTCAAGAGTTGCTAGAATGTGTAATTGCAACATGTCCAAAATCCTTAGGTGCAAAAGGCAAAGCTGTGATGCCTTGTTCTATGCCTAGTGCCTAGCATACAAACCATTCTAGGCCCAGTTTTAAGAAAGTGAACATCAATGTGTCGTCTAGTAATACGATCCTTGCACGTCTAGTTCAGGAATGCAAAAAGTAGATCAACCAACTAATGTTCCCATAATTCCCTCTACAGAGTAATCAAGGACATTAAAGTGAGCAGGTCAAAGTCTCAAGACAATACAAGGAATGATAGGACCTCAAGCAAGCTAAAATGCATGGAAGAGAGTAGAAGACCAACCTAGGAACTTTAAGTTGAATAAAACGAATCGTGTTGATTCTAGTATTAGCCTTAGGCGCATCTGTAATTAATTCAATTATGATACTATTTGCAAACCTTGTAATGATGTCCGCTTGAATTCTCTGCTAATCATGAATGTGGTGTGAATGCTTTGTCTAATGTTGTCAAATGCCCGCTAAAATTGTTAATGCTGATAATCGTGCAAAGAAGGCTAAAAGGCAAAGACGAAAGATTGTTAGAAAATAGTGGAAACCCACATGAAGAACATTTATAAAGATAGGTTATTATTGGATACCTTTTGGCCATAAGAATAATCAGCTTTTTTCCTCAAATGCTAAGACTATGTCCACTAGAAAATGGATGCCTACTGGTAGAACTATTCCCTTAAGAAGTGAACATACTTTGAATAGGTCAAATACAGACACCAAAATTGCATCTATTCCCAATGATTCCATTGCTTCTACTTCTGATATGGATGTTTCTATTTCATGGTGTTCCACCATCAGCATTAACCAAGTGGAACCCAATCTTGCATGGGGATCCCAATTATCCAGTTATCCATTCTTGTCTCTGTTCAACTGCAGATCGTTCAAATCGCTCGTTATTGGACTCGCCGTTCCAAGGACTGAGACCGGTCAGGCTCATGAACTTCGTGAGGAAATTCATCGGGACAGTTAGATTCGGTAATGATCATTTCGTGCAATTATGGGTTATGGAGATTATGTTATTGGAAAAGTGTTATCTCCGTGGTATATTATGTGGAAGGTCTTGGTCATAACCTCGTTCTCCGTTGGTCAATTCCGCTATTCTCATCTAGAAGTAGCCTTCAGAAAACATACTTGTTTCGTTAGAGAACTTGATGGTAAGGAACTTTTAAGAGGAACACGGGGTTCAAATCTATACACCATCTCTATCGAAGATATGATGAAGTCTTCTCCAATTTGCTTGTTGTCAAAGGCTTCAAAAACAAAGTCATGGTTATGGCATCGTCGCCTCAATCACTTGAACTTCGGCACCATCAATGATCTTCCAGAAAGGACTTAGTTGTAGGTTTACCTCGACTAAAGTATGAAAAGGATCATCTTTGTTCAAGATGCCAATTGGGAAAAAGCAAGAAGTATGCCCATAAACCCAAACCTACAAACTCGCCTCGGTTCTTCATACAACTCACATGGACTTATGAGGACCCATGAGAGTGCATAATAT
Organism: Chrysanthemum makinoi; assembly: GCA_910596185.1. Classification (NCBI taxonomy): domain Eukaryota; kingdom Viridiplantae; phylum Streptophyta; class Magnoliopsida; order Asterales; family Asteraceae; genus Chrysanthemum; species Chrysanthemum makinoi. Next base: position 152,280,546 of record OU343216.1, read on the forward strand.
CTTTGGAAAGAAATATGTGTTAGTTGTGGTTGATGATTTCTCTAGATTCACTTGGGTAAAGTTCCTAAGGTCAAAGGATGAAACTCGAGATATCATCATCAAACTCATCAAACAACCGCAGTTCGACTTAACAAAACGGTCAATCATCGAACAGAAATGGAACTGAGTTTGTTAACAAACAACTTGGTGAGTTTTATGAAAGTATTGGAATCACTATCAAAAGAAGTGTTCCTCGAACTCCTCAACAGAACGGTGTAGTTGAAAGACGAAATCGAAATCTTGTGGAAGCCGCAAGGACTATGCTGATTTACTCAAAAGTTCCAATTTCTCGTAGTTTATCGCCACCGCATGCTACACCCAAAATCGACCTCGACTATTACACCGCTCATGGAAAACTCCATATGAACTTGTCCACAAAGAAAACCTGATCTTTCATTCCTTCTCGTGTTCGTGCTTTATGTTATCCAACTAATGATGGTCAAGATTTAGGAAAACTGAGAGCTAAAAAGACATTGGAATTTTGTAGGCTATGCACCAAAGTAAAAAGGTTACCGACCTATAACAAGAGAACCCGAAATATCATGGAAACAATTCACCACGCTTGATGAGTCGACCGGTCAAATGGCTCCTGGACAATCCAGCTTCAGACCCGACACTTCAAAGCAGTCCCATTGGTTCATCTCTTGTACCAAACTCCTCATCAAGAACTCCATATGTACTCGAAGATGATTTAAAGAAACAGTTTGATCCAATGTTTGATGAACAATTTGAGCCAAGTAACAATGATATGACAATCCAATCAACAGAGGTCGCCTGATCCTCACAATGAAATTAACCCTCAACTTCTATGTCATTAAGCCAAGAAGTCACCGACCAACTGCTTCATCAACAAATCTTCAATCATCAAGTGTACATCATGGAAATGCTTCTGATTCACAAGATGAAGTCAATCCCTTTGCTACCCCAAGATGCTCCATTTGAAAACATATTTGCCTCAATCATCATCAACCAT
>OU343216.1:152281657-152305708 GCA_910596185.1 Chrysanthemum makinoi
GATCATATGACTATGCCATAGAAACTTTTATATATCATGGAGTATAACGTTGTTAGGTCACTAGTTTTACAACACAAGAAATATAGAAAGAAATAGGGAGGCGATTGAACAAGATTCACACACACACACACGATATACTAGGTCGGTTAGGCGTAGAGTGTAATGAAGAGAATAACTTGAACAACCAACCCTCAAGTGAGGGTTATACATGAGTATTTATAGGTGGGAAGCTAGGGCAACACTCCTAGTTCCCATCCTTTTCTTATTGGGCCTAAGCCTAAGCTCATGGGCCTTCTACATAAGCTTAAGGCTAAATAACAAACATAAAGGCCATAATTAAGCTAACTATTACATGTGAATTACTAACACTTGATTAAGGTTTAGGAGTGATTCCAACAATCTCCTCCTAAGTGTTAGTGATGAATAAACGGTGAAGGTGCAGTAGTAATAGTAGCTTTGACGTCTTCTGACATTCTTCTTTCTTGTGAGAAGAATTGCCTTGATTCGAACAATCTCCCGGTGTAGAGATAGTTTTCTTTGGCATTCAGCTTTGACGTCATCTTTATCTTTGTTCTTATGTTCTTTGTTCTTTGTGGTTAAAGTGATAGTATGTTGTTGTTCGTATCTAGTACGCCTCAAGTCGCTTTTGCTTCATGTCTCCACGTCTTTCTCCAACATGCTCACACTCTTTAACGTTGGATTACGATGCGATGAAGTTCTTTAAGTTTTTAACTTTGTAGATTCTTTGATTTGACGAAGAATCATTCGGACTTTTGTGTTGCTTTAAGATAGAACTTCTTTGATGATGTTGTTGGTGTGAACAAGTGGAGAATCAGCACGATCATTCCGCTCCAGAGCTTCCATAAGAAGTAAACATTAAAACGGTTAGTAATAAGCGGATTCGGCACTTACAAGTTTGAACTTCGAGAGTGTTAACAGCATAGTGTGAAAACACAACTCTAATTCTTACAAAGGCCGTTCACTGAATCGAGTCCCACAAGTGAGATAACACGATGTACGAAGTACACCTACGATTCGAGATGAGTCATTGAGGTACACCAAGCATCACCTCACGACCCAGACCGTTTGAGACCACTAAAGCGTAATCCACGGGGAGTTACCGAAGCGACCTCTGTCGGGCATTTGATGTTGACCGGCAGGAGTTTCCATTCAATCACCGAGGATCACAAATGTGAACCTCTCATAAATGTTCTCGATAGATTGCTAAGATCTGTGAAGGACTCGATAATGTACCACTGAAATTCTTATTGTTGAACGTCAAGTGATGAAATGTCAAGTGTACCTAAGAGATCTTTTGATGAATCTCGTGGCTCTAGACTCAATAGTGCGTTTTGGTTTTCCTGAGCGGAGACTAGGGAGAGGGTCTCCTTCTTCAATACCAGCAATCTCTAAGAGAAAGCCGATAGTTTATGTAGGGTTCCCTGTGAGAATGAAACAAGCTTCTGTTGAGAGAAACTTGAGTGGCTAAGAAGGTTTAGTGCATGGGTCACTGGGTCCATGACGACTTTTAATCTTCAATACCGGTGTCATCTAGTGACAACCGGTAGCATATGAATTGAACCCGGTTCGCCTAAGTTGAATAATCTAGAGGGCTATTTCTTTTCATCCTTTTCTTTGCATTTCTTTTTAATTCTTCAACTCCTTCTTTCTCCGATTCTCATTTTCTCCTTTTTACAATCATACCTAAGGACTTCTAAATTCTAACTATTGGTAGTGTCCTTGGGTAGATCCCTCCGGCTCTGGTGGATCATAGGACGGTTATTCCTAATCTTAATCACCTTATAACTTCATTGCCATAAAACCATTTTCAAGAAAATCTCTCAAAGGGTTTGTAAAAGAAAACATGTTTGAACCACTGTGAGAGTTTTATCTTTTAGCAGAAATACTCCCCTCCACATGTGCTTAAGAGTTTTACGAAATCTACAGTGAGGAAGAGTGCGCACTTTTGAATTGATCGACTCAAGATAGACATTCCCAGCGAGACACGGTTACGTGGCATAGTTAAAGAGTTGCATTGTCAGCTTTTAGATGACAACTAGCTCTAATAACTATCTTGAAGGTGTGGACAACCCCGAGAGGTTGTCAAACCCGTCAAGGTTCATGTCTACCAAGAGTTTCTCGAATGGTACATTCTACTCGGACAAGTCCTTTGCGAGACACGTTTACATCACTAGCGAACTAGCTTGAAATTATTACCCGTCCCGGACAAGTCTTTTCGAGTTTCTAACAGTTAAGATCTCGTCAATTCTTGGGTTGAAGTCTTTTTTACACGAGAGTTCATATAGCAAAACACAACATATTTCTTATCATGTATTTTTCTCCCCCTAAAAAATGGCATATAAAATGTTATTTTTGAAAAGTTGAGAATAAATATGACCATTTTGAGTGTTGCGGGAAGAATGACCACTGTGAACAATTTGTGAACAAATATTTTAGTCAAGTACTCCCCCTCAACGAGTGATATAAACGGTTGAGGTTTTTGAAAATCATAAGGGAAAGTACTTGTTCTTTTGAGCAAAACCTTGAAAAAGTGAAAGGTTTGATAGGTTTTACTCAAAAGTAAGAAGCTTTCGCTCCTTTTATAAGGATTGTGGCACTGAAGCGTACCATAGGGTCCTTTATTTACAAGTACGGGTTGTACACTGTAATGTGTGCACAAGCCATTGATATAGAAAATCACACATCCAAAAGTATAATAAAAGAAGCAGTTCAAGGGGTACCAGGTAGTCCAGTGATTTTGCCAGGAGTGTGAACCGGGCGTTGAAAGCCGGTGATATTAATCCTGGGTCGACCACCAACAAAGCTTTCCAATCTTCTGAACTGTTCCCTTCGATACAACCGTTCATCAATCATTATGATGATCCTCCTCACATCCCTTCGATCCAGAGAATTACATCGCTTAGGAGGCCCAATCTTTTGACGTATATCCTTCAACCTGTAAGCCAATCCGTCCCTAACCATCTTCAAAGTGTGATCCCCAAACTTGTGAAGATCTCTACACGCCATCAAGCAATTTCGTTGAAGTTCACTGCGGTAAACGACGCCGAATGGACTGCTGATGAGAGTGAATTGTGAAAGCTGGTTGATGTCGGGAAGATCAAGCGAGGTGGAGTGAAGTTGACACGGTCCGATATGATTCAACGCAAGTGGAGATCTTCTACACGTTCTTTGATGACTATGCGTCCGATGAAGATGAGCAATGACTTGATGAATTCACGTTGTACTTCGGTTGAAAATTGTCTCATGCGACCCTGTACTTTGGCAAGGTACATGTCTTCAATGTCGTTGATAGACAAATTCTCAAAGTCAGCTTCAGAGAATGCATAATCTCTTTCGTCTTGTCTTTAGACCACAATATTCTTGAGAAACGTGTAGTCCCATTTGGACAAAAGATCAACGTGTTTGATGGCAACGATACTTTTAGTACTGAACACTGCATGTTGAGACTTCTGGACCTGGCAGCTTCTGTAGTAGATTCTTCGGCGTTCCGGCCAATGGTGAATCCCATACATTGCATCACGGTCATACTCAGCCACGTTGTTGGAAAACATGTGGTTAGCTCGTTCCTCGATGGCTATGCAGTTTGAGTATTCGGCTGCCGGGAATGGAAGTGTCAGAGATGTAGCATATTTCCTTGAACCATCGCCACCGTGTAGAAGAAATTCCAAGTCTTTGTTGAAGAAATATCTGAATGGAATCCTAGGCGATCGGGTTGGCCAATTGTAGGGAGAGGTTTAGACCACTGGTAATATGGAGGATTTTCCCTTTGAGTGAAGTCGATGTTTTCTTCTGGGTTGAGCCAATCAATGTTGTTAGACATGGCTCGTGCAATATTATCAAGGTGATATTCGACCTCGATGGCACTTTCCGAGCTATCTTTTAGAAGTTGAAATGCTTCATTCTTGATTCGCTTCAACTCGGATTTCGTCATCTTCTTCACACGGAATTTTTCTTGTAGAAATTTCGCATGCTCCAATGTACTACATTCTATAACCTCTTGACCTTCAGCTGGGTAGGGAGTGGAATTAACAAGTGTAGAAAACCATTCAAATTCCGCTGTGTTATCTTCATCTAGCCAGGATCGGACGTCAGCCTTGGGCGCCTTCTTCTTCTTTTTCTTAGGCCTAGATGAGGATTCTGGTTTCTGTACTTTGTCGGGAGAGGCGGGTTGTTGTTGGGGCTCATGGTATTCCTCATCGTCACCGCCCGTATACTCAAAGTGATCACCAATTTTCTGAGTCTGGGGCGGTAACTCAGATTCCTGAGGTTTTTCAGTAGAAGAACGAGGAGGAGGTCTTTGTTGTGCTGGAGTCTGTTGGGGTGGAGGTTGCATTGAAGATGATTCACCAGACTTCTTCGGGCGTTTAGGCTCGTTGTTCTTATCCTTATCCTTGTCATCATCGTCTCTTGGAAGTTTTGGCCTTTCAGCTTCTTCTCTGCATGCAGATTTGAGTTGGTATTCCAGCAATGCTTCCAACAATTTGCTTTCGTGAGAAGCAAGTGATGCAGATCGTTTGGACATTTGAGCGACCAGCCGGTCAACTAATTCACAGCATCGAGAAAAGATTATGGGATCAACTGGATTGATGTTAACATGCATTGGAGTTGATTTCATGGTTTGCTTGGCCAGATGAAGTAGATTCGGATAGAGTTGTTTGGTGAATAACTCCTTTGTAACTTTAGGAACAATGTCAAGAAGGTGCTTGTGAGTGTACCCTTCGATCATCTTGTTCAATTCCCCTTGCAGATCTTGTTTCAACTGCTGCATGTACTCCCTTTCTGCTATTCTCTTGTCATTCTCATCATGAAGGTACGTTAACTGGTTAGCAATAAAATTTAGCTTTTTGTAAAGCATGTCTTTCTTTCTAACCTATTTGACCACATTCACAATTTTTTTTATATGAGTATGAGAAATCCAAGATCGAGGTGGCTTCTTCTTGATTTGGATGTTGATTTTGTTGATCTTTTTGATGGTGGTGGTGAAGAATGAGAAGACGAATCTGATGATGAAGAGACATGAGGAGACTCTGGATCCTTTGGAGGTGCGAGGTTTCTCCTCTGAGTGAGCGGACTGTCTAGCAGAAACTTATCATAATCGCATATCATCTCCGACTTTTCTTTCTCTTCATTCTTTTCTGTCTCAGTCTTTTCTTTGTCACCCTCATCTTTCTCGGACTTATCTTTATCGGGTTCCTCAAAGTCATGCTCAATAGTTTCTTCCACGGGCTTTTGTTGTTGCTCCAAAGTGGTGGCACTAGATCCCTTATCGGTCGATTAACCGCATCGGATCCGGTGAAGGTTGAGCTGCACCACTTGACCCTCCAGGGCCACCCATTTGATCTTTTGCAAATTCTTTTGCCACGTGTTGGAGTCTAAGGAATTTGAACATCTTCCTGTATGAAGTATCCAGTTGCTCTTCTTCTTCATCTGAGCTTTCTTCATAAGGTACAAGTACAGGAGTCTTCCCTTTTCCTTTGTCAGCTGGTGGACTTGGAGGTTTAGCTGCTGAAGGAGGTGCTTCGGTTGCATATTCAGAGTAGAAGATCTCTTCGTCTGATTGTGTATCTTCAGAGCTTTCGTCCACAGGCTCTCTTTGCGGTTCAGGCTCAGACTCGGGAATGGGAATATGAGTAGCTTCCTTAGCCGGAACAGTCCTTTTTCGTGGAGGATTCCTCTTGGGATTATCCTCGACTTTCAGTACTTGCAGCTTCTGCCTGCCTCTTCGGTTCTCCGTATAGGTGTTCCAGAAGACTTCTCATCGAGATGACCAACTTTGCCTTCTCTTACTGCTACCCGATACCTTTTGTATGTCTCGAGCTTTTGATTTCAGTAGTCGAAGGTGATCACGTAACACAACACCTGTTTCTTTGTTGACGATTCCTTGATTCTGACCGATAGGATGGGTTCAGTCAACATGTCGTGATTGTCAGGGTCATTGAGCCTCTTGGGAATATCAGGATGAAGTCCAAGTGCTCTCTGGATTAACAGCTTTGTGTATCTGACATAGGGAGTCTTTGAGCCAAGCTTTTTGAGAAATGACATCATGTCATCCCATATCAGAGCTTCAATTTCGATGTCCTTCTTGTTGATTAATGACCAAAATATTTGCAGCTCCATGAGCTTAGGATTCTCATAGCCACTGTCACGACCAGAGACTGACTTGGTGATGATGATGTAGAGGGTTCTCCATGGTTGAGGAATGTTCTTAAGCTCCACATGAGAATGCTTAGTGATAATTCTGAGGCTTCATCATAACCAATATCCATCGAATTGCGAACTGTCTCTTCAGTGGGTGTGGCATAGAAGTCGGTTGGCTCGATATCAGGAATAAGAAGAACGGCCCGTAAATCTGCATGTGTGATGGTGATTTGTTTGTGATTTAACGTCACTGTCACCGCACTTTGACCTTTGATCCTTTGCATTGAATTCCATAATTGTTTTATGTAGATCTCCGGTACTGTAGCAGAGTGTGAGAGCATGTTCTGAGCATGTGAGGGTTTCAAAGTCAACTCTGAGATTGTTCATAACAATCTTTCTTGGATAGCCATTAGGGAAGATATCGGCAATTGTGAGAACCTCAGGTGCATCCACATTCATTTGAGCCGCCATGTCGTGATCTGAAATAACATTAGCCAAAAGAACCAACATATCGAAAGACATAATGTTAGTCAACAGAAGGTTTTATTGTCTAGTTATTGAATGTATAATGTCAATGATTGTTACGAGTCCAAAGTCACTTGTTTGTCCAATAATCCAATGACGTCGTGAAAAGTTTTGTGAGTTAGTTAACTTTAGGTTTTAAAGTTTATGTTATCGCATATTTTCACAACACATTATTCATTTAAGCTCATTAGTGACGTTATTGGTTTCGTGACGTTATGATTTATTTATTTACAAGTTTACACGCATAACAATTCATAACGAAGATTTGATCAAGGCTTATGCGTAGGAATGGTAGCTTATGCGTAAACAAGATAAGTATACGCGTAGACGCAAGCTTATGCGTAGGATCCTGACTTAAGCGTAAGAAATATTACGCGTAGGAACAGGAGGACCTTATGCGTAAAACTTACGCGTAGGCGTATATAAACCTTACGCGTAAGGCTTACTCGTAAGAGTAGACCTTATGCGTAGAGATCACTGTTTACGCATATCCTTCACAGGATACGCGTAGTCCCTTTGTAGAACCTTACGCGTAACGCTACGCGTAAGATTTCTCTTCGCATAACTTTCTACGCGTAAGGTGATCCTTATGCGTAGAAGTACTAACAACCTTGATTCTGAATGTTATGAGTAGCAAACCTGAAATAACATCATCATAGCATCAATTTCAACATTATCATTCATTATATAACAGATCATGGCATAAAATACTCTCAAACAGTTTACGCGTAGAAAGGCTTACGCGTAAAACTTAAACCCTAAATTCAGGAATTACGCATAACAATTCTAGCCAAAGAAATTGCACCAAACATTTTCTGGCAGTTCTTGTATGTCATGTGAGTGTAATAACCAAGTATTAACATCCAATTCGCAGTGAATCAAAAATACCCAATTCTTAAGAACATTAAACCCTAATCTCTAATTTGCAATCAATTAGTGTATCTGGGTTGTTTCAAAGCATGGATATCATCAATTCACTATCATATCAACCTCACACAACAATCTTTATGACCAAAAAACGTTCACATTTGAAAATACCCAAAACAACACATAAACCCTAATTTCACAAATCATTCAATTCGTGATTCTGGGTGAGTTTTGATGATTAAAACGGTATCATTGATGTATTAGAAACATTTTTGACACTGTCCTTTTAACCATAAACACACAATCTTGATCATGTGTTCATACGCATAGAACACAAAAACAAGATTATACAACGTTTTGACCGTTGGATTCATGTAAAAATCAAAACCAATGTTTAAAAACACGTTAAGATTATGAAACAACTTACAAAATGATGATCCAAAACACAGATTTGATGAACGATTCTTAGGCGTAGGATGTTTTAGGTGTTAGTGTAATAAATGTGAAGTGAAAGTGTTAGGTGGGGTGTTTTTATTAAAAAAGACTTTAAGCTTTTTGCAGTTTTGGTCCCTCCACATTTTCCTTTTTCATCCAAGGCCATTTAACTTCCATTTTGGTTTCCAAATGAAAGATTTTAAGAAAGAAACTTGACGACACTCCCCCTCGACTTAAGAAAATAATGAAAGGTTATAAATTTTAGTCCGAGGAGTGTCAGTTAAGCCATAAACTTTACCACCATTGATAAAAGAAACAACCAGAATAAGGTAACATGCAAGTACACGGATGTTATGAAACAGTTAAGTATATATTTTCTCCCCCTCAACACTTGATCAGAAAAATACTGAATTTTGAAAGATTATTGTGTTGACGGAAGAAATGTACTTGCCATGTTGAAAGAAAAAATAGATAGAAGAATATTTTTGTTGTTTTATCAGGTTTTATATTTTTGTATTTTGTTTTTGAAAAAAATATTTACAAAAGAGATTTTGGTGTTTGACAGGTTTTAAGACTGTTTTAGGAGGTCATCCAATTCCTCTTGAGTCAAACACCTCATACCAATCGGTGGACCAACTCATTAAACCTAGCAGGAGCTAAGGCTTTGGTGAGAAGATCGGCCAATTGGTATTCTGTACCCACAAAGTATAATTCAACTGTACCATGTTCCACGTGGTCCTTGATGAAATGATATCGAAGATCGATGTGCTTTGATTTCGAGTGTTGAACTGAAGTTGCACGAGATCACAATGGCACTCCGATTGTCGCAGTACATCGGGATTCTGTCAAATACGTAACCATAGTCTTTGAGTTGGGTTCTCATCCAAATGACTTGAGCACAACACGCCGACATGGCTACATATTCGGCTTCGGTTGAGGACAGCGATGTACAGTCCTGCTTCTTCGATTGCCATGACACCAGTTTATCACCAAGAAATTGTAAAGCTCCGAAAGTACTTTTCCGTGAATCTAAGCATCCTGCGTGGTGGCGTCGAAAAGCGATTAGTTCATAGCCAGAATCCTTCGGATACCAGATCCCCAAATTAATGGTTCCCTTGATGTATCGTAGGATTCTTTTAGCCTCTGAGAGGTGGGTTTCAGTTGGTCGCGACTCGATAACGGAGCAAAGATATACAACAAAGACAATATCAGGTCTACTAGTTGTTAGATACATGAGAGACCCAATAATACTACGGTATTTTGTAGGGTCCACCAATTTCCCATGTAAATCAGCATCTAGCTTCTTGGTATGAGCCATTGGTGTGGCATAAGTGTCACATGTATTCATTCCAAATTTGTTTAACAATTCAAGGGCATATTTGGACTGACTCAAGAAAATACCACGGGGTGTTTGATGAACTTGTAATCCTAGAAAGAACGTAAGTTCACCCATCATGGACATTTCAAAATTTTTCTTCATTAGTTTTGCAAAAGCGATTGAGTACTTTTATGTGTAGACCCAAAAATGATGTCATCCACGTAAATTTGAACAATTAAGATATGTGCCCCGTGATATTGTATAAAAAGAGTAGGGTCAACCGAACCTTTGGTGAAATTATTGGCAATGAGGAAAGATGATAGCTTATCGTACCATGCCCGAGGAGCTTGTTTGAGACCATACAGAGCTTTGTTCATTTTGTAGACATGGTTCGGGAACTCGGGATCAACGAATCCTTCTGGTTGGTTGACATAAACCGTTTCTTTTAGTTGTCCATTCAGAAAAGCAATTTTGACGTCCATTTGAAAGACTGTTATATTCATATGAGCCGCGAACGCGAGAAATATCCGAACAGCCTCAAGCCGAGCAACCGGAGCAAAAGATTCTTCAAAGTCAATACCCTCTTCCTGACGATAACCCTTAGCCACCGATGTGACTTATTTCGATACGTTTCCTTCAGCAACCGATTTGTTTTTCCAAATCCATTTGAGACCAATGACGTAGACCCCTGTTGGTCTTTCAACCAGTTCCCATACTTCAAGACGTTTGAATTGGTTAAGTTCTTCTTGCATGGATTCGATCCAGTTGTCTTTTGTCATTGCGTCTTTGATGTTTTTAGGTTTAGATTGGCAGACAGTGAGTGCATAAATGCAATGTTCACCATCCGAGTGAAGAAGTTGTCTCGTAAAGACTGGTTGATTCGGGTTGCCAATAATGTTTTCCAGAGGATGGTCTTTTGTCCATCTATGTGTGGAGGGTTGATGTTGGTATACATTGTGCAGATTTTGAGGATTCAAATGGCTTGTTGAAGATTCTGCGACATCTGGTGCAGCAGTCTCATTGGCAAACGGGTTAAAAAACGCATTTGGATCAAAATCTGCAGGTGGGGGTACTTCATTCAGAACATCATCAGCCGGTTCATCATTGTTGGAAGCGGTTTGTTCAACTGTTGTGGTGGATTCAACTGGTGGTGCTTCTTCAACATTAGTTGTTGTAGCAGGTGTATCAGGTATATGAGTATTATCAGGTTGAGCTGCGGAAACAGCGGATACACCTGGAGCACGTTCATCAATATCGTCACTGAACAGTGGAGCAAATAGCCTTTCCATTTGTTGACGAGTAAGTGAGGGCTTGTTTCGGTGATGATGGGGTTTGGGGGAAGTTTAAGCGGTTGTGACCGGGGTTCCAAGCTGTTATACTCAGAAGCCATTTCAGTAAGGTCATCAAAATGAGCATGTATCGTTTCCATAACTTTCTTTGTCCGACGATTCCAGATCCGGTAACCTTTAGAATTCTCACAATACCCAATAAAGACTCCAATGTCAGCTTTGGCTTTGAGCTTTCCAAAGTCATCACGATCATTATTCGGATAGCAAAGAGATCCAAAGACATGAAAGTGTTTGAGATTCGGTTTTCGGTTGTGGAGAAGCTCAAATGGTGTTTTGTTGTGGCGTTTTGTAATCATTGAGCGGTTCTGAGTGTAGCATGCAGTCGAGACAGCCTTCACCCACAAGTAATCTGGAGGTTTAGCATTGATTAACATCGTTCTGGCTGCTTCCACTAACGTACGGTTTCGTCTTTCAACAACTCCGTTTTGTTCTGTGTGCGGGCAATAGATTTTTGATGCTGAATTCCCACTTTCTCATAATAATCCCGAAGGGTTTGATTCACAAATTCAGTTCCTTTGTCTGCATACAATTTGTCGACGGTGTTCTGGAGCTGAATTTGAATTTTCGTGAGAAAGGTGATGATCATATGTGGAGCTTGATCTTTACTTCGAAGAAAATAAACCCAAGTCCATCTTGAGTAGTCATCAACAATTACCAAGATGTAGCGTTTGCCATTTATCGTCAGCACGCGCATCGGGCCACACAAATCCATGTGAAGAAGATGAAGCACATGCTGAGAGCTGTGTTCCACCTTTGAAGGAAAATGAGCACGAGTGCTTTTCCCTTGTTCACAAGCTGAGCAAAGGTGATATTTAGAATACCGGAATCACGGGAGACCTTCAACTAGTTTGTGTCGAGCAAGGTTGGTTATGGTTTGAAAGTTTAAATGTGAAAGACGACGGTGCCATAGCCAAGATTTTGTAGATGTAGCCTTTGAGAGTAGACATATGGGAGATGAAGCAATCATGTCTTGCATAGAGATAGTGTATAGACTGGATGAGCGTTGACCAGACATAAGATCGTTTCCTTGTAGATCACGAATGAAACAAGTTTTCTCCCTGAAAGCCACTTCCAAATCTCCATCACAAAATTGACCAACTGAGAACAGATTATGACCGAGGCCTTCCACATAATAAACCCTGCTAATTTCGATGTTTCCATTAATGTAGTCTCCGTAGCCCATGATAGCTGCGAAGTGATCATTCCCGAATCTGACAGTGCCAATGAACTTTGAAACAAAGTTTGATAACAGTTTAAGATTGCCTGTCATGTGTCGGGAACATCCGCTATCAACAATCCAGAGAATGATCTGTATCACCTGCATTACACACAGACGACGCAGTTATAGTTGAAATACACACATCAATGATTTTAGGCATCCATTTAAATCCTAGTGTATTATGTATCCATTTCTGCCATCTCCAACTAGTCTTAGCTTTAGTCTTAGTGAATGCACTAGGTGATACTACATTTCTTGGAGGTGATACTAGAACTACAGGTACATCAATGCGTTTCTTAGAATCTAAAGAGGGCGGTCTACCAAGCACAGACTTAGACTGATTAGTGAGCCTAGAGGTATTCCGAGTCTTAGGATTCCTTAAACGAGAGATGATAGCTTTAGCAACACATTTGTCATGACAATCAGAATTCATACTTTTACGACAAATAACACAAGGTGCATCAGACTGAATATCGAAAGTACTTAAAGGTTTAGCATTCGTTACATCACTATTACTATTACATTTGCCAGGTGCAATATTTATAGTGGAAGCAACTTGAGTCTTATTCATAGTCCTAGGGTGTTCTTCTACTTCAACAATCTTTATTTGTCTTTTCTTAGGTCGCAACTTCTTATTCTTCCTTGTATTGCTCCTAGGCAGTGAAGTGCGGACGTTTGGAAAAGAGGCAACTATTCCTGTTTCAGTAGAAGGAGGCACGTTAGCAACTTGTGATTTGGCAGTAGGGATTCTAGGTTCACGATTACTAAGTGTTACTGGTGCTATTCTCTTAATCACAGTAGGTGAAAGTTGTTCATACTTTCCTAACATTTCTCTTAACTTAAAGATAGTGTGAATCAGATCTTGATTTCCAGAACGAAGATTTCCAGCAAAATTCATGACTTCTTTAGTCTGTTTGAGTAAATCAGATATGACACCATTTTCCTTTTTTACTTTTGAAAGTTCTTGTTCATATTTTGAGATTTGACTCTTAACAGACACGTTTTGATCATCCAGTTGCTCAAGTTTAGAATTGTTTGAACGCAACTGGGTGATTTTGGTTTGAAAAGCAAGTTGTTGATTATGAATATCTTTTTGACACCAATTAAGACGACGTATTACATTGGAAAGTTCGTTTGACAATCGTTCATTTTCAACTTTTAAAGACTCGATCTGAAGCACATTATCAGTGTTCTCAACAGTGTTAACAGTATCAACAGAATCAGCAGAGATATAATCAGATGCATTATCAAGAGTATACAACAACACAACATTATGGATATCAGCACAGATAACATCTTTCAAGAGTCGATCAACATCTTTTCTCAATAATTTCTTTTTCCGTTTAGTATTTGAAATTGATGTTTCTGTTTTCTCGAAAACTGTTTTCATGAGACCAAGTTCCTTGTGAAACTCCCTTTCCCAATATAGTGCACAATTTTTCAAATTTTTGACATGGGGTAAAATTCTGGTCTGAAAAATTTCTCGTTGTTCTCTTGCCAATGGCGAGATAAAATGGTCAACTTTTATTTCAGAATGAAATTCAATTGCCCGTTCCAAAAGTTTGATGTCAGATAAGAAAGTGTCAAAATATTTGATAATACGACAACTTTCGGCTTTAGTTTTTACTTCACTAAGTGAAGGTAAAGGACCAATTATTTGTGCACCATTGTGTTGGGGATGAACTTCAGAAACTGGTGTGACAACCAAAGGTGTGTTTGACTTATATTGTTGTGTGACAAAAGTTACGGCTTTCGAATAGTCAAATGGTTTGTTATAAATGACATTTTCTATTTTTGACCGACTCTCGTCATCTGCATCGAATTCCTCTTGACGATTATATTCAACAACAGTCATAATCGAATCATCAAATATGTGTTCTGCACTGTAAACTTCAGGATTTGGTTTGAATGCTCTGTTTGAAAACTTAGGTTTGTAATCAGCAAGAATTGGTCCATATCCATTTGGATTTGGTTTAAAAGTAAACTTTTGAATAGTTGTGATTGACTCACCATGTTTATAAACGACATTTCGAAACTCTTTTATTTTGTGTTGTAAGTCGACAATTTCTTCAAGATAGTTATCTATTCGTTTCGCGGAATGCTTTTTGTACTCAGAGAACTGTTTTTGACAAGTTAACAACTCAGCCTTGGTTTTTTCATTTTCCAAAGTAAGAGCGTTAAGTTGTTGTTTATGTTCATGTTTCAGTTGTTCTATTTGAGACAACAAAGCATTCTTCGATGCGGCTAGATCACATATCTGTCGTTCTAAATATTTTTCGTTTTGATAAGATTTAGAAAACGCGACTTCAAAACCTTTTTCCCGTTTTTCTTGAGTTTTAAAAAATTCGAGTTGTCGAATTAAGCAATCATTATCCCTGGTTAACAGTGCATTTTGAGCTTTTAGTTGAATATTATCAGCATTATAACGTTCCACTCGGGATTGTTGGTCTTTAACTAAGGTCCGGAGCTCAAAAACTGGATCCGCCATAGGATCATTTTGTTCAACGTGAGCCTTAACATAGTCATTTTTTAGATCCTCAAGTATAACCACGGAGTCAACTTGATCATCAATGGTAACCATAAGGTCATCTTGATCATCAAATGTAACTACGGGGTCTAGTTGAAAATCGTCGGAATGAGATGTAGATGGCTCATGTTGAACACTCTGATCCGTGTCGGATGCAGATGTTGGCGGAGATATCAGTTCATTAATGATAATGGTTTGTTCAGGTACCTGAGACAAGCCATCAGTGTCATATACTGGGCCTGTGTCACTCATGTGTAGAGCTTGCATTTGTGCCATTAACATCACTGCTGCATTAGCCTGCAAGTCCTCCATATCATCATCTGAATCTCCATCTGCAATAAAGCTCTGTTCCTTGTTGGTAAGAGATCCACCAGCTTCATCCTTAAGAGCCAAGAGCAAGGCCTCTTTGAAATAAGCACTGCCTCTTGTCCTCGGTTTACATTAGCCAGATGACCCTTCTCATTACAGTTATAGCATCGAAGACCATTAACCCCATTCTGAGCATTCCCCTGTTCAACCAATTGAGCCCTTTGCTGTTGCGGAGCACCCATGTTATTCCTTCCCATAGAATTGAACCCTTGACCACCTCCCATTTGACGACCATAACCCCGATTTTGAACTTCAACACGTCCGTTGTTCACAACAGCCTGATTTCTTGTATTAGATGAAGAACGAATGCAATTGTTGGATTTGTTTGTATAACGGCCAAATGCTTTAGCAATCATAACAAATCCTTGTTGCAAGTCATCGAATGCATCGGAGTCCTCATCAGCTTGACTGTAAAGAGCTTGAGCAGGGTTGTTGTTGTAAGGAACCAATTGATTTTGTTGAGGTTGTTGCTGTGACGGATCAGGAGGTTTGTTGGTTGCAGTTGTTTGAGGGGCGGGTTGAGGAGCTTGTTGAGGAGGAATATTGGTTTGAGCCCACAAAGCAAGTTGTTGATTGCCCGGAAGTGATGGTGAAACGGTTTGACCACGGAGAATTCTTTCCTTATCAACTTCTTTTTGGTGAGGCTTCAGATAGTCGTACAACAATCCGTAGGTAGCATGATGCATATCCTTAGCTTGACGGAGAAAGATGACATACTTCTCCCATTCTGGACCAAGACTACTTAGGAACTTTGTGTTGACAGCAATTCGTGGCATGATGATATTGTGTTTGTCCAAATCATTAATGATGTCCTAGCGATGATGATAAGATTCTAATGACTCTCCTGGTTCAATCATGAAGTGTTCATAAGTCAAGTAGATTTTGGATTCCATATCTTCCTGATTGAGTGTTGTTCCTTGGATAAGAAGATGAATCTGTTCCCACATTGCTTTTGCATTTTTTTGAGCATCAACACTTCGAAGGATTGGATTTGGTAGTCCTAAAAGGATGTATTGCATTGCAAGTTCGTCAACTTCAAAGTGTAGAAGTTGATCACCCGTCATTTGTGCAAAAGTTGCAATTTCGGTGACATCATCTCTTGGTGGAACAGCATCTGGATCTCCGGGTGTTACAATAGTAGGCATTTGAAATGGACCTTCCATAATGACCTTCTTTAAAAACTTTCCATGTGGCTTCTTTAGATCACAAAACCTAAAGAACCGAATCACCCATTGATCATAATTCCCGGGAGTGAGCATTGGAGGTCTATCAAGTGAGCCAGCTTCATGAATTGATTGTTGGCTACTCAAGGCTTCACACATCTTGCCAAACCATGCCGATTCCTTCATAAAGCTCCTGGATTGATTGTAGACGTTTGAGTAAGGTTGTACTTGAAGACTTGTTGGTGGTTGAGGCATAAGAGGTTGTGGAATTGCTGCAAGTTGTGGAGTATGTTGTTGATTAAATTGTTGTTGATAAATTGCTTGTTGATGATTCCATTGTTGATGTTGGGGACTTAGTTGTTGTTGTTGTTGTTGAGGATAAGTGTAAGGGAAATAGCAAGAGTATGGTGGTTGTGACATGTTGAAAACTTGTGTTATAAAAATGGATCTTTGTAGTCGAATGAACCTTTGTTGATGAAGTATCCTTAGGCGTAGAATTCACAATAAACAAGTACTACTTATGCGTAAAAACACCAAAGTTACGCGTAACAATCATGGGTTACGCGTAGGTTTTAGCTTACACGTAAGTAGGGAAAAGACGCTATAGTTATGCGTAGACACAAAGTTAGGCGTAGAAACTTAGGCGTAGGATTACCTTATGCGTAAGACTAGGCTTACGCGTAAGATGAATCTTATGCGTAGGATTTTCTACGCGTAAGCTTGATGCTTATGCGTAATTTTAGGGTTTTATCCCAAGTGATCTTTACACTATCACAGTGCAAAAGATATCCAAAGTCGACGTATTTTCAGGCATATCCAAGAAAGAAAACACGGAGTAAACCACTGGCGAAGATCAAACCACGGATATAGTTACGCGTAAGATTAGGGTTTTGAAACGCGTAATCTTACTCGTTAAAATGATTTTGCCCAAAGATGTTTCTAAACCAGTTTTTGTGTGATGAAATAGCTTCAATAACACCAAAATGACACAAAAGTGTGAAACTTGATGATCCAAAGTGCTCAAAACGTTCGCGTAGGTTTACACCTTCGTTCAAAAACTAGTTGAAAAACAATGATCCACGCATAAAGTTCAAAACTTTTTGCCAAAAAACAGTAAGTTTAACACCTTATAACTTTGAAAGTACAAGAATCTTGGAATAAAAGTGTAAAAATGCTTTTAAGCAAGCCAAAGTTATGAACCGTAAGTTAAGCGTGAGACCAAAACTCACTTCAAACAATACGTTCACCCAACTATTAGGCGATTGATACCACTGTTAGGTCACTAGTTTTACAACACAAGCAATATAGAAAGAAATAGAGAGGCGATTGAACAAGATTCACACACACACACACGTTATACTAGGTCGGTTAGGCGTAGAGTGTAATGAAGAGAATAACTTGAACAACCAACCCTCAAGTGAGGGTTATACATGAGTATTTATAGGTGGGAAGCTAGGGCAACACTCCTAGTTCCCATACTTTTCTTATTGGGCCTAAGCCTAAGCTCATGGGCCTTCTACATAAGCTTAAGGCTAAATAACAAACATAAAGGCCATAATTAAGCTAACTATTACATGTGAATTACTAACACTTGATTAAGGTTTAGGAACATAAACATCCTTTTCTTATTTGGTTTATTGTTCAATCGCCTCTCTATCTTTCTAGTAAGCTTGTGTTGTAAATCTAGTGACCTATCAGTGGTATCAATCGCCTAATAGTTGGGTGAACGTATTGTTTGAAGTGAGTTTTGGTCTCACGCTTAACTTACGGTTCCATAACTTTGGCTTGCTTAAAACGCATTTTTACACTTTTTAATCCAAGATTCTTGTACTTTCAATGTTATAAGGTGTTAAACTTATTGTTTTTGGCAAAAAGTTTTGAACTTTATGCGTGGATCATTGTTTTTCAACTAGTTTTTGAACGAGGGTGTAAACCTACGCGTAATGCTTTTTAGAAGCTTTGGATCATCAAGTTTCACACTTTTTTGTTATTTTGGTGATATTGAAGCTATTTCATCACAAAAATCTGGTTTAGAAACATCTTTGGGCAAAAGTCATTTTACGAGTAGAACTACACGTATCAAAACCCTAATTCTCTGCGCTAACTTTATCCTTGGTTTGATCTTCAGTTTCGTAGTTTACTCCGTGTTTTCTTGCTTGGATAAGCCTGAAAATACGTCGACTTTGGATATCTTTTGCACTATGATAGTGTAAAAGATCACTTGGGATAAAACCCTAAAATTACGCATAAGCATAAAGCTTACGCGTAGAAAATCCTACGCATAAGATTTATCTTACGCATAAGCCTAGTCTTACGGATAAGGTAATCCTACGCCTAAGTTTCTACGCCTAACTTTGTGTCTACGCATAACTTTAGTGTCTCTTCCCTACTTACGCGTAAGCTATACCTACGCGTAACTCTTGATTGTTACGCGTAACTTTGGTGTTTTTTACGCATAAGTGCTACTTGATTTATTGTGATTTCTACGCGTAAGGACACTTCATCAACAAAGGTTCATTCGACTACAAAGATCCATCAACACAAGTTATCAACAAAGGTTCATTCGACTACAAAGATCCAACAAAGGGAAAATTAGAGTAAAATTTAATTTTTTGAGGAGACTAAACGTTCAATTTTTACGCGAGATTCAAATTTTGGTTTAACCGTGAAAATTTTGGTCAAAAATTCAAATTTTTGGGCCCAAATTCAAATTTTTCTGGTAAAATTTGGCGTCAAAATTGTCATAACTCAAATTTTTCTTTCAAACTCTGAATTGAATTTTATAGTGAATTTCAAATTTTGAGAGTCAAAATTTTTCAAAATTATTTTTGGAGGGAAATTGCAATTCACTATATCGACCTTCTGAGTGCTATATCGACTTTGCACCTTTTCTTCTCTTTGATTCTTCTGCAGGGGAGTGAAATGGATTCTGAACATAAAGATCCATTTGTGGCATTGGAAGAAGGAATCATGGCTCGCTCGGCATTGAAGCATCGAGACATCATCAAATTCCGATATCCCGCATGCGTGCAAGGTAAAAGAGTTGATGTACATGAAAGGAATGCTCAAATGGACGTTGAGAATGTTGAGATTACTGCAACTGTCGGTAATGCGGACAATGAGGTTGTAGCTTTGGAAAAGAAGGATGACAGCAGCAGATCTGGAGAAGATATCATACTTAACTACGACACCGAGCCCAACTGTGACGAAGAAGAAATGGTTGAGGAAGATATCTTACCCACCTATGACACGACCAGCAACGGTGGTCGAGGTACAATCTAATGTTGATCATATTCGACATGCAAATGCGACACAACATACTGAGCAACCTGAATGTAGTAATGAAGGAGAGGTTGACCAGTGTGTTGCACAATGTCCAGAGAACTTTCTCATGTCTGAGCCCTTACTTGTTAACAATTCAACTGAAACGTCAAATCAAACTCTTGAATCTGAAAACATTCTTCTCAAAAAGACCATTGCTCAGTTTCATAAAGATTTTTCAAAACTAGAGGCACATTGCACCTCTCTTGAACTTAAACTACAAAACAAATCTTTTTCTTCAGAACACAATGGTCAATATTCAAATGAACAAAGTAATCGTGTGGATACATTAGTAAAAGAAAATGAGCATTTAAAGGCTCAAATTCAAGCAAAGGGGCTTGCACATGTTGCTTTACAAAACAAAGTGAGAAGATTAACTGACAAGAGTGTGGATACTAATTTTGTTAAACCAACAATCTTGGGGAAATCGTCTCTACAACCTTCGAGAAAACAATCTGTAGTTAGACAACCAACTGCATTTAAATCTAAACGTTCAAAATCTTCAAAACCACGGTTTCCCTCCCAAGTTGTTGAGAATAATCATTTGATAAAACCAGTCCTCCACATTCTGGCCTATGAATAATGCTTCTTTTCTGTTAAACTTGTTTCGTTAAACTGTTTCGTTATACCTTTATGTTAAACCTCAACATATGGTCGCTCCTGGAAAATCTAGGATTAGTTCGAACACTGTGTCTAAACCGAGCATTAAAATTAAAAATTCATATGATTCAAATGACGCATACAAGAACTATGATCTAGAAAAGGCTAGAAAAAGGGCACTTCTTCAAAAGGACGGAATCTTAGGTTCATGACCTAGTGTGTCACCTTCGCAGTGTATGAACACTACCTGTAGTAGCAAACCAAAACCTAAGTTAACTCAACAAACAATCAGAAATAAACTCGTTGATCTAAATGTAAACTGTCAGAAACCTAATAGGTGGATCCATATAGGACGCAGACTCTTCCCAAAAGAAGTTTCAACATCCCCTAGATCTTACCTTAGATGGATACCAACGGGCAGGATTTTCAAAACTATTAGTCTTAGGTGGATTCCTACAGGCAAGATACTAAGTAGTTGCACCAAAATTAGTGGGATACCAACAACATCCATCCCTGAGGCAGGAAAGGAAATCATCAAAATAGCATGTTCAGGTGTCAAGAAGATAATTGACACTACATCTTTATGCTTCTAACATCTGGAACCCAGTTACACTTGGGGATCCATGTTTTTCTCTTCCTTGCCCCCCTTCTATTTTTCTATGCAGGTACAACAGAAATGGCTCCTACTGCAAAACAACGTAGGACCCGTTTTTCACCGTTAAAAATATCATGATCCATCACTGCTTCCACTTATTGTACTTAATCGTCATGAATTGGAAACATTGCTTGCTCCTCGGTTAAAGATTCTTAAAAGTCGTGCTTCGGATGTATCGAATGTTTCCGCTGCACAACCGATAATACTCTAATTTCGGATACACCAATCTACAACAACAACCGGAATCTTCTATAATGTAAGATCAAACTGCTTTCAACAACAATGACACAGCTGATGATCAACATAATGAACAGAGATGTTTTATCAGCAGCTTGACTCTCTTGAAATATTTTTGGTACTTCACACTTGTTCGATCAATTGGACATACATGGTTTCATTGCCTCCTTATACATGGTTTGCTGTCTTCAATTCATCATCAACATACGTGGTGTATGATTCTGAATCATTGAAAACATCGAGGGGAGAGAGTGTGTAGGTGGTCATTGCTTCCTTGTTCTTCTACATGCTTCTTTGCGAAAACCCAATGCCTTCTTGAATTTCTTCAATTAGGGGAAAGAAATAAGACGATTTGTGGCTCAAACGTCTCACTTTGGAGTTATCGTCTCGATTTCACGGGTGATCTTGTGTGAAGTTACCCAAATATGATGTTATGATGCCTCACACACGGTCTTGGTATCGCGTTATTGCATATTCACAGTAATTAGTATTCCGAAAGACAACAACATTCAGGGGAAGTCGTTTCATTTCGTCTTTCGTGGTCTTAGGAATTAGAAAATTCCATAGTGAAGAGTCGGTCACCCCAAATGTTATCTAGCTTAATTTAGCTCGTAGACTTGTCGTTAGTCACGTTATTTAGTAGTTTATTTATTAGTTTGTAGCGTAGTATAGCTTAGTGCAACACCGTGGAGGAAGGACGGGTCTTTACCCACTGTATACCTGATCCACAGGCCGATAGGAGGTCGTTATGTTTGTAACTATAAATACCCCTTCCATCCATGGAAGGGGTGGTGCTTCTCATTCAATCTAATATTCCATACTTTGTGTAAACCTCTAGCAAGAACACCCTCTCTCTCTACTAACTCTCTAACTATGGCAAACATGTATTTTGATCATCCAAGACCACCCGAATCATCAACACAATAATATTTGGATCCTAACAATTGGTATCAGAGCCAGGTTCTATTGTTTTGGTGATTCGTTTGGTTTTATATGGTTTGTTATGTGTGGTTTATTCGGTCTTTTGGATGGGCTGGTTGTTTTGATGTGTTTTGATTCGTGGGTTGATGCTACTTATGTTGTGGTTCTGATTTTGTTGACTGCTCTATGAATGTCACAAGTTTTTTTTTTCAAGAATCTGGTTTTAGTAGATTAAGTTAAAACAGGTTTGTTAAACATTTGTTGAATCTAAGCAGGTTTTAAAGATTGAAACTGTTTTTAAACATGGTTCTTTATAGCGACTCGTGGTACTGTTTCTTGATAGCAACTTATGTTCAGGTTTCTTGATAGCAACTTGGTCTTAACATGTCCAGATTCAGTGTTCAAGGTAGCGAGTTGTGACTCAATGACATAGCGACTTGTCCTTTAAAGATGTCCAGATTCATTGTACTGCAGTAGCGACTTGTGACTTTAAATCATAGCGACTTGAGACTTTAAAAACCCTAGCGACTTGTTATTTAACAAGTCGTAGCTACTTGCTTTAAAAAAAGATGGGTAGCGACTTGATTTTGTCTAGCGACTTATATTTATAAGTTAGCGACTTGTGTGTTTTAAAATGGGTAGCGACTTACTTTGAGAAGAATGGGTTAGCGACTTGACATGATTAAAAGGACCTAGCGACTTGACATCAATACCAACACAACAAGACTCGACTTCAGGAATGTCTCACCATCATCAGTTCATTAAAATAACCATACACCCCATAAAACAACACTCAATTCCTAAAAATAAACATAATTAAATCAGAATCAACCTCAGATGTGTTTCATGTTTATTCGAAGCCTAATCAAGACGACCATGGGTCTATTACATGAAACAACAACATCACAGATCCAAGACAACTGATCAAGACAAAGACACTTCTACATCTAAAACTCGACTCAAATAAATCAAGATCTCAGTCAAATTCGTGGGTATATTATACACCAAGACCTTGAGGGTCTAATCACACGAATGGTTTGCACATCATTGATCTCATAAGTTACATGGTCACAAGTCTTTTTCGGAGTAATAGATAATAACAAAAAGTGTAAAACAAGATCTCAGATATGGGTCAAAAGGGTTATAAGTTATTAAACTTCAACTATGTTCGACCCATTATCATCAAAGAATCAATATCTCACCCTCATTGAATCAAAAAGAAAAAACATGCTTCGATCTCAGCCTTGTATTTTTTTGTGAACGGTTCTCAAACACATAGACCATTTACGATCTATTCACATAAGTACGTATGCCTCATTGATCAATTTAAGGAATAAAATCCTTTGAATATCCGAATAAGATTATGAGAGAACAAGCAACGTGTGCATTTGCTCATCTCTTTAAATTCGTTGTGGAGTTAAAAGACAAGATTATAAATACTATTCGAATAACAAAAGTTCTTTTTACTCCAAAATCTTATGATCAGGTCGGATTTATTGAATAAAGAGGAGGGATTACCTTTTTTTTTCGTTGATCCATTATGTAGTGAAACCAATTTCATAACCTTGGCCATCCCTGTGGCTACCCTATGTCCTTCGAATCAAAGACTCTCAAACCATCCCTGTGGTGAGGTCTCGTTGATTAATTTTCTGAGTAAGAAACAGATTTGCCTTGAAGTGTTTAGGGTTTGTTGAGACTGTAAGTGTGTTGTGGATGAGAGAGGCGTAATCATATTCCAAGATCTGCTTTGGGAGAAAGAGGTGGTAGGCGGATGTGAGGAGAGATATTAGGGTAAAGATTGAGATAATGGGTGTGTTATATACCCTAATTATTAGGGCATCTGGATCTTGGATCATATATTGTGGAACGGGTGTAAATGGCGGGTGGAATATCAATGGGCCGAACTGTTTTGATCCTCTTGATCATGGGCCGTACAATATGACTATTATGTGGGCTTGTGTTGACAACTTGAATATTAGTCTCGTGGACCTTAAACATGAATATTGGAACACGTATTTTCATATTGGAACACGATCTAATCACTTCTTGGTTTATTCTTTTTGACAACTCATTTAATATATGGTCATATTATATCACGATCTTGGTTAATGTATGGTCATTTCATATGAAAATCATTAATATTTTAGATCATTTTGTGGTACATATATGGTCTCTCAACCGTCAAATATTAAATATTATACTTCATATGATCATCATTGACTCTTCATGAATATACGATCTTGGCATATATTGGTGTGTTACGCGCTTATATTGGTCTTTCATGAATATTGAGTTGTTGAAGAGCTTGACCATGTGTTATTCGTGATGGATTGGGCCAAAGATATATGATGACTTGGATGATGGATTGATGGGCTTAGCAAAATTG
>OU343216.1:152307400-152321151 GCA_910596185.1 Chrysanthemum makinoi
GATCAGTACAACTCTGAAGTTAACTCTTGTGCATGCTAATCATCACACTCCAAAGAATCTTAGTGGCTTAAGTCTTAAATACGCTTGCCAAATTCTTCCCTTTATAAGTCATCTTGCTAGAATTCTTTAGTCATCAAACACAACATAATTCTCAGCAATTAGAAACATCTTCTTTAGTCATTTCATCATGAGGAAAGCTCCTAGTGCTAATTCATCTACCCAAGAACCAACCAAGAAACTTGCTCGTGTTGTACACGAAATTTCCACAACCGAATCATCTCCGGTCAAACCTACAAATTCTAGGATTTCCCCTCCACCAACTCAACCAATCAAATCAATCCCCAAGAGGATTGTTCCTACAAAAATATCATCACCAAATTCCACAATTCCTACAAAACCAAACACACCCTTTTCAACCCAACCAACATCATTGGTGCCTAGAGCCATATCATTTACCACCTCACAATCACCTCCACATTCCTACAACTTAGAGGATTTACCCCCTAGGCCATCTCATCCTCCCCCATTACCAACACACTCTTCACTAGACAAGATTATACAACAAAACCAAGGTGTTGAATCAACACTTGCACCGATGTCCATTTCTTCATTTCCCTCTAATGGTCCATTTTGGATTATGAGGAGACATCAAATTCAACCACCCGACCACATGGAAGTTAACACTTCCCTACCTCCACCATTAACCTTTGATGAGCCACCAACTAATGTGCCTCCACCAATCCCTCCTTCATTTGAGGATCCTCAACCTTCTTCACTTGAACCTCCGCTTCAAGTCGCTCAATCTTTACCACCATCTTTTCAAAACCATGACAAGGATTGCTATCATTGTCAACATGTTGAAGGGTGGATACATGAACTACGTGAGGAGCAACGTTTCATGTTTTATCACCTCCTCGAACGTTTCGATGAGGTCAACAAACCTAAACAACCATGAGCCTAAGGATTAAAACGGTGTCCTAGTCTCAAACTTAACTTAGATCGTTTAGGAATCTCATTTCATGTTTGATCATCCTCTTGAAAATTGGACCAAATCAACATGTCTACTCATCCTTAGATTCAAGCACGTGGTTACTTTTTAAGTTTAGGCTACTCATTAGTATTAGTAGAATATGTATTACATGGCTAAATCATTCTCTTAGTTTAGAGATTTGTTGATTATCTCTTATGTTTTATTGAATGATAGTTTGTATGCCATATTGCTTTGAGTATATGTTTGTTGCTTGAATACATATCTCTCTTTGATGTTAACATTATTTGGTACATCACCATTGCTGATATCTGTCATCAGATAGACGGATCCCTAAGATTTTCCTAGACGGATCCCTCCAAGGAGGGAACCGTGGGATCCATGCAACAGAAGACCAATTTTCTACTAACTTGAGTCTTATTTGCAGGAAATTATGCACTATATACTTGTTTTCTAACCTTTGTTTTGTAGATTTCTAAATACACATGAAGACTTTGACACCCTAAGCTAGGGGGAGCTTTGTGTCAAACCATACATTGCAAAACCATTTGCAATATAATCCTCATTTGGATTACATTTCATGATGTCCCTCTTCAAAGTTGCAATCATCAAGGGGGAGCATTATCGTCACTAAGACGAAACCATTTGCAAACATAGTTGCAATGCATTAGCTTAGTAGTTTTTATTTACTTGACGCCCATACAAAGGGATGGACTAGTCAAGGGGGAGTTAAGAAGAGAACTCTTCCCGTCACTTGCTCTCTATTTTTTTCTTTCTTTTACATGTTTTTCTTAAAACATTGTGTTAGTTTCTTTTTGACGCTCTTTTTGTTTCGACAAAAAGGGGGAGAAGAGGGTAAAAACTCCAATTCGAACTTTAACGAATTTTAGTTTTTCCTTAAATAATTTTATGTTTTGTCATCAATAAAAAGGGGGAGATTGTTAATACAAATAAGCCGTAAAAACGTTTATTTATATTTTACGATCTTCTAATGTTTTGTCGTTAACAAACGTAAAATCATTTTAACGAAACAAATAAAATACGTAAATGGTTTGAGCCAATAGTTTTCTAACACACTTACGTTTTCACATAAAACACTAAAACAAGTATAAATGATTTTATGATTTAATAAACGCATATGTACAACAACTAGTGTTTACATATTGGGCAAATATATACATAACTAGTATATACTATAATGGGTAATACAATTGGGTAGAAACTTAAGTATTTGACCCATTGACTAAATACATTAAATGTTAGTTGGGTACAACCCAAAGACCATGACCCATACCCATGGAGCTTGACCCATAACCCATTGCATTACATCATGCTTATGTCATATATGGATAATATCCATGACTCATGGTTTTAATCCATGGCCCATAGTTTTAATCCATGAAACATGTACTAGATGCATTGCATCTTGTGGATACATTGAATCTACTTGATATCCATGATCCATAACCCATGACCCATGACCCAAAACCCATGGGCAAAAGGGAGCGTCCCACGGATCCCCAGCAATACACTAGACGGATCCCTCAAGTGAGGGATCCGTGGAATAGTAGTTATTTTTCTCTATAAATAGTGAGCCATTTCTTCATTTTGGGTTGCCACTCCCACACATACTTTCCCCAAGTATTATAACCTTCTAACCACAGATCCTAAGGGATCTTTCTATGTAGTTTGTCTTTTGTTTTTGTGTGATTCTCTAGGTTCCTCTTAAAGGCGAGATCACCACTTCTTGAAGTCGAGCAAGCTCAAGTCCATGAGTTGCCATGCTTCGTCATCATTAAGACTACTGAGGTTCTTATGTTGATATTTCTTTCTTCCTCCATAGAAGTGTTGTATCCAAGGCATTAGTGAAGGATGCCGAAAGCGTCAAGATGAAAGCATTAGTGAAAGGTGCTTAACGTCCGTGTCAAAAGCATTAGTGAAGAATGCTAAAGGAGTCAAGACAAAGGCATTGGTGAAAGGTGCCAAGCGTTCGTGTCAAGGGCTTTAGTGATAGATGCCTAGAAGTCAAATCAAGTGGCATTAGTGAAGGATGCCAAGGTCGTATAATCGATGAGGTGCATCGTTATACAAATAGTTATAGTTTGTTTCCAAGGATATTGATATCCTTGATGGTGTTGTAATAAGGAGTAGGTCTCCTTTGGGATTAGGTGTTGTGTAGTGTTGGGTAGTAGTTCCTCCATTGTAATGGAATTCGGTACTTAGCCTAGTACCGGATAACGGGTAGGCGACGTTGTGGTAGGTGTGGTTCTCCTTGGTGAAAGAACTCGGTGGTTAGCCTAGTACCGAAAAAGAGTAGGCGACGTTGTGAAGGCTTCTCCGCCATAAGGAGTTGGTGTCGTATAGTGATTACGAACTCTCGAGTAGGTGACTCGGGGAGGAGTAGCAAGGAAGGTGTCCAGCCGAACCACTATAAATACTCGTGTCGTGGTTATGTGCTTCTTACTCTTTATCTTTCATTTCACTTTCATATATCCATCTATCAATGTCCAACATACACATCTAAATAGATTGACATAAGTCGATCTAAACATTTTAAAACGAAGTTTTAATTGGTAACACTATTCAACCCCTGCCCCCCTTCTAGTTTTCCACACGAGGGATAAGGAATCCGTGTGAGAGTCGAACGTTGGACGGGTGTTGGAGCTTGCGGAGGAGGGTCGTGAAAGGTCGGAGGGGGTTCAGGTGCTCCCTCCTTGTCCAACTCAGGCTCATTGGTAGTGGGATCTTGAATCGGGTATGGTAGATCCTTGGTGGTGGTTCCAGATCGAGTAGTAATATCACAAGTTGGATCATGCTGGATTGGACCAGGTTCACGTATTCTTTTGTAGAGTTCGGAAAACTGGTTTTCTAATTCATCTTGTTGTTCTTAAATGAATCCTTCAAGGCCCTTTAAAAGCATCCCCCTTTCCATGGCGAATTGCCCGAGTTATTTTCAAAGGCATCACGGATGGTGTATTCGGAACCCTCTTCCCCCTCATGTTTCCATTTTAGATTACCCCAAAGAGTGTAATCATTATTCTAATAAAATACAAGGAGGGAAGGGTCATCATAGATGTCATGGCTGGAAAGGAGAGCTTGCTCATGGTGTGTATCTTCACACTCATCGCTCTCGTGTGACCCTCCACAGATGTCGCATATAAGGTCTGGGTTAAACAACCTCTTAGGCTCTTGCGACTTTGTGAGGTATGCGAGCTTCTATTGTGCCCTCTTCATCCGATCGTCGAGAGATAATGGGCTATTATTCGAGGTAGCAGAGATACTCATCACAATCAATGGCTCGTTCCAAGTATTGTCTTGGTCTTGGACATACTCCTCAATGCGGTCTCAGCCTTCTTCTGCACTGAGATTGGAAATTTTTTGGCCAGTCGAGAAGTCAATCCCTTTTGATCATTGCGGGAGACATTGTCGTAAAATATTTGGACAAGCAACCAAAGGTTGACACCATGGTGTGGGGCTTGTTGAATGATATCCTTGAAACGAGTCCAGGAGCTAACGATAGATTCTCCATCTGTTTGACGAAAGTGAAGGATTCTCTCCTCTGATGGCTGCAGTTATCCCAGGAGGAAAGAACTTTTTGGTGAACTTGGTAGTGAGTTGTTCCCAAGTGAAGATGGACCTCGAAGGTAGCTTATCGAGCCACTCTTTGGTCTTTCCTTGAAGAGAAAATGGGAAAAACCGGAGTCTAGATGTCTCTTTGGATGCTCCGTCAGCATAGATAGTATCCACAATTTTTAAAAATTGTTTGATGTGATGAATTGGGTTTTCGCTGTGGGATACGTGAAATTGACATGCATTCTGGATAAGCCAAATGTCGGTGGCATGCAACACCTCATTGATCTGTTTGGAAGGGTAGACGATGGCGCCGGTAAATCCAGATGAGGTGGGAGAGGAGTAATCTCTAAGGACTTTTTCCTTTGGTTCATTGATAGGTTCATTGACAGGAGTAGCGGGGATTTCCTCGCTATGTTGGCTCAGATTGTCATTGTTGATAGTTTTAGGAGACTTGGGGGGAATGTGTGGACTCTTCGTCAGTCACGGCTTCATCAAAATCGATGGTGGTGCCTTGTGGTCCCGACTCATGGAGAGCTCTTCTTCGCTTATACAGCTCTCTATCAGGTTCAACAAAGGGCTCAAGAAGGGTTTTGGTGGAACTACGGGTCCTAAGCTGTCTATGGGAGTTGGCGGGGGGAAATGGTTGGTGTGGTGGCGGGTTATCACCTTCCATGATGAAAAGTGATGGGATTACTAACAAAGTCACGGAGAAGGGGGATAGAATATGAGGAAGCTAAAAATGAGAAAAAATCTTACTTGATAGGAATCAAGCAAGGGAACCTAATCGAGATAAAAATCTAACTAGCTATTCTATTCTCTGGCAGCGGCGCCAAAAACTTGATGCGCGTACGAAGCGCGTTCGGGGTCAAAGGAACTTCCTTTTCGTCGAGCAAGTTTTTCAACACCCTAGGCAGTGAACCTAATCGTTGTAGTGTAGTATTGGGTAAGCCTCGGGGATTGATATCGTTATCTACGGGAATAGGAATGCTAGTAAGAAGTGTACTACGCTAAGGTTGAGGTTGAGGAAGATTCTTTTTTATCTTTTTTATATATTTTTAGAAAGCTAAGGGTAAAATCTCGGGGCTTGGATTTGGGGGGTGGTACTTCTACCGATTATTCTACTATTCTAATTATCTAATTATATTGGGAGTCTTATGTCTATTGATGTATGCTCGTATTATGATTAAAAATGTGTTTACCTAGATACTATTACTCCATAGTTATCTTTTATTGTAGGTTGAAATGTCACGTCCTTATTCTTAACGCGTTGTTTTTCCTAAAGTCGTAGGGTGTGCTTATGCCCTAACTCTTTGAAGTCACCCTTGAGTGTAGTAAACGAAATCTACTAAATCATTCATAAACTATCAAAGATTCATCAAGCATTAAACACAACGATAGCCTAGTCGTACTCCTAAGCCAATTACAATTAAGATAAGAGACAACCTAACAATAATTAACAACTAAGTTTCATAGATCTAAACAAACACACAAGAAATTTAGCCGGACATGTTAAACAAGCAAGCATACACATATTCAATGGAAGACATAATGAAATTATTGAAGTAAAACACTTATCTTGATGTGTAAAATAGGGTTTGGGACCCTAAGATACTGTCCAAGTTGGACTACAAACGTTTAGGGTTTTTACTCCAAAAGTCTACCTCCTAAAATTCTGAAAATTCAATTTCTATATATAATTTTACACTTGTGATGACGTCGCCTTATAGGTGGGACGCCGTCATATCACCATCATTAGGGTGTTCGTCTTGGCCAAGTTATCGTTGGGACGGCGTCACGTTGTAGTTGTGACGCCGTCGGGCTTCAGCAAGGACGTCGTCTGATTCTAGATATGGGCCTTCTGAGATGAAAAGTCTTGGTGACGCCTTTCCTCTTCAAAGCTTGACGCCGTCAGGTGTATTTTAGCAAAAAAACTACTGAGTCATCAGGTGTATTTTAATTTAATCCGTAGAGAGGGACGGCGTCGCCCTTTAGTTGGGACGCAGTCAGCTTCAATTTCAGCAGCTTGAGTGTCTTCGATCTTGACTTAGTCATTTTCTTCATATGTTCACTCCTTTTCGTCCAAATAAGCATCATTCCAGCATTTTGCTTCCAAGAGACCTAAAAAGTGAAAAGGAACGAAATTAAGCAGAACGGCTATAAAAGTGGGCGATTAAGGGCTTAAATGACCCCTTAAAAATTGTACGTTTCAAATCCGTATCACTATTATATGATTAATATGTGACTATCTGTTTACCATGCTATTATGTGACTAATTGATTCACCCGTTTGCCATGCTAGTATATAATTATTTGACTCGTCCGTTTACCATGTTATACCTCGTTCAGTTATTTTTATGGGCCATGATTATCATTTAGTATTCCTATTTGTTATTTGTGACCACCTTTATTGTATTTTTGGTTGGTATTGTTTTGTTGCTTACGATATTGGGTTGGCTTAGTAATTGATGTTTACCTGACTTGTTGATCTGCCATGTTTACACTTCTGTTCATGCTACTAGTTAATGAAGGAATATGGTTCGACTTATGTTATCTGTCTAGTTGACTTGTTTAGTTTGCCATGCTATGTTCTTGTTTAGTTAATTCATTCAATTATGATGTTCGTTTGGTATTCCTACCTGATACATGTGACTATCATGCTTATACTACTGTTAGTATTTCCGCTGGTTATGATACTTGTTTTTTTATTAACTGTGGGTTATCTGACTTGTGTGATTGCCATGCTTACATTCATTTTAGTTGCTTCCACCTCCTTATAGAATTCAACTTGGCTTATATGTATTTTGATTATCTGATTTATTGGTGTTGCCATATTTATGTTTAGTTGATACGCTGACTGCTATGCCTGTACACTGTTTGGTTACTTGTTTTTCTTATGATGCTGTTTATCAATTCCTATTTGTTTATGTCCAAGATTTATATGTTCTTTGGTTCTTTTATGTGTACTTATGTATGTTCGCTGATGCACTGCTTTGCTTTGGTCTCCTTGATTTATGTTCTTTTGGTTACCTATTAATATTGTGTTCTACAGGTTCCTCATTGACTCGTTATGATCATTCGTTGCGACCTTGTTTTCAGTCTCCTTGTTTCGTTTTGTATTTTTTACTATGTTTAGCTTTTGTGTTGTTATATCTGTTCACTGGCTTTTTAAGCTCAGCCGCATTTTCTTTTCCATACGGCAGGTACCAAGTAGGATACTGGGCTTTGATGGGCTGAGAGTAGGAGCATTTGAGTGAACCGACCCTAGTTTTCCCTATCTTATTGGACTCTTTTTGAAGATCATTGTTTTGATATTACACATTTTTGACATATTGGATTTTGTATTTTTCCTTGTAAGTCATTCGCTTATATGACTTGGTATTTTATTTTATAAGACTTCCGCTTGCAAATTATTTTTATTAGTATGTTCTGATATGACTCCATAATGTGACATTCGGACCCTTGTCGGGTTGGGATGTTGCAATTAGTGTTTTAGCTCATAAGATATTATGAAAACAACATGTGTATATTCGTTTGAATTTCGTCCAATTATCTTTATTAATGTGTTATATGCTTAGTTTTTTGGTTCTTGCGTTTTAACCTTTGATGTTGATGACTTTGTAGACGATGATGCTGGAATTGATACGCTTTTGAAAATATTGGCTTTTTTGGAGGACAAAGCTTCACACAAAACCACTGATGTTCCTAATGGTATTTATATTCGTATATCATCTTTACTTTCTTATCTATCAAGGCGAATACAATTTTTTGTTTTGACCTTATTTTTCGGACAAACATACTCATTGTAGCCAAACTCATCATTACATAACTGGGGAACTGATTAGCCTACATTACATGATCACTTATGATCAGGGAAAATCACTTGTGATCAGGGAAAATCACTTGTGATTTGGGCAAATCACTTATGATTTGGAAAAATCACTTGTGATTTGGGAAAATCACAAAAGATTTGGGCAAATCAGAAGTGACTTACAAATACTTAAACATGTGATTTTACTTTTAATTACAAGTAGTTTATGTTTTCTTACAAACCTTTCAATTCTTTTATGCAGGTGTCGCAGATCCTAAAACATCTTCGCAAACTGTTGACAAATTAGCAACTAAAAAAGGCCAACCCATCCTTACCTCACATCAGTTAAGTAAGTGAGGCCGCTGACAGTCCTTCCTATGAAGCACCCAAAACATCTAGATTAACTAAGACTATGGCCTTCCGTGACTCTCCTTCTAAAGATGTTCCTTCAAAAAGGAAAAAAACTAATGTTGAAAAAGAAGGTGACAGATTTGAGCCAGAATCAAATGTGGGTTCTAGTTCTAAGAGGTCTAAGAAATAGATTGAGCCAAAATTGAATCCTGAGCCAAAGTCAAAGCCTGAGCCAAAGTCAAAGCCTGAACCAAAGTCAAATCCTGAGCCAAAGGCAAATCCTGAGCCAAAGGCGAATCCTGAGCTAAAGGCAATTCCTAGTCCAAAGTCGAAGCCTGATGCAAAGGAGAAGCCTTCTGAGGCGATGCTTGATGCAAAGGCAAATCCTGATGCAAAGGCGAAGTCTGATGCAAAGTCAAAGCCTAATGCAAAGGCGAATCCTTCTCAGGTGCCTAGGTGTAATGTTGAAAAATAAGAAAAAGAACTCGAAAGTAATATGCATCCGCTACGTAGTCATTATAAACATAAGGAGGCGGCAAAGCCCAAGTTGAGGCACATCCTTCTGGTAAGTCGAAGTCCACTCTGAATCGGGCAGTAAACCGAGAGGCGTAACCTTATGTGAAGCAAAAATCTAGGAAAAGAAATGATTCAGATTTTTTTGCAGCGGAAGAGGAAAAAATAGAGAACGTTAAGAAAATGAAAGTCGTTGCTTACCAGAAGGATAAGGGTAATTATATTTTAGAGGGGGAAACTCTAAAACATGTGAAGAAGGAAGATGAGCCTGGTTCCAAATCTAGTTTTCAGAAAGGTAAAAGAAGGCGAAAACAAAAGGGTCCAAGTGAGGCAAAAATTAAAAAGGAGTTTATTAATAGTGAATATCCAACGATGCGTTCAAGGGTTGTTCCTCTTTCGCTTTTAAAGCAACTCGTGGCGCCAAAGTGAATATGAAGTTGTTTTTAGATTGTATCGGTTTTGGATCACTACATGGAATTAATATGGAAGAAATTTCAAGGAGATTGGGTTGTTTGGCTATTAAATTTTTTGATAGTAAGGAATTTTGTATGCGTTTAAATCAAGGATCTATTCATGTGAATGCTGAAAAAGTTCATGATATGTTTGGACTTCCTAATGGTGGAAGATCACTTCTGTCACTTGATGAGAAACCTAATTGGAGTAACGATCCAGTGACACAAGAGTGGCTTAAGCAGTTTGACATGAAGATGGAAAAAAATCGGGCGTGTCATATTGCTAATAATTACTACTGCAACCCGTGTTGATTTAATATTCAAGCTGAATTTTCTTATGCTTGTCACCAACACACTTGCTAGGAATGATACAACGAACCGGGATCTTTCTTTTGATGTCTTGAAATGTATTCGAGATGACACTCCGATTGACTGACTTTATTAGTGTGGCTACATTTGCAACTGTATTTATAAGAGTAAACTCCAGAGGGGGTCCTGGTCTCTACTACAATGGTCAGCTGTTTTTCCTTGTTGTAAGTTTTCTTTTCATCAATTTATATTTCAAGCTTATGTCTACACTGTAAGCCACTGTAAATCACTTGTGATTTACAGTGGCAAATCACAAGTTATTTAAATCAATTGTGATTTGCTACTGCAAATTACAAGTGATTTGCATTTGTAGTGTCAAATCACTTGTGATTTGCCATTTTAGCCTAATACACATTCTTAATCTTTTTTTTAATACGATGTGTTAATATATCTTTCGTATGTTTTTATAACTAGCTTTTGTACTTGGATTCAACCAAGTTTGAACCAATGCCATACATTCATTCACGTCCAACAATTAAAGACTGGAACTCTACTCTCCTGAAGAATCGAATGGATCTTGAGATTGAACAAGGTGTTTTTACCGACTTGGAACTACACGAAGAGTGGACTACAGAGGAGGCTGGGGTAACAGAGGGATTTTTTAAAGCTGATGAAGTACATGATTTTACCAGATTGTCTTATCCACCAGCACCGACAACCCAAGAGGTAATATAGGATCACATGTGATTATATACTTTTGATTGTAGTAATTTATGAGCTTTTAGTTAATTAATAGATACTTTTTTTGTTAACTGTTTGTAGGGATTTTGTAAAAGGTTTGAAGCAAAGTTTTCCATGATTTCTGATGAGATGGAATGTAGGATCATATTTTTATGTTGTTTGATGATTCGGGTGGTCCAGGATGATGATAATACAAGTAAGCCATTTTAGAGAGAGAAAGTAAAGAGAGGGTGTTTTTTAGAGAGAGAGAGAGAGTAAATCAAAAGAAGAGGTTTGATTAAATGAAAAGTACCACCTCTTCCCAAGTGGGAAGAGGTATTTATAGTTACAAACAAAACGTCCTCCTTCAGACTGTGGATCAGGCATACACTGGGTAAATACCCAGCCTTCCTCCACGGTGTTGCTCTAAACTAATAACTAACTAATAAACTAGTAAATAACGTAATGTCTACGAGCTAAGATATGCTAAACAATAATTGGGGTGACCGACTCTTCAACATGGATTTTCCAAATCCCAACAATCTCCCCCTAAGGGAGGTCACCCCATGATTTACATTTTAAATCCTAGCATTCTATTCTTCAAGTTCCAAAATCTTTGTGGTTTAGCAGTGACTCTTCAAAGTCCACATACTTTGTACTTTCAAGGAGGTCTTTGAACTGATCCACATCTTGATGATTTGAGCTTTTGAGATCATCAAAAGTAAATCTCTGATCACCCTTTGTTGTGTTGCCTTCATGTGACGTTGTGACTTTTGGACCGACATGCTCACACTTTCTGGATCATGAAATCTTTTCATCAGAGTAGTGGAAGCATCGTTGTATGTCTTTGATGGTCATGATTTTCTTCAATTAAGTGTGTTTGCTGTGAGCATGCGGTTGTGAATTGACTTCTCAATATCGATCAGCTGCAACCGTCCAATGTTCCTGCAAAAAACAGTTAGCAATAAAACACACGAAAGTGTCTTTGTTCACTTTCATTGAATACAATTGCAAGAACCACGGTTCCTCGTTGATCAGTATAAATACTGCCTGTGATCAGGTAAAATTCCGAATATCTCCTTGACAGGGTTTCGCAGCTTGATCTATCCGTTCTCAAACTGGAGCGTCCCAAAGTAGACAACACGGAGTGAGTGAACTAGCGAATTGAGATTCACTGATTGATGAAAAATTGATTTGAAAACAATCGCGTATTGCTTAAGAGAAAGAGTTTTGCAATACGATGAAGGTTTTATGAGAAAGATAGATTTTCAATCATAAATACTTTTTGTATTTGAAAATGAATACACATTCAATGTGCTAGAGAAAAGAAGAGTTTTACACATCGAATGGTTTTTCAAAAGTATTCGTCAATTCATTTCCTAGACCAAGGTTGATTCAAGAGTGAATCGCCCCATTGTTTCTATCTAGTTGTTACAAGCTTGATCTTTTGGAAAGATCTCACATGTCACCCACCAAGAGCTTGTTCGATGTTGGCTCTAGAAGGATTTCCATCTTCATTGTGAATATTTAACATATCACTCGGATGGTGTGGCAATTATCACACGAATAATGCGTAGGACTCTCAATATATACTTACTTTCCACATTATGTGAAACATAAAGTCTTCATTAATTTTTTGTCCTAATGAGATTTTGCGAATGATCTCTTGGCTCTAGACTCAATTGTGCACTTTGGTTTCCTATTCGGAGACTAGGGAGAAGGTCTCCTTCTTCAATATCAACCATCTCTAAGAGAAATTCGATAGATTATGTAGGTTCTCCGTGAGAATGAAACAAGTCCTTTTAAGAGAACTTGAGTGGCTTGGGAAGTTTAGTGCAGTGCGTCACTGGGTCCATGACGTCTTGTCTTCAATACCAGTGCTACCTTAGTAACCACCGGTAGCATATGTATTGAACCCGGTTTCTGCCCTACGGTTGAATTAATGGAGGGCTATTTCTTTTCACCCCTTTTCACATTCTTTTCTTTTTCATTCTTCAACCCCTTCAGTGCTTACCGAGACTTCATTACTAGAACCTTGTTGGGTTTATTCCATTTCTAGCTCTTTCTCATTCGGCACTCTTCCCATATTCTCACTTTTCTCCTTTTTTCATCATACCTAAGGACTTCTAAACTAACTAATGGATTGCCCCTGGGTAGATCCCTCTGGTTCTGGCGGGATCCTGGGAACGAATACCTAACCTTACCATCCTTATAACTCCAATGTATAAAATAAAATGGTCGGTCTTTTGGTATAGTTCTTTCCTTCTTGAAACCAATTGAAAAATCATTTGAAAAATCAATCAAGGTACTTGTAATATAATAACAAAGCATTTTGTACCTTAATTTTTTTGATCATTTAGAAATGCTCCCCCTCAACACGTGCATATGATTTTGAAATTGTTTAGCACATGGAGGCAAGAGGACTTTGAAATATTTTCTTGATCACAATTTCCATGGAAAAATCCTTTTAACTTTTTGATAAATTCTCCCCCTCAATATGTGTGTTGTATTTGAGATCATTTAACACATCGAGGAAGGAGGTATTTGAAGTACTTCCACGATTACACTTGTTATAGAGAAACCATTAGAAAATTAATCAAGGTACTTTATGTTGAAAATATAAATCTTTGTACCTTGATAGTTTATTCTCTTTTGAAATGCTCCCCCTCAATATGTACATCAATTAATGAAAACGTTTAGCACATATTAGAGAGATCTTTCACTTTTGAATCATGTTGGAATCACTCCTAAACCTTATTCAAGTGTTAGTTACTCATATGTAATAGTTAGCTTATTATGGCTTTTATGTTTGTTATTAGCCTTAAGCTTATGTAGAAGGCCCATGAGCTTAGGCCCAAGCCCATAGGAGAAAGGAAGGGACTAGGAGTGTTGCCCTAGCTTCCCTCCTATAAATACTATGTAATAACCCTCACTTGAGGGTTGGTTGTTCAATTTATTTCCTTTCACATACATCTACGCATAACCGGTCATTGTATTTCGTGTGTGTGTGTTTGGTTTATTGTTCAATCGTCTCTCTA
>OU343216.1:152321251-152381395 GCA_910596185.1 Chrysanthemum makinoi
GCAAAAGATTCTTCAAAGTCACATACCTATAGCCAGCGGTATCCTTTAGCAACTAATCGAGCCTTGTTCTTCGACACATCACCATGCTCATCAAGTTTCACTTTGAAGATCCATTTTAGAGCAATAATCATAGCACAATGCGGAGGCGGTACTAACTCCCATACATCAAGTCGATCAAACTCATGAATTTCATCTTGCATGGTATTGAACCAGCTATCTTCATTCATGGCGGTTTTGACATCTTTTGGTTTCGATCTTAGTGAGTTGAAGAAGCACCCAAGGCATCGGTTGCAAGTTGTTTACGTGTTGATCTTGGGCGAAGGATTTCCAATGATGTTGTCTAATGGATGATCGTGAGTCCATTTTCCGAGGTGTTCATGTGGTAGTTGTTGAGGGTGAAGTAGCGAGTCGATGTCTCACGAAGAAGATGGTTACGATGAAGATTGAGAGCAAATATGTTTTCAAGCGGAGCATCTTGGGGGTAGCAAAGGGATTATCATCATCATTGATGCCAGAAACAGTTCCATGATGTACATTTGAAGAATGATGATTTGTTGATGGTGAAGGATGTGGCGGTGCTTGACTTAATGATATTGAGTGAGAGGATTGACTTCATGCAGAGGAATATGAATAGCTCTGTTGGCAGGAATCGACACCTCAATGGTACTTGGATCATAAAGTTCATCAAACATAGGATCAAACAATTTCTTTAAATCATCTTGGATATGGATTATATGGAGTTTCTTGAAAAGTTTGGAACAAGGATATGAACCAATGGAATTGATTTTGAAGTGCGGGTTACGGCTGGATTGTCGAGGAGCCATTTGACGGTCGGCTCATCAAGCGTAGTGGATTGTTTCCATGATATTTCGGGTTCTTTTGTTGTAGATTAGGTATCCTTTTGTTTGGTGCATATACAAATATTCCATGTGCGCTTTAGCTCTAAGTTTCCTAAGTCTTGACCTCATTAGTTGGATAACACATGCACCAAACACGAAGGAAAGAGATTAGGTTTTTACTTTGTGGACAAGTTCATATGGAGTTTTCCATGAACAGTGTGAATCGGGAGCGATTTTGTGTGTAGCATGCGATTGAATAGCCGACCGAAACATTGGAACCTTGAGTAAATCGGCATTGTTCTAGCGGCTTCAAAGAGTTCGATTTAGATCTTTCAACTACACCGTTACATTTGAGGAGTTAGTGGAACACTTCTTTGATGGCTGATTCCAATGCTTTCATAAAATTCACTAATTTGTTTGTTAACAAACTTCGGTTCCATTGTGCTGTCGGATAATTACGGCCGGTTTTGTTAAGTCGAACTGTTGTTTGATGAGTTTGATGATGATATCAGGAGTTTCATCCTTTGTCCTTAAGAACTTGACCGAGGTGAATCTAGAGTAATCATCAACCACAACTAACACATATTTCTTCCCAATGCAACTCTCATTGGTCCATATGAATTGTATGAAGAACTTACGTGACGAGTTAGTAGGTTTGGGTTTATATGGGCATACTTCTTGCTTTTTCCCAATTGACATCTTGAACAAAGATGATCCTTTTTCATACTTTAGTAGAGGTAAACCTACAACTAAGTCCCTTTTGGAGAGATCATTGATGGTGCCGAAGTTCAAGTGATTGAGACGTCGATGCCATAACCATGACTTTGTTTTGAAGCCTTTGACAACAAGCGAATTGGAAAGACTTCATCATATCATCTATAGAGACGGTGTAAAGATTTGAACCACGAGTTCCTCTTAAAAGTTCCTTACCATCAAGTTCTTCTAACAAAACAAGTATGTTTTGAAGCTACTTCTAGATGAATCACCGATTGACCCGAGCAGAGACATTATGACCAAGACCTTCAACATAGTATACTCTAGAGATAACACTATCACCAACAACATAATCACCATAACCCATAATTGCACGAAATGATCATTACCGAATCTAGCTGTCGATGAATTTGCTCACGGTTCATGAGCGGCCGGTCTCCGTCATATGCTTGGAGCGGCTGAGTCCGGTACCCGCGAGCGATTTGAACGATCTGCAGTTGAACACAGACAAGAATGGATAAGCGGATAATTGGGATCCCCATGCAAGAATGGGTTCCACTTGGTTAGTAACATAATTGGAACACCATCAGAAATAGAAACATCCATATCGGAGAGTAGAAATGGAATCATTGGGAATAGATGCAATCTTTGGTGTCATGTTGACCTATTCAAAGTATGTTCACTTCTTAAGGGAATAGTTCTACCGATGAGGCATCCATTTTCTAGTGGGCATAATCTTAGGGTTGAGAGCAAAGCTGATTATTCTTATGGCCAAAAGGTATCAATAATAACCTTTCTTTATAAAGTTCTTCCAGGGTTTCCTTATTTTCTAACAATATTTCGTTTTGCCTTTTTGCCTTCTTTGCACTTTATTATTAGCGTTAACAATTTTAGCGGGCATTTGGCGGCAT
Organism: Chrysanthemum makinoi; assembly: GCA_910596185.1. Lineage (NCBI taxonomy): Eukaryota > Viridiplantae > Streptophyta > Magnoliopsida > Asterales > Asteraceae > Chrysanthemum > Chrysanthemum makinoi. Next base: position 152,323,716 of record OU343216.1, read on the forward strand.
TAGACAAAGCATTCACACCATTCATGATTAACAATGAGAATTCAAGCGGACATCATTACAAGGTTTGCAAATAGTATCAATTGAATTAATTACGATGCATAAGGCTAATACTAGAATCAACACGATTCATTTTATTCAACTCAATGCATATTTTTAGCTTGCGAGGTCCTATCATTCCTTGTATTGACTTAAGACTTTGACACCTTTCGCTTTAATGTCATTGATTACTCATGTAGAGAGAATTATGGGAACATTAGTTGGTTGATCTACTTTTTGCATTCACGAACTAGGCGTGCAAGGATCATGTACTAGACGACATTGATGTATACTTTCTTAAGCGGGCCTAGAATGGTTTGAATGCTCGGCACTAGGCATAGAACAAGGCATCACAGCTTTGCCTTTTGCACCTAAGGTTAAGGATTTGGGACATGTTGCAATTACACATTCTAGCGACTCTTGAGATCGTTTGGAGGCAAAACCTAATTTCACTATCAAGAGGTTTGTTAATGAAATCCACTTCGACAATCTCACGGAGACATTCTAGACTATCCTTAAGGTGAGCACAGTAGTCATGAAAAGCATGTTCATTATTCCTAAGAGAGGAATATATTTAACTGTCACGGTGTATTTGCAATCTAAGGGTGACTTTGAGACAACATTCTTATTGAAAACAAGTGGTAGTTTCCCATTTCCACGACTTCTCAATTCTCAATTTCCTTTTGTAGAGGCGTTATTTTTTCGTTGTTTTGGTCACGGGTGACTTTTATTGAATCATATAACTCTTTAAAATGTCGTTTAACTTTTTCATTTTCTTCTAGAAAACTCTCGTTTTCCTTTTGTAAGGCATTAACTAACTTTTGAAGATGAAAAGTTTGAGAATTACGAGAATCTAAAGGAGGAGGCATTTGGGAGCTGTCATATTGTTCTTTTGACCCTTTAATTGAGAGATTTGGGCTTTCAACTTTCGGATCGTGTTGCAATGAGCTTGAATCATTCATCACGTTTGTTAATTTGAAAACGCATCAAACTGGAGCATCGAGGATGTCTTGATATATGAGGTTTTGACATTTTCTTTAAGATGTTGATATTTTAGTTGTAAATTAAAATGCTCAACTTCTAGTTTAGAAAAATGTTTAACAAATTGTCATGATCATCGAGTTCAATTTTCTCGGTTAATTTAAATTAGTTTTTCAAGCTCAATGACATGATCATGGGAGATTTTCAGGGCAACAGATAATTCATGAAATTGAGAAGCATTAATAGAACAAGTTGTAGCAGTGAAAACACATCTTGAGCAATACATTAGAATCATATTCTCATTCAGTATATGCAAGTTCTTCCTTTCAATCTCATTATATTTTAATGCTCGCTCATAGTCACTAACCTCAACTATCTTAGCATCAAATTCCTTTTCCATTTCTTTAATGTGCGAATTCATTCCCTTTTAAAGACTCTCAAAGTGATCTTTTAGTTGTTTAAAGAAAGGGATGACTTCAGTTAAATAACATTATTTAGTTTGCTCAAAACCTCTTTCTCCTTCAGTTATACCAGTGGGTGTGATCCTTTTCTTGCAAGTTTTCACAAAATCAATAAATAGTTGAAAGATAACATATTGATGATTAGGTCTTGCTTTTAGTGGCAATTGTTCTAGGAACTAGATGCATTGGTGTATTTGGAGGATACGATTAAACTCTAGGCATTTTCCAAAGGTTGGTTTCAACAATATTTGACTACCTTATCTAAATCCATTTTCCGAACACTTGTTGAGTTAACAATGTGCGAGGCTTAAACTTGTTTAAGGCAATCCAATTCTCCATTTTGTAATCATGGGGTGTGATGATTACTTTCTTTTCTTTACATTTTGGATCAAGCTAGTTTCTTGTTTAACTTTTCTCTAGTGATTTCATCGATTTCTTATCTTCCTCTCCACATTCTCAGCGCAACTAGGTTTATGTCTAGGTTTAAGGATTTCCTTGCCATCATAAAGAACCTTATGAGCATTTCTAGCCTTTTAATGACCTCTGGATTTGGTTCCTCAACAAGGGGAATGATATGCTTATCGCTTAGGAATCTATGCTTAGTGATCATGTGAGCGATCGAATGGTGTTTCCTATGCGTACAACTTATTTTCGAGCTTGTTTTTCAAGGTTTTAGATTAGAAAAATCATTCAAAAGTTTTGATTCCTTAGCATAGAATTCTTGCTTAAGCATTTTAACATTTTCTTGAAGTTCTTGTTTTTGCTTAGCGGTTTTTGAAAGTTTTTCTTGTAAGGAGTTTAACTCTTGTTTTAATACTTCTTCTCTAAACCTACTTTTTCTAATAGTTGTGCGCATTTGGTCATCCATTTCCTGCTCACGGGTGGTCAACTCAAATTTTGCACGTTGTTCATAAATAGCAACACGTTCTTTATAGGCATTGATCACAGAGATAACTGACATCATCGGTACATGTAGCGTATTCATCAAAACATTAGTCATTGTTGATTTATGAAAGATGCATCACTTGAAACAATTTCACTTTCACTTTGTTTCACATATTGATCATATGGGACAACATTGATATTACCCATGTTTTCAATATTTGATTCAATAGTTTCAGTTGATTGTACTTTGTCATGCATCTTTGTACATCGGCATCATCGTATAGTTTAATACCTCTGAGATGAGTTTGTCTGGATGGGCCACTTGTGGTGAAGAAGAGACCTTGAAAACCATTGGAGAAATGCTAGCCATAAAATTGTTGTGCGATAGGTCCATCATCCACCATCGAGTCGTATGCATCACAATCGGCTGACTTGAAAGGCGTTCGATGATTGTGACCTATCTCTGAATTGGTGCTCATCCACATCTTCATCATAGGTCTTGGCATTGCCCTCAGCAAGAAACAATAACTCCTCTTCATCCAGCGCGCACCATTATCTGAGCTTGCAAGCGGCATCTTATCTCTGTAATCAGCATTACGTGGACGTTTTGGAGATAGGTTCGCCTGTGTCCTCACCACCACGGTTATAGCATTTGATCGGCTTAGTTTGACCTTGATTTCCATTTCTTCCTCGATTCGGATTACCAACATAACCTCTACCAACTCCTCTTCCTTGATCATACTGTCTTTCTGAGCTGGTTGCACAACAATTTTCCCATCTCGTGGTAGCTTTATTGTGTGGGTTAGAAGCATTCACGAGGTTGTTGTTGGTTTGTGGGAGAAATTCATGTTTTGACTAATGGAGAGCGGTTGATTAATGAAGTTACCGCGTGCACGACATCGGCTTGTTTGAACTTTGGATCGAGAATGAGTTTGTGAGTTCCATCACCCATGGGTATAACTTGTGAAGCTTTGGTGGTAATCCCAATGTTTGAGTAGAAGGCAGTTGAATCATTTGATGACTTGTCTCTCTGGATTTGTTTTGAATTGTTCAAGAATCCTCTTTTCAAACATGGCATGTCTCATTCACGAAGGCATAGAGGCTCATAGTTAGTATTCTTCAATCCTTTAGTGAGGCTTCACAGAAGTAACAAATTTGTGCCATTGGGATTCATGTTGTTTACAAATTTTGAGTTCTTGAGAATGTTAGGCATAGTCATTGATGTCCTGTCATTCACCGGCTTATGAAATCTCACGTAGTACTCATAGACACTCTCATCCGGTTTCATCTTGAAGTGCTCAAATTCATCATACGGTGATTCTCGGTCTTCAACGCTTAGCTCGAGAACGAGAAAAGCATCTTGACATTATCCCACGGCTTTTGCCGGTGTTGTGATTGATAAGCTTGTAGATGTCCTTTGGTAGACCTTGCGATTATAATGTTGGAAGCTTCGGATATCGCATCGAATCTCTTTTTCTCCTTATCGTCAAGCTCATCATACATCTTTGAAGTGTCCATTTGTAAATCAAAGTTCCATCTTGGAAATATCAAGTATATCTCTAGTAGTTTTAACTCGGTAAGGTCCTTCATCAATGGATTTGAGAATGTTAACCCCATTTTCTTTTCCAAGGCAGTACTGTTGATCGTTGAGCCAAGTGTAGTCGATTATCCCAGCATGGGTGGACGAAGTGTACGAACGGTGATTGAACATCCTCGCAACATGGAGATGATTGTAGGAAAGTTGGTAGACATGATGACAAGTTAAACGAGATTTTATAACTCTATGATTAAACCAGGAAATAGATTCTTTCAAGGGATTTTCTTGAATCAAGAAAAAAGTATTTAAAGGAAATCACTCAAGTAAGCTAGGAAAATTGTGAACCAAGTCGCTAAGTGCTAAGTAGCTAAAGTTCCAAGTCGTTATGTAACAACTCGCTACAATCCAAGTCGCTAACAAAATTTTGGCGGCAATTCGCTAAGCACCAAGTCGCTAAATATTCAAGTCGCTAAATAGCAACTGCTAGGTACCAACTTCTGCTAACACCAAGTCGCTAACAATATAAAGTACAAGTCGCTAACTTCCACTGAGTAAGCTACCCGTAGTGGATTCCACTACTTGTACTTGTTTGTCGGCTGTCTCACTAGGCAAGTCGATAGGCCTAAGTAAAACTAACTCAACTCGCTACCAAAATGTAAACCAAGTCGCTAGCAAGAAAAGCTATCCAGTAGGTCAGTGCTAGCTAGAAAACTTCACAAACACCACTTTTCAATCCAAAACAACCCAACCAAGATGATTCAAGCTTACCAAATGAAAACCTAAACACTTGTGATGATTCTAAACACAAAAGTACTAACAAAATCAAGCTTTAACACAAGAAATCAACCAAATGATGCAAAAACCACTAAACTTTTTCAAACTCAAAACACCACAAAACCACTAGAAATCCTAAGATGTGTAAGATATGATCTAACCATGGCTCTTGATACCAATTGTAAGATATTGGATTTCACATACACATCAAACCATAACACAAAGTAGAGGCGTAAGTGGAATTCTAGAGAGTTAAGTTAGAGGTTTAGGGAACTTTGAGAGAAAAGAAAATTATTATGAGCTCCAACTCTCTACCTTGAAGGTAGGAGTATTTATAGTCTTACAATAAGCACACAGGTACGTGGATCGGGCATACAGTGGGTAAAGATCCGTCCGTCCTCCACGGTGTTACATAACTAAATACTACTTAACAAAAAAGTACCATGACTACGAGTTTTCTAACGATTACATATACTTGAGGTGGTAGACTCTTTAATACCGGAATTTCTAATTCCTAACAAAAGGTGCCAAGCGTTCGTGTCAAGGGCATTAGTGATAGATGCCTAGAATTCAAATCAAGTGGCATTAGTGAAGGATGCCAAGGTCGTATAATTGATGAGGTGCATCGTTATACAAATAGTTATAGTTTGTTTCCAAGGATATTGATATCCTTGATGGTGTTGTAATAAGGATGCTCCTTTGGGGTTAGGTGATTGGTGTAGTGTTGGGTAGTAGTTCCTCCATTGTAATGGAACTCGGTACTTAGCCTAGTACCGGATAAAGGGTGAAGCGTTGTGGTAGGTGTGGTTCTCCTTGGTGAAAGAACACGGTGGTTAGCCTAGTACCTAAAGTAAGCGACGTTGTAAAGGCTTCTCCGCCGTAAGGAGTTGGTGTCATGTAGTGATTACGAACTCTTGAGTTGGTGACTCGGGGAGTGGAGTAGGGCAAGGAAGGTGTCCTTGTAGCCGAACCACTATAAATACTGCATTAATGCGTGGTTATGTGCTTCTTACTCTTTATCTTTCATTACACTTTCATATATCCATCTCAATAAACATACACATAAATAGATTGACATAAGTCGATCTAAATATTTTAAAACAAAGTTTTAATTGGTAAATTATTCAACCCCCCTTCTAGTTTTCCACAATTGGCATCGGATCTTAGTTACCAAGTTTCTTAGAGTATGCTCTTTGTAAAAACTTGATACGATACATGTATGTTTGAAAACTACAAAGAAGGAAAATCTTTTAAAACAATTTTTTTCCTCTCATGTTGGATATTGATAGATTATTCTAACATTTTCTTTTTAAGAAATCTTCATGCTAGGATCTCTCCAAAACCTCGATTTCTATTCAAAGAATAATGAAGTCAACTTTCATGGAAGAACCTAAAAGTAATCACAACCTACTTATTCTAAGTACAACGGATTACTTTAAGAGCTCATGAAGTATTTTTGATCTTATGTCTTCACAAACCAAAATCAAGAGCATAAAGGTATGTTTACTTTTCATTAGCTAGCTTACTTCTACATGAATTTGTTGATACCATTTTTAATAATTGGTAGCCGCTCAAAAGTCTCTTTTCGCCACTTTCCCGACTTACTCATCATCGGGAATAGTATTTCTTTTGATCTCGTCAAACTAACGTCGTCGTCACAAATGGATCCTCGATAATTAATTTATCAAATCCCGTTGACCGATGATTTTTTTTTACCCCAAAACTATTTTTGTTCCATAAGCTATTTTATAACTTATTACAAAAATAATGCCAAACACTCTTTTACGTCTCTGATGTGAGATCCCTCAGTTGTACTAGCGGATCCCTTATACAAGGGATCAGGGAATGGAGCAGAAACCGCTATCGCTTTCAAAACTAACTGCTCACTTTCCTCTCCACAACACACAAAAAGCACCCAAGAGTGGTTTCATCTTCATAGGACTCCATAGCCTCAAGCATTCTTCTCTAGAACATCATTGTAAATTACAGCGACATGTTCTAATTTTTCATCATCCTCATCACGAGGTTTATGGTTTCTCAAATTTTCTTAATCAATTGATAAAATTAGGTTTTCCAAAATTGATCATTAGAAAGGGTTTTCACATAACTAAGATTACATTGTGTTTACAACATTGTTAATACAAATAAAAACCATAAACCCATCTCAACAAATTTTGCCTAATTGGAATATTTGTATTTCTAGGACCAACCATGCCTAAAGCCACCCAACAAGACCACCATGATACCGTCCATTACCTCACCCATTACTATCGGAAAGAGGGATTGTCAAAACCGATCGCAAAATCTTCAAAAGACTTGAAAAAGACTTATCCATGAAGGTCGGTGTGGTCAAGGAATGTTTCCTTGAAGATACCAAAATTCGAAGTCTTCTCGGATCAACTTTGATTGTCTTCTTGATATTGATGAACGAATTTGTCCGATTTTCGTCTTTGAATTCTACAAAAGCGTTAGGATCATTCGAAACGCCGATGATAGCATTTCCATCCCCTTCATCATCAATAAACGAAACTTCACTCTACCTCTCAACACATTCGCCCAAATCCTTCGCATTCTGTGTGAAGGAATTTGTATGTACTCTCAAGATTGGGCAATATCCACTCAATCTTTTGCTCTTGATCCCAAACCAATATACCATACTCCTCTTGATGAACCCGAAACCATTCAAGACACTATTTTTAAAATTAGAGCCAACCAATCCCATCTCAACCAAAACAAAAAGCTCATTCACCGTGATCCCTTTTAAATGGAACTCTTCGAAATGCACCCCATTTTTAGAAAACGGGAAAATTCTTAGGAAAACGTCATTAGCTTAGTCGATAACAAGGATCATCAAATGTATGTGTACCAAATGATTTATTGCCTTATTCACCAAAAGCCATTTCTCGCCTATTACATGGTGAAGAGATGGTAGGTATTCAAAGTTGCCAACATGGTACTTCCGTATGGTATGCTCCTAACATGACTTTGTAAGTATGTTAGTGCATTGCAACCATCTCCTATCAACGATGATCATTTCCTTTCCGATCACGTCATGGTACCTCTTACCAAACAACCCTCTAAACGGTTAATGGTCAATGGAAGAAAACCTAAGGCTCTCTTGGACTCCTCGGACGAAGAAGAAGAAGAAGAAGAAGAAGTAAATGTCAACCCCGAAGCTAACATCAACTTGGACCCCTTTGACTACTATCAACAACTTCCAACTCTTCCTAACGAGACCGGGAATTCAAAACTATTAAGGGGCATGATTCAAAACCTAGCTAACTACGTCATGAAGTCGGGGAGGAAAAAGGATTGATTGAAAGACTTTAGGACTATGCTTGTTTTAGACATTTGGTTTGTGTATGAATGATTATTTTTTAGCAGCTTGTTTGTGTTATCTTGGATATTATCATACTTTTATTATCTATGATATGTTTTATGTGATAACATGTTTATGTTGTCGTTAAGTTTAATGGTTACTAGTGCATATATTTTGGTGCAAATATTGCATTACCTTTTATGATGGTTACGATCTGCAGATCCGGATCCTAGGATTAGCCTAGGCGGATCCTCCTCTGAGGGAACCATGGGATCCGTGACAACAGATGATCAATACAGATTCCTATACATCAAAACAACTCACTAGATCACTTCACACTAACTAAACATAAGACCCTAGAACCAACTAAGTCTTCTTCAAGTATTTGAAAGCTTCACACTCACCCATAACTTACCTAGGATCTAATTCAAAGTGATTTTGATTTATCAAAACTCACCATATTTCCGCTTCAATACTCACACATTGTTTCTCACGTCTCAAAACACTTATGTGGATATATTTATCATTTTTAGGAAATTGTTTCTAGTCATCCTTATCTTAAAATGGGTCAAAAACTAGTTTTTCAATTCTTTTATTATTTGAGGATTTTTCAAACTCCATCTCAAGCTTACATCTGATCTCTAGGATCATTTATTATGACTTGACACTATCAAAGTTCCTAGTGTCATCCTTGAACACCCATTGGTGATCATAAAGTCTCATTTTCCTTCTATAAAAGGCAATCATTAGCTACATCACTCATTGCCGATCTGATTTAAGCACCCTTTCATTTAAGACACTTAGATGGACCGAAACACTCAAAAGGTGTAGATATTAGACCTTACAAACATCATTGTTATCTTTTCTTAGACTGGCGAGACGGATCCCTAGGATTAGCCTAGACGGATCCCTCATTGGAGAACCGTGGGATTCGTATGTGATTCATGTCAACTCTTGCTAAAACAATCATTTCAAGCTCATCTTGCTAACTTGAACACTCCATCTCATATTAATTTCCTAGATTGAACAACTCTGAAGTTAACTCTTGTGCATGCTAATCATCACACTCCAAAGAATCTTAGTGGCTTAAGTCTTAAATACGCTTGCCAAATTCTTCCCTTTATAAGTCATCTTGCTAGAATTCTTTAGTCATCAAACACAACATAATTCTCAGCAATTAGAAACATCTTCTTTAGTCATTTCATCATGAGCTCCTAGTGCTAATTCATCTACCCAAGAACCAACCAAGAAACTTTGCTGTTGTACACGAAATTTCCACAACCGAATCATCTCCGGTCAAACCTACAAATTCTAGGATTTCCCCACCACCACTCAACCAATCAAATCAATCCCCAAGAGGATTGTTCCTACAAAAATATCATCACCAAATTCCACAATTCCTACAAAACCAAACACACCCTTTTCAACCCAACCAACATCATTGGTGCCTAGAGCCATATCATTTACCACCTCACAATCACCATCCATTCCTACAACTTAGAGGACTTACCCCCTAGGCCATCTCATCCTCCACCATTACCAACACACTCTTCACTAGAGAAGATTGTACAACAAAACCAAGGTGTTGAATCAACACTTGCACGTGTCCATTTCTTCATTTCCCTCTAATGGTCCATTTTGGATTATGAGGAGACATCAAATTCAACCACCTGACCACATGGAAGTTAACACTTCCCTACCTCCACCATTAACCTTTGATGAGCCACCAACTAATGTGCCTCCACCAATCCCTCCTTCATTTGAGGATCCTCAACCTTCTTCACTTGAACCTCCGCTTCAAGTCGCTCAATCTTTACCACCATCTTTTCAAAACCATGACAAGGATTGCTATCATTGTCAACATGTTGAAGGGTGGATGTAATTACAGTGAGGACAACGTTTCATGTTTTATCACCTCCTCGGACGTTTCGATGAGGTCAACAAACCTAAACAACCATGAGCCTAAGGATTAAAAGCGTTGTCCTAGTCTCAAACTTAACTTAGATCATTTAGGAATCTCATTTCATGTTTGATCATCCTCTTGAAAATTGGACCAAATCAACATGTCTACTCATCCTTAGATTGGCACGTGGTTACTTTTTAAGTTTAGGCTACTCATTAGTATTAGTAGAATATGTATTACATGGCTAAATCATTCTCTTAGTTTAGAGATTTGTTGATTATCTCTTATGTTTTATTGAATGATAGTTTGTATGCCATATTGCTTTGAGTATATGTTTGTTGCTTGAATACATATCTCTCTTTGATGTTAAAATTATTTGGTACATCACCATTGCGATGTATCTGTCATCGAGATGGACGGATCCCTAAGATTTTCCTAGACGGATCCTCAGGAACCGTGGGATCCATCAACAGAAGACCAATTTACTACTAACTTGAGTCTTATTTACAGGAAATTATGCACTATATACTTGTTTTCTAACCTTTGTTTTGTAGATTTCTAAATACACATGAAGACTTTGACACCCTAAGCTGGGGGAGCTTTGTGTCAAACCATACATTGCAAAACCATTTGCAATATAATCCTCATTTGGATTACATTTCATGATGTCCCTCTTCAAAGTTGCAATCATCAAGGGGAGCATTATCGACTAAAGACGAAACCATTTGCAAACATAGTTGCAATACATTAGCTTAGTAGTTTTTATTTACTTGACAGCCCATAGGGATGGACTAGTCAAGGGGAGTTAAGAAGAGAACTCTTCCCTCACTTGCTCTCTATTTTTTCTTTCTTTTACATGTTTTCTTAAAACATTGTGTTAGTTTCTTTTACGCTTTTTTTTTTCGACAAAAAGGAGAAGAGTAAAACTCCAATTGAACTTTAACAATTTTAGTTTTTCCTTCAAATAATTTTATGTTTTGTCATCAATAAAAAGGGGGAGATTGTTAATACAAATAAGCGTAAAAACGTTTATTTATATTTTACGATCTTCTAATGTTTTGTGGTTAACAACGTAAAATCATTTTAACGTAACAAATAAAATACGTAAATGGTTTGAGCCAATAGTTTTCTAACACTTACGTTTTCACATAAAACACTAAAACAAGTATAAGTGATTTTATGATTTAATAAACGATATGCAACAACTAAAGTGTTTACATATTGGGCAAATATAACTATAGTATATTTATAATGTAATACAATTGGGTAGAAACAAGTATTTGAATTAATATAGTTATGGACAATAACCCACGGTTGCTGACCCATAACCCATTGCATTACATCATGCTTATGTCATATATGGATAATATCCATGACTCATGGTTTTAATCCATGGCCCATAGTATTAATCCATGAACCATGTACTAGATGCATTGCATCTTGTGGATACATTGAATCTACTTGATATCCATGATCCATAACCCATGACCCATGACCCAAAACCCATGGGCAAAAGGGAGCGTCCCACGGATCCCCGCAATACACTAGACAGATCCCTCAAGTGAGGGATCCGTGGAATAGTAGTTATTTTTCTCTATAAATAGTGAGCCATTTCTTCCTTTTGGGTTGCCACTCCCACACATACTTTCCCAAGTATTGTAACCTTCTAACCACAGATCCTAAGGGATCTTTCTATGTAGTTTGTCTTTTGTTTTGGTGTGATTCTCTAGGTTCCTCTTAAAGGCGAGATCACCACTTCTTAAGTCGAGCAAGTCAAAGTCCATGAGTTGCCATGCTTCGTCATCATTAAGACTACTGAGGTTCTTATGTTGATATTTCTTTCTTCCTCCATAGAAGTGTTGTGTCCAAGGAATTAGTGAAGGATGCCGAAAGCGTCAAGATGAAAGCATTAGTGAAAGGTGCTTAACGTCCGTGTCAAAAGCATTAGTGAAGAATGCTAAAGGAGTCAAGACAAAGGCATTGGTGAAAGGTGCCAAGCGTTCGCTGTCAAGGGCTTAGTGATAGATGCCTAGAATTCAAATCAAGTGGCATTAGTGAAGGATGCCAAGGTCGTATAATCGATGAGGTGCATCGTTATACAAATAGTTATAGTTTGTTTCCAAGGATATTGATATCCTTGATGGTGTTGTAATAAGGAGTAGGTCTCCTTTGGGATTAGGTGTTGTGTAGTGTTGGGTAGTAGTTCCTCCATTGTAATGGAATTCGGTACTTAGCCTAGTACCGGATAACGGGTAGGCGACGTTGTGGTAGGTGTGGTTCTCCTTGGTGAAAGAACTCGGTGGTTAGCCTAGTACGGAAAAAGAGTAGGCGACGTTGTGAAGGCTTCTCCGCCATAAGGATTTGGTGTCGTGTAGTGATTATGAACTCTCGAGTAGGTGACTCGGGGAGTGGAGTAGGGCAAGGAAGGTGTCCTTGTAGCCGAACCACTATAAATACTCGTGTCGTGGTTATGTGCTTCTTACTCTTTATCTTTCATTTCACTTTCATATATCCATCTATCAATGTCCAACATACACATCTAAATAGATTGACATAAGTCGATCTAAACATTTTAAAACGAAGTTTTAATTGGTAACACTATTCAACCCCCCCTTCTAGTTTTCCACACGAGGGATAAGGAATCCGTGTGAGAGTCGAACGTTGGACGGGTGTTGGAGCTTGAGGAGGAGGGCGTGAAAGGTCGGAGGGTTCAGTGCTCCTCCTTGTCCAACTCAGGCTCATTGGTAGTGGGATCTTGAATCGGGTATGGTAGATCCTTGGTGGTGGTTCCAGATCGAGTAGTAATATCACAAGTTGGATCATGCTGGATTGGACCAGGTTCACGTATTCTTTTGTAGAGTTCAAACCGGTTTTCTAATTCACTTGTTGTTCTTAAAATGAATCCTTCAAGGCCCTTTAAAAGCATCCCCTTTCCATGGCGAATTGCGAGTTATTTTCGAGAGGCATCACGGATGGTGTATTCGAACCCTCTTCCCCTCATGTTTCCATTTTAGATTACCCCAAAGAGTGTAATCATTATTCTAATAAAATACAAGGAGGGAAGGGTCATCATAGATGTCATGGCTGGAAAGGAGAGCTTGCTCATGGTGTGTATCTTCACACTCATCGCTCTCGTGTGACCCTCCACAGATGTCGCATATAAGGTCTGGGTTAAACAACCTCTTAGGCTCTTGCGACTTTGTGAGGTATGCGAGCTTCTATTGCCCCTCTTCATCCGATCGTCGAGAGATAATGGGCTATTATTCGAGGTAGCAGAGATACTCATCACCATCAATGGCTCGTTCCAAGTATTGTCTTGGTCTTGGACATACTCCTCAATGCGGTCTCAGCCTTCTTCTGCACTGAGATTGGAAATTTTTTGGCCAGTCGAGAAGTCAATCCCTTTTGATCATTGCGGGAGACATTGTCGTAAAATATTTGGACAAGCAACCAAAGGTTGACACCATGGTGTGGGGCTTGTTGAATGATATCCTTGAAACGAGTCCAGGAGCTAACGATAGATTCTCCATCTGTTTGACGAAAGTGAAGGATTTCTCTCCTGATGGCTGCAGTTCTCCCCGGAGGAAAGAACTTTTTGGTGAACTTGGTAGTGAGTTGTTCCCAAGTGAAGATGGACCTCGAAGGTAGCTTATCGAGCCACTCTTTGGTCTTTCCTTGAAGAGAAAATGGGAAAAACCGGAGTCTAGATGTCTCTTTGGATGCTCCGTCAGCATAGATAGTATCCACAATTTTTAAAAATTGTTTGATGTGATGAATTGGGTTTTCGCTGGGGATACGTGAAAATTGACATGCATTCTGGATAAGCCAAATGTCGGTGGCATGCAACACCTCATTGATCTGTTTGGAAGGGTAGACGATGGCCCGGTAAATCCGATGAGGTGGGAGAGGAGTAATCTCTAAGGACTTTTTCCTTTGGTTCATTGATAGGTTCATTGACAGGAGTAGCGGGGATTTCCTCGCTATGTTGGCTCAGATTGTCATTGTTGATAGTTTTAGGAGACTTGGGGGGAATGTGTGGACTCTTCGTCAGTCACGGCTTCATCAAAATCGATGGTGGTGCCTTGTGGTCCCGACTCATGGAGAGCTCTTCTTCGCTTATACAGCTCTCTATCAGGTTCAACAAAGGGCTCAAGAAGGGTTTTGGTGGAACTACGGGTCCTAAGCTGTCTATGGGAGTTGGCGGGGGGAAATGGTTGGTGTGGTGGCGGGTTATCACCTTCCATGATGAAAAGTGATGGGATTACTAACAAAGTCACGGAGAAGGGGGATAGAATATGAGGAAGCTAAAAATGAGAAAAAATCTTACTTGATAGGAATCAAGCAAGGGAACCTAATCGAGATAAAAATATAACTAGCTATTCTATTCTAAGCGCAAAAAAAACTTGATGCGCGCGTGACGGCGTTCGGGGTCAAAGGAACTTCCTTTTCGTCGAGCAAGTTTTTCAACACCCTAAAGGCAGATGAACCTAATCGTTGTAGTGTAGTATTGGGTAAGCCTCGGGGATTGATATCGTTATCTACAGGAATAGGAATGCTAGTAAGAAGTGTACTACGCTAAGGTTGAGGTTGAGGAAGATTCTTTTTTATCTTTTTTATATATTTTTAGAAAGCTAAGGGTAAAATCTCGGGGCTTGGATTTGGGGGGTGGTACTTCTACCGATTATTATACTATTCTAATTATCTAATTATATTGGGAGTCTTATGTCTATTGATGTATGCTCGTATTATGATTAAAAATGTGTTTACCTAGATACTATTACTCCATAGTTATCTTTTATTGTAGGTTGAAATGTCACGTCCTTATTCTTAACGCGTTGTTTTTCCTAAAGTCGTAGGGTGTGCTTATGCCCTAACTCTTTGAAGTCACCCTTGAGTGTAGTAAACGAAATCTACTAAATCATTCATAAACTATCAAAGATTCATCAAGCATTAAACACAACGATAGCCTAGTCGTACTCCTAAGCCAATTACAATTAAGATAAGAGACAACCTAACAATAATTAACAACTAAGTTTCATAGATCTAAACAAACACACAAGAAATTTAGCCGGACATGTTAAACAAGCAAGCATACACATATTCAATGGAAGACATAATGAAATTATTGAAGTAAAACACTTATCTTGATGTGTAAAATAGGGTTTGGGACCCTAAGATACTGTCCAAGTTGGACTACAAACGTTTAGGGTTTTAACTCCAAAAGTCTACCTCCTAAAATTCTGAAAATTCAATTTCTATATATAATTTTACACTTGTGATGACGTCGCCTTATAGGTGGGACGCCGTCATATCACCATCATTAGGGTGTTCGTCTTGGCCAAGTTATCGTTGGGACGACGTCACGTTGTAGTTGTGACGCCGTCGGGCTTCAGCAAGGACGTCGTCTGATTCTAGATATGGGCCTTCTGAGATGAAAAGTCTTGGTGACGCCTTTCCTCTTCAAAGCTTGACGCCGTCAGGTGTATTTTAGCAAAAAAACTACTGAGTCATCAGGTGTATTTTAATTTAATCCGTAGAGAGGGACGGCGTCGCCCTTTAGTTGGGACGCAGTCAGCTTCAATTTCAGCAGCTTGAGTGTCTTCGATCTTGACTTAGTCATTTTCTTCATATGTTCACTCCTTTTCGTCCAAATAAGCATCATTCCAGCATTTTGCTTCCAAGAGACCTAAAAAGTGAAAAGGAACGAAATTAAGCAGTAACGGATATAAAAGTGGGCGATTAAGGGCTTAAATGACCCCTTAAAAATTGTACGTTTCAAATCCGTATCACTATTATATGATTAATATGTGACTATCTGTTTACCATGCTATTATGTGACTAATTGATTCACCCGTTTGCCATGCTAGTATATAATTATTTGACTCGTCCGTTTACCATGTTATACCTCGTTCAGTTATTTTTATGGGCCATGATTATCATTTAGTATTCCTATTTGTTATTTGTGACCACCTTTATTGTATTTTTGGTTGGTATTGTTTTGTTGCTTACGATATTGGTTTGGCTTAGTAATTGATGTTTGACTTGTTGATCGCCATGTTTACACTTCTGTTCATGCTACTAGTTAATGAAGGAATATGGTTCGACTTATGTTATCTGTCTAGTTGACTTGTTTAGTTTGCCATGCTATGTTCTTGTTTAGTTAATTAATTCAATTATGATGTTCGTTTGGTATTCCTACCTGATACATGTGACTATCATGCTTATACTACTGTTAGTATTTCCGCTGGTTATGATACTTGTTTTTTTATTAACTGTGGGTTATCTGACTTGTGTGATTGCCATGCTTACATTCATTTTAGTTGCTTCCACCTCCTTATAGAATTCAACTTGGCTTATATGTATTTTGATTATCTGATTTATTGGTGTTGCCATATTTATGTTTAGTTGATACGCTGACTGCTATGCCTGCACACTGTTTGGTTACTTGTTTTTCTTATGATGCTGTTTATCAATTCCTATTTGTTTATGTCCAGTATTTATATGTTTGGTTCTTTTATGTGTACTTATGTATGTTCGCTGATGCACTGCTTTGCTTTGGTCTCCTTGATTTATGTTCTTTTGGTTACCTATTAATATTGTGTTCTACAGGTTCCTCATTGACTCGTTATGATCATTCGTTGCGACCTTGTTTTTAGTCTCCTTGTTTCGTTTTGTATTTTTTACTATGTTTAGCTTTTGTGTTGTTATATCTGTTCACTGGCTTTTTAAGCTCAGCCGCATTTTCTTTTCCATACGGCAGGTACCAAGTAGGATGCTGGGCTTTGATGGGCTGAGAGTAGGAGCATTTGAGTGAACCGACCCTAGTTTTCCCTATCTTATTGGACTCTTTTTGAAGATCATTGTTTTGATATTACATTTTTTGACATATTGGATTTTGTATTTTTCCTTGTAAGTCATTCGCTTATATGACTTGGTATTTTATTTTATAAGACTTCCGCTTGCAAATTATTTTTATTAGTATGTTCTGATATGACTCCATAATGTGACATTCGGACCCTTGTCGGGTTGGGATGTTGCAATTAGTGTTTTAGCTCATAAGATATTATGAAAACAACATGTGTATATTCGTTTGAATTTCGTCCAATTATCTTTATTAATGTGTTATATGCTTAGTTTTTTGGTTCTTGCGTTTTAACCTTTGATGTTGATGACTTTGTAGACGATGATGCTGGAATTGATACGCTTTTGAAAATATTGGCTTTTTTGGAGGACAAAGCTTCACACAAAACCACTGATGTTCCTAATGGTATTTATATTCGTATATCATCTTTACTTTCTTATCTATCAAGGCGAATACAATTTTTTGTTTTGACCTTATTTTTCGGACAAACATACTCATTGTAGCCAAACTCATCATTACATAAGGGCTGATTAGTACATTACATGATCACTTGTGATCAGGGAAAATCACTTGTGATCAGGGAAAATCACTTGTGATCAGGGAAAATCACTTGTGATTTGGGCAAATCACTTATGATTTGGAAAAATCACTTGTGATTTGGGAAAATCACAAAAGATTTGGGCAAATCAGAAGTGACTTACAAATACTTAAACATGTGATTTCACTTTTAATTACAAGTAGTTTATGTTTTCTTACAAACCTTTCAATTCTTTTATGCAGGTGTCGCAGATCCTAAAACATCTTCGCAAAATGTTGACAAATTAGCAACTAAAAAAGGCCAACCCATCCTTACCTCACATCAGTTAAGTAAGTGAGGCCGCTGACAGTCCTTCCTATGAAGCACCCAAAACATCTAGATTAACTAAGACTATGGCCTTCCGTGACTCTCCTTCTAAAGATGTTCCTTCAAAAAGGAAAAAAACTAATGTTGAAAAAGAAGGTGACAGATTTGAGCCAGAATCAAATGTGGGTTCTAGTTATAAGAGGTCTAAGAAATAGATTGAGCCAAAATCGAATCCTGAGCCAAAGTAAAAGCCTGAGCCAAAGTCAAAGCCTGAACCAAAGTCAAATCCTGAGCCAAAGGCAAATCCTAAGCCAAAGGCGAATCCTGAGCTAAAGGCGATTTCTAGTCCAAAGTCGAAGCCTGATGCAAAGGAGAAGCCTTCTGAGGAGATGCTTGATGCAAAGGCAAATCCTGATGCAAAGGCGAAGTCTGATGCAAATTCAAAGCCTAATGCAAAGGCGAATCCTTCTCAGGTGCCTAGGTGTAATGTTGAAAAATAAGAAAAAGAACTCGAAAGTAATATGCATCCGCTACGTAGTCATTATAAACATAAGGAGGCGGCAAAGCCCAAGTTGAGGCACATCCTTCTGGTAAGTCGAAGTCCAATTCTGAGTCGAAGCAGCAACCAGAGGCAGAACCTTATGTGAAGCAAAAATCTAGGAAAAGAAATGATTCAGATTTTTTTGCAGCGGAAGAGGAAAAAATAGAGAACGTTAAGAAAATGAAAGTCGTTGCTTACCAGAAGGATAAGGGTAATTATATTTTAGAGGGGGAAACTCTAAAACATGTGAAGAAGGAAGATGAGCCTGGTTCCAAATCTAGTTTTCAGAAGGTAAAAGAAGCGAAAACAAAAGGGTCCAAGTGAGGCAAAAATTAAAAAGGAGTTTATTAATAGTGAATATCCAATGATGCGTTCAAGGGTTGTTCCTCTTTCGCTTTTAAAGCAACTCGTGGCGCCAAAGTGAATATAAAGTTGTTTTTAGATTGTATCGGTTTTGGATCACTACATGGAATTAATATGGAAGAAATTTCAAGGAGATTGGGTTGTTTGGCTATTAAATTTTTTGATAGTAAGGAATTTTGTATGCGTTTAAATCAAGGATCTATTCATGTGAATGCTGAAAAAGTTCATGATATGTTTGGACTTCCTAATGGTGGAAGATCACTTCTGTCACTTGATGAGAAACCTAATTGGAGTAACGATCCAGTGACACAAGAGTGAAAGCAGCTTTGACATGCAGATGGAAAAAAATCGGGCGTGTCATATTGCTAATAATTACTACTGCAACCCGTGTTGATTTAATATTCAAGCTGAATTTTCTTATGCTTGTCACCAACACACTTGCTAGGAATGATACAACGAACCGGGATCTTTCTTTTGATGTCTTGAAATGTATTCGAGATGACACTCCGATTGACTGACTTTATTAGTGTGGCTACATTTGCAACTGTATTTATAAGAGTAAACTCCCAGAGGGGGGTCCTGGTCTCTACTACAATGGTCAGCTGTTTTTCCTTGTTGTAAGTTTTCTTTTCATCAATTTATATTTCAAGCTTATGTCTACACTGTAAGCCACTGTAAATCACTTGTGATTTACAGTGGCAAATCACAAGTTATTTAAATCAATTGTGATTTGCTACTGCAAATTACAAGTGATTTGCATTTGTAGTGTCAAATCACTTGTGATTTGCCATTTTAGCCTAATACACATTCTTAATCTTTTTTTTAATACGATGTGTTAATATATCTTTCGTATGTTTTTATAACTAGCTTTTGTACTTGGATTCAACCAAGTTTGAACCAATGCCATACATTCATTCACGTCCAACAATTAAAGACTGGAACTCTACTCTCCTGAAGAATCGAATGGATCTTGAGATTGAACAAGGTGTTTTTACCGACTTGGAACTACACGAAGAGTGGACTACGAGGAGGTGGGGTAACAGAGGGATTTTTAAAGTGATGAAGTACATGATTTTACCAGATTGTCTTATCCACCAGCACCGACAACCCAAGAGGTAATATAGGATCACATGTGATTATATACTTTTGATTGTAGTAATTTATGAGCTTTTAGTTAATTAATAGATACTTTTTTTGTTAACTGTTTGTAGGGATTTTGTAAAAGGTTTGAAGCAAAGTTTTCCATGATTTCTGATGAGATGGAATGTAGGATCATATTTTTATGTTGTTTGATGATTCGGGTGGTCCAGGATGATGATAATACAAGTAAGCCATTTTAGAGAGAGAAAGTAAAGAGATGGTGTTTTCTAGAGAGAGAGAGAGAGTAAATCAAAAGAAGAGGTTTGATTAAATGAAAAGTACCACCTCTTCCCAAGTGGGAAGAGGTATTTATAGTTACAAACAAAACGTCCTCCTTCAGACTGTGGATCAGGCATACACTGGGTAAATACCCAGCCTTCCTCCACGGTGTTGCTCTAAACTAATAACTAACTAATAAACTAGTAAATAACGTAATGTCTACGAGCAAAGATATGCTAAACAATAATTGGGGTGACCGACTCTTCAACATGGATTTTCCAAATCCCAACAATCTCTCCTGATGGGAGGTCACCCCATGATTTACATTTTAAATCCTAGCATTCTATTCTTCAAGTTCCAAAATCTTTGTGGTTTAGCAGTGACTCTTCAAAGTCCACATACTTTGTACTTTCAGTGGAGGTCTTTGAACTGATCCACATCTTGATGATCTTTGAGCTTTCTTTGAGATCATCAGCCAAAGTAAATCTCTGGATCACCCTTTGTTGTGTTGCCTTCATGTGACGTTGTGACTTTTGGACCGACATGCTCACACTTTCTGGATCATGAAATCTTTTCATCAGAGTAGTGGAAGCATCGTTGTATGTCTTTGATGGTCATGATTTTCTTTAATTAAGTGTGTTTGCTGTGAGCATGCGGTTGTGAATTGAATTCTCAATATCGATCAGCTGCAACCGTCCAATGTTCCTGCAAAAAACAGTTAGCAATAAAACACACGAAAGTGTCTTTGTTCACTTTCATTGAATACAATTGCAAGAACCACGGTTCCTCGTTGATCAGTATAAATACTGCCTGTGATCAGGTAAAATTCCGAATATCTCCTTGACAGGGTTTCGCAGCTTGATCTATCCGTTCTCAAACTGGAGCGTCCCAAAGTAGACAACACGGAGTGAGTGAACTAGCGAATTGAGATTCACTGATTGATGAAAAATTGATTTGAAAACAATCACGTATTGCTTAAGAGAAAGAGTTTTGCAATACGATGAAGGTTTTATGAGAAAGATAGATTTTCAATCATAAATACTTTTTGTATTTGAAAATGAATACACATTCAATGTGCTAGAGAAAAGAAGAGTTTTACACATCGAATGGTTTTTCAAAAGTATTCGTCAATTCATTTCCTAGACCAAGGTTGATTCAAGAGTGAATCGCCCCATTGTTTCTATCCATTGTTACCCCAAGCTTGATCTTTTGAAAAGATCTCACATGTCACCCACCAAGAGCTTGTTCGATGTTGGCTCTAGAAGGATTTCCATCTTCATTGTGAATATTTAACATATCACTCGGATGGTGTGGCAATTATCACACGAATAATGCGTAGGACTCTCAATATATACTTACTTTCCACATTATGTGAAACATAAAGTCTTCATTAATTTTTTGTCCTAATGAGATTTTGGGAATGATCTCTTGGCTCTAGACACAATTGTGCACTTTGGTTTCCTATTCGGAGACTAGGGAGAGGGTCTCCTTCTTCAATATCAACCATCTCTAAGAGAAATTCGATAGATTATGTAGGTTCTCCGTGAGAATGAAACAAGTCCTTTTAAGAGAACTTGAGTGGCTTGGGAAGTTTAGTGCAGTGCGTCACTGGGTCCATGACGTCTTGTCTTCAATACCAGTGCTACCTTAGTAACCACCGGTAGCATATGTATTGAACCCGGTTTCTGCCCTACGGTTGAATTAATGGAGGGCTATTTCTTTTCACCCCTTTTCACATTCTTTTCTTTTTCATTCTTCAACCCCTTCAGTGCTTACCGAGACTTCATTACTAGAACCTTGTTGGGTTTATTCCATTTCTAGCTCTTTCTCATTCGGCACTCTTCCCATATTCTCACTTTTCTCCTTTTTTCATCATACCTAAGGACTTCTAAACTAACTAATGGATTGCCCCTGGGTAGATCCCTCTGGTTCTGGCGGGATCCTGGGAACGAATACCTAACCTTACCATCCTTATAACTCCAATGTATAAAATAAAATGGTCGGTCTTTTGGTATAGTTCTTTCCTTCTTGAAACCAATTGAAAAATCATTTGAAAAATCAATCAAGGTACTTGTGATATAATAACAAAGCATTTTGTACCTTAATTTTTTTGATCATTGAGAAATGCTCCCCCTCAACACGTGCATATGATTTTGAAATTGTTTAGCACATGGAGGCAAGAGGACTTTGAATTATTTTATTGATCACAATTTCCATGGAAAAATCCTTTTGACTTTTTGATAAATTCTCCCCCTCAATATGTGTGTTGTATTTGAGATCATTTAACACATCGAGGAAGGAGGTATTTGAAGTACTTCCACGATTACACTTGTTATAGAGAAACCATTAGAAAATTAATCAAGGTACTTTATGTTGAAAATATAAATCTTTGTACCTTGATAGTTTATTCTCTTTTGAAATGCTCCCCCTCAATATGTACATCAATTAATGAAAACGTTTAGCACATATTAGAGAGATCTTTCACTTTTGAATCATGTTGGAATCACTCCTAAACCTTATTCAAGTGTTAGTTACTCATATGTAATAGTTAGCTTATTATGGCTTTTATGTTTGTTATTAGCCTTAAGCTTATGTAGAAGGCCCATGAGCTTAGGCCCAAGCCCATAGGAGAAGGAAAAGGGACTAGGAGTGTTGCCCTAGCTTCCCTCCTATAAATACTATGTAATAACCTCACTTGAGGGTTGGTTGTTCAATTTATTTCCTTTCACATACATCTACGCATAACCGGTCAATGTATTTCGTGTGTGTGTGTTTGGTTTATTGTTCAATCGCCTCTCTATCTTTCTTGTAAGCTTGTATTGTAAATCTAGTGACCTAACAGTGGTATCAATCGCCAAATAGTTGGGTGAAACGTTTTGTTTTTGAAGTTTGTGTTCTTGGTCTTACGCGTAAACGTGGATGATACTTTGGGTCGCTTAAAAACGCCTTTTTTACACTTTTGAATCCAAGATTCTTGTACTTTCAACGTTTTAAGGTGTTAAAATACGTGTTTTTGGCAAAAAGTTTCAAACTTTATGCGTGGATCGTGGTTTTAAACTAGTTTTTTATACGAGGGTTTCAACCTACGCATAACTGTTTTAAGAGCTTTGGATCATCAAGTTTCACACTTTTGTGTCTTTTGGTGTTATTGAAGCTATTTCATCACACAAAACTGGTTTAGAAACATCTTTGGGCATTATCATTTTTACGAGTAATCCTACGCGTAGCAAAACCCTAAAACTACGCGTAAGGTTATCCTTGGTTTGATCTTCGTTTTCGTGGTTTACTCCGTGTTTTCTTGCTTGGATAAGCCTGAAAATACGTCGACTTTTGATATCTTTTGCCTTTGTGAAGTGTTAAAGATCACTTGGGATAAAACCCTAAAATTACGCATAAGCATAAAGCTTACGCGTAGAAATCCTACGCCTAAGATTCATCTTACGCCTAAGCCTAGTCTTACGCATAAGATAATCCTACGCCTAACTTTCTACGCCTAACTTTGTGTCTACGCATAACTTTAGCGTCTTTTCCCTACTTACGCGTAAGCTAAATCTACACGTAACTCCTCCTTGTTACGCGTAACTTTGGTGTTTTTACGCATAAGTGCTACTTGGCTATTGTGATTTCTACGCCTAAGGATACTTCATCAACAAAGGTTCATTCGACTACAAAGATCCATTTTTACCAACACAAGTTTATCAACATGTCACAACCAGCATACTCTAACTATTTCCCTTACACTTATCCTCAACGTCTACAACAATTAAGTCCACAACATCAACAATGGAATCAACAACAAGCAATTTATCAACAACAATTTAATCAACAACATACTCCACAACTTGCTGCAATTCCACAACCTCATATGGTTCAACCACCACCAAGTCTTCAAGTTCAACCCTACACAACCGAATTCAATCAACATCCATCAAGGAACACTATGAAGGAACCCACTTGGTTTGCAAAGATGTGTGAAGCTTTAAGTAGCCAACAATCAATTCATGAGGCTGGATCACTTGATAGACCTCCAATGCTCACTCCAGGAAACTACGATCAATGGGTAATAAGGTTCTTTAGGTTTTGTGATCTGAAGAAGCCACATGGAAAGTTCTTAAAGAAGGTTATCTTGGAAGGTCCATTTGAGATGCCTACTGTCATTGTACCCAGAGATCCAAATGCTATTCCACCAAGAGATGAACAAACAAACATTGCTCTTGTGCAGACTTAAACCCTCAAGAACTTCTACACTATGAAGCTGATGAACTTGCAATGCAATATATCCTCTTAGGATTACCTAACCCAATTCTTCAAAGTGTCGATGCTCAAAAGACTGCAAAGGAAATGTGGGATCATATTCATCTTCTTATGGAAGGCTCTGTACTCAATCAGAAGGATTTGGAATCCAAAATTTACTTGGCTTATGAACACTTCATGATTGAATCGGAGAGACACTAGAGTCTTATCATCATCGATTTTTTGACATCATCAATGATTTGGATAAACACAACATCATCATGCCAAGAATCGCAGTGAATACTAAGTTCCTGAGTAGTCTTGGTCCTGAATGGGAGAAGTATGTCATTTTCTCCGTCAAGCGAAGAATTTGCATCATTCTACATATGGATTGTTGTACGATTACTTGAAGCCTCATGAAAAGGAAGTTGATAGGAAAGGATTCTCCGTGCTCAAATTGCTCCACCGACACATCCGAAAAATCAACAACTTGCCTTATATGCTCAAAATAGTTATTCTACTCAACCAGCAACTCAACCAACTGCTACAATCACACCATATGATCCTTCACAACCTCAATCTCAACAAACTCAATTGGTTCCATACAACAACAACAATGCTCAAGCACTTGTCATTGAAGCTAATGAGGAATTTCTTTCCGTTCGAAATGCAACAAGGATTTGCTATGATTGCTAATGCCTTTAGCCGTTATACCAACAAATCCAACAACCGTATTCGTTCCTCATCTAATACAAGGAATCAAGCTGTTTTGAACAATGGATGAGTTGAAGTTCAGAATCGTGGTTATGGTCGTCAGATGGGTGGTGGTCAAGGGTTTAATGATGTGGGTAGGAATAACAATCGAGCTCCAGGTGGAACAGGAAATGCTCGGTGGGTTGAATGGTTTTCGATGCTACAACGCAATGAGAAGGGACACTGGATAATGCATGCCCAAAGCCAAGGACTAGGGGGTGCTTATTTCAAAGAGGCTCTTCTTTTGGCTCTTAAGGATGAAGTGTGGAACTCTCACGGACAAAGAACGAGCTTTATGGCAAATCAGACTGAGATGATGATATATGGAGGACTTGCAGACCAATGCAGTTGTTATGTTGATGGCTAATATGCATGAGTTACACATGAGTGACAGCAGGCCCATGTATGTGACGATGGCTTGTCTCGGTACCCGAACAAACCATATTTATCTCTTATCTCATATCTCCGCCAAGATCTGAATCCGGCAAGGCTCAGAATGTTCAAAATGCGCCATCCATCTCATTCGACGATTTTCAATTCGACCCCGTAGTTATATTTGACGATCAAGATGACCAAATGGTTTCCCTTGATAATCAAATTGACTCCGCGGTTATACTTGAGGATCTCAGTAATGCTCATGTTGAGACTCACGTTGAACACGCCGAACTTTTGCCTCATCCAGATTTTGCTCGTTTAATACAAGACCAACAGACCATAGTGGAAAAATGTCATGCCATTAATCAGGACTTGAAAAGCAAAATGTCTGTTAACCAAGGATTTTGAATGTTTACAAAAGCAACTCAACTTTTCAAAACTCAAGAAAAATTGAAACGGTTTTGAAGCAGACTTTGCCAAATCTCATCAAAACGAAAAATATTTAGAGAGACAGATGCGTGATCTAGCCGCTTCGAAGAATGCTTTGTTGTGCAGATAGAACAATCAAACATGAACACAAAAAGCAAATTAACGCTCTCACCTTGGAAAATCAAAAGCTAAGGTTTGGTTGTTAACTTGTCAAAAACAGTTCTCTGCATACAAAAAGCATTCAACGAATAGATGATCATCTTGAAGAAATCATCGGCTTGCAAAACAAACTTAAAGAGTTTAAAACTGTTGTTTACAAACATGGCGAGTCGGTCACAGCCATTGAAAAGTTTACTTTAAAACCCAATCCAAATGGATATGGACCGAATCTTGCTGATTACAAACCTAAGCTTTCAACCAAAGCATGCAAACCAAATCTGAAGTTTCGGTCAGAATATATAAAATTGATAATTCTGTTATGAGTGTTGTTGAATATCATCGTCAAGAGGAATTAGATGCAGAAGACGAGAGTCGATCAAAATTAGAAAATGTTATTTACAATAAACCTTTTAACTATTCAAAAGCGGTCACTTTCGTCACACCAACGGATTCTTCTAACACACCAGGGTAATCATAAAAACATCTGAGTCTTCTAATGTAAATCCCAAACCAGATTATGCACAAACTTATGGTCCTTTACCTTCCATCAGTGAAGTAAACTCAAAAACGCAAATCGCAAAATTCTTCGTTATTTTGACCTTTTCATGGCTGACCTCAAAACTTTACAACATGAGATAGAATATCATTCGAAAATCAAAGTTCAACATTTTCAATCGCCTCTGGCGCGAGAACAAAGAGACATTTTTCGGAAAAATCTTTTACCAAATGTTAAAATTTGAAAAGTTGTGCATTGTCTTGGGAAAGGGACTTTCATAAGGAACTTGGATTAATGAAGGTCGTTTCGAGAAAACGAAACATCTATTTCTAACACTAAACGTAAAAATGTTGAGAAAAGATGTTGATCGACTCTTGGAAGATGTCATCTATGCGATGTCCATAATCTTTGTGTTATTGAATTCTTTGTCATATGCATTTGATTATATCTCGCCGATCTGTTTTTATCGTGGTAAATGTTGAGTACACTGATAATGTGCTTCAGATTGAGTCCTTAAAAGTTGAAAACAAACGATTGTCAAACGAACTTTCAAATGCAATACGTCGTCTTAATTGGTGTCAAAAAGATATTCACGATAAATGATTCAGTGCCAAAACCCGTCAAGCTTACTCACACAAGCTAGCCACTTGTGAATGATACTTAGTAGAAACTTAAAACAGTTCGGACGATCAATAATAGATGAGAGTGTGTAGTATGATACGGGTAACTCAACGTGTTAGGTTTGAGCACGAGATCGTTCGAACGAGGGTTGAATGGAATTTCAACTCACGTCTCGATTATGGATTTGAATAAGATAAGGGATAAATGATATTTTCTAAACTACGGGATAAGGAAAGCATATAGGATAATTACACTACGGGAAATTCTAAATACGCGATTAAAAGAAGCGAACAAAATGCAACTACGTCTATTCTAAATCCTAAAAATAACCTAAAATTACTTTTACTCTAAAAATGATATTTGAAAACTATTTATGAATTAAAACTAATTTTTAGGAATTTTCTTGAATTTATTAGAATTAAAAACTAATTATTAACTTTAAAAATAAGACTAAATAACTAAAAATTATAAAACAAAGGGGAAAATTATGAGACTAATTTTATAAAATCTAAAATATCCTAAGAGAAATTTCAAAACTATTTTTATATTTTTCTGATTATTATTCTATTTTCTACTAATTTAAAACTATTTAAATCTAATTTAAATTGTGAAAATACCAAATAAAAGGGAAAAATAAGGAAAAATATTTTTTATGCTTTTATATTTTTCTTAAACTGGGAAAATTGAAAAATTATTTTTTGGAACTTTTTCTTAATTATTTGCAATTAAAGCTATTTAAAAGTAATTAAAACTGATTTTAATTAAGAAAATAGTAAACAGATAACCAAAATTAATGAAAAATTCAGGAAAATGCTAAAATGTTATTCTAAAGCTGTGAAAAATATAAAATCATGGGCTTATGGGAGAATGTGAGGGCAATGCAACCGCCCGATATGAAATAAGCTTGTGAAAATAAGCAAATAAGCACTATAGTGAACCAAATGATAACAGAAGCTAAAATATCCTATAACTACTCTAAGGCAACTTATTAAAACTACTCTTAATACCTAATAAGCAATATACCAAGGATTAAGCTAACTGCTACTATAAGCAAAACAGCTTAAGGCCTTACTTTCTAACAGCAACACCGCGCTATTCAATAAGCCATAGTTAAAAACAAAAGTGGAGATCTCAATTCAGCCAACCAGAGATACTATATCCAAATTTTCAGCTCATAAGGACTAGTAATGAAGAAATTATAGATCAAAACAAAAATTTGTTTTGACTGAGACTAACGATGCAGCAGGCAGGATGAGTGACAGGAAAGAATGTTGCAGGTGGAAAATAAGCTAAAACATAAGCACTAGATGACTGATTTCTAAGAAAAACTACTTAAGAAGCTAAGGTGCAACAAGAACACTCAAATCATTAAGTGTTAATCTATTTAAGAACTAGGAGAAATGCATAAAACAGCAGCAAAACAGATGGCAGAAAAGGGCGTGTAGCGGACTACAATTAAGCAAGAAAAAAGCAACTAAATGGCAAATGAGCTAAAATCAGATAGACTAGGATCTACTTAAGAACAAGCACAAGCATTTTAAACTAAACTGGAACACGCTAATGGACATGAGATAAGCTAAAGAATGACTGACTTTGGGACAAAATCCATGGTTTTGACAGATTTGCTTATAAACTGAAATCACCAACAACTTTGAAACTCTTGAAAACTTTAATATATAAATCAATGGAGCAAAAACTTAAACTTAAACTAACCAAACTTGACTTGCCAAATCCATTTTAGACTGAAAATTATTACCAATCCAAACACTCCTTTATACAGCTAAATTGCAAAATGAACTTGTTAACTTAAGGAAAACTGATTTAACCTGAATTGATATACTCAAATTAACAACAAACTTGACCCATAAACCAGCTGAACACAAAATTTCACCCAAAACTGAATTGACTTTTTATCTTTGACCAAATTTGACTTTTAGAAAAATGCAGTTAAAGAAAATTTAAGCGCAACCAAGCTCACAAAAGCTTGAATAAGCTCTCCAGCTTTGATTAAGACAGTAATAAGAGCTTTTAAACATAATCAAACTGAGATGAACAATTTAATACGAATTAATGAGAAAGACTTAAATGTCATTAATGAAAATGAGTTTACAATGAAAAACTGAGATTACAACTATATTTAACTAATGAAAACAG
The DNA here is from genome assembly GCA_910596185.1 of Chrysanthemum makinoi. Taxonomy (NCBI): domain Eukaryota; kingdom Viridiplantae; phylum Streptophyta; class Magnoliopsida; order Asterales; family Asteraceae; genus Chrysanthemum; species Chrysanthemum makinoi. The sequence continues at coordinate 152,352,801 of OU343216.1, forward strand.
TAAATGACATGAAAACTAATTGGTAACAATTTCCTAAAAACATAGAAATTGGACGACTTGCTCTTGTGACATGAATGGGGTATTAATAGCTGAGCTGAGGTCTTGGGATCCTTTGAAGCTTAAGGATGTCTAATCACAGCCATTGATTCATCCTCTTGTCATCTCTTCTAATCTCAGCCATAGGATCATGTGAATTATGTATTTGCACCAATGAGAGAGCTTCTTATGTCCACCTTGGCGGTCCAATGACACACCCCTCGACACGTTGTCGAGGGTTCTAGAAGGCATTTAAGTGGGGTAACTTTGGGGTGTCGGGTTAAAAGAGGATTGAGGGTGGTAAACATGAAAATGGCTGGAGTTGTTATCTCTGTTTGGGCGTTGTTGTGGAATGAGATTTTTTATATTAATTTGACTAAGGGTGGGTTTGTTGACCGGGTCTAAGTAATATTAACATCGGGTCTAAGTGGAAATGGGTAAAGGGTTGTTGGTTTAATATTGGACGGGTAAGAGTAGTTTGGGCGTGAGTTTTGAATTGGATTTAAGATCTAGGATTTAATATAAACCCATAAAACACATTAAGGACCAAATGTGTAAAAACTGAAACTCCAAGGACCACAAATGTAAATCTGAATATCTCTTTCAAGGGCTCTTCTTGTCAATCTCAAATAATCCAAGGGTGAGATTTGTAAATTCTGAAACTTGAAGGATCATTTTTGCCAAATACTCAAAGCTCAGGGACTAATCTTGACATTTCTTTAAACTTGATTGTAACTTTTAAAAATCATCCTGAGAGAATAAAATCTTCCAAAATGCACAATCCCGACCTTTCGGCTCAAACTCTCTTGATCTCCGTGCTCGGATTTACGTCGATTTGGCTCTTTTTGTGTGTTTTACATATCGTACACACATGCACAAACTCAAGAAAACCACAAATATTAGCAATAAACGGCTCTTTTCTTGGTTGTTTTGGGTCAGTTTTGATAATGAAAAGGTATGTGTTTTAGCACATACCAAAATACCCCAGACGAGACCATTGTCGTGTCCTCACGCAATGCAATCAACTCACGCTTCTAAAACCAAGGATTTCAATCTCTTTCTACTAAACCTATGAAGAAGTAGCAAAGATTCCTCAAAAGAGATTAGAAAGCCTTAATTCTAAAAACGCCCCGTTTATCTTTTAATTCACATATATAGATATTACGATTAAGCACATTCCATTATGAATGACGGTTTGTTAAACTTTCATGTCGATCAATAACTCCAACATTTTTCAAACGACACGTTAGGATCACGGAGTAGAAAACACAACACAGCGTGAAGTGACCATACGGATAGAATACATCGTCCCTGATTTTTAACAAGTCCCAAACTAAGCGTAAAACCGAAGTCATTGTTAAGTATGATTCTAGATGCTAACACTACCCATGGAAGTTACTTGTGTAAATACCTTTTGTTCCCATTTTCCTATTTTCATCTAGATTTTTTTATTTTTGTGAGAAATGAATTTCTTCAAATTCTCGTTTCGATAAGAATTAATCCGATAAAGATACAAAGCTAAGTCGATAATTAGTTATCCGCCTTCTCTCAAGAACCATTGTCGTAAAAATGAGGTCCACATCAAGGAATTTTTATTCACTTATACTTTATTTTTCTTTTTTATTTTCAACATTTTTTTTTTTTTTGAAATAGAACTTAGACTTTTACGTGTATGAGCTATGAACCACGGAGCTTCACGGGGTAATTTCAAGACTATAGGCTTCATGAAATGAGGATCCTAGCTGGCTAGGCTAAGACCTCACTCAATCCCGGCTAAAGATCCAAGGGTCCGATCTCGACACCGACTCACAAATCACTTATTACTTTATCACTTATCACTTATTGCTTATTTATTACGGATCCTTGATGTGTACCCAATTTTTAAAACAAAATTTCTTTTAAGAAGATAAAGAACTAACTATCGCCAAAAACTCAACATCTCTAATTATTATTAGACAGATATGGGGTGAAACAATTTTGTGGAACAAAAGTAATAAGTACCTTCGATGGGCTCTAAAGAGAACCAACTACTCCACGCTTAGCATCTAAACTCATAAGTAACTCTATCATTTCTCGATCTCTGCAAATTTAAAATCCCAAATAATGAGATCCCCAGATGCTTAGCCGATAATTTTTAGATTATCTATGGTTAAGGGAACAAGCTAGGGCTCAACACGCGGTCAAGTCGAATTCCATTCCTACTCTCACCAAGTCAACAAGGTGTCAAAACATATATTAACTTAGCAAATGCTTCGTCTAATGAAATTAAGTCATGCATATTTAAAATCACTTTCAGGAAACTTGCAAATTCTTGGCCTTGTGAGCTAGAATTAGCATTTTATAGCTTCTTGTCTAAGAGACTAGCAAAACTTTTCAATCAAAAAGACTTAACAAAAGCTTAAAAATTTTAAATTTTTCTCATTTTTTTACAATTTTTCATTTTCTAAGGAAAAGCGGGGTTCAGAGTACCGCGACAAAAAAAACTTCACAAGCAAGTGTGGTCAAATCAAATCGAGATTACCCTTAAAAATGATTCAGTGCCAAAAACATCGTCAAGCTTTACTCACAAAGCTAGCCACTTGTGAATGACTAACCGTAAGAAACTTAAAACACCGGACACGATCAATAATAGATGAGAAGTGTGTAGTATGATCGGGTAACTCAAACGCGCTAGGTTTGAGCACCGAGATCGTTCCGAACGAGGGTTGAATGGAATTTCCAACTCACGCCTCGATTATCGGGATTTGAATAAGATAAGGGGATAAAATGATATTTTCTAAACTACGGGATAAGGAAAGCATATAGGATAATTACACTACGGGAAATCCTAAATACGCGATTAAAACGAAACGCGAACAAAATGCAACTACATCTATTCTAAATCCTAAAAATAACCTAAAATTACTTTAACTCTAAAAATGATATTTGAAAACTATTAATGAATTAAAACTATTTTTTAGGAATTTTATGGATTTTATTAGAATTAAAAACTAATTTTTAACTTTAAAAATAAGACTAAATAACTAAAAATTATAAAAACAAAGGGGAAAAATTATGAGACTAATTTTATAAAATCTAAAATATCCTAAGAGAATTTTAAAACTATTTTATATTTTTTGATTATTTATCTATTTTCTACTAATTTAAAACTATTTAAATCTAATTTAAATTGTGAAAAATACCAAATAAAAGGGGAAAAAATAAGTAAAAATATTTTTATGATTTTTATATTTATCTTAAACTATTAAAATTGAAAAATTATTTTTTTGGAACTTTTTCTTAATTATTTGCAATTAAAAGCTATTTAAAAGTGGTTAAAACTGATTTTAATTAAAAAAATAGTAAACAATGAACCAAAATTAATGAAAAATTCAGGAAAATGCTAAAATGTTATTCTAAAGCTATTAAAAATATAGAAATCAATAGGGCTTATGTGGAGAATGTCAGAGTGCAATGCAAACTGATATGCTTCTAAATAAGCATTTTAAAATAAGCAAATAAGCACTATAGTGACACCAATTGATAACAGAAGCTAAAATATCCTATAACTACTCTAAGGCAACTTATTAAAACTACTCCTAATACCTAATAAGTAGATTACCAAGGATTGAAGCTAATTGACTACTTTAAGCAAAACATTAAGCCTCTACTTTCTAGCTTAAGCAATTGCTTATCCAATAAGCCATAGAAAAAAAAGTGGAGAACTAAAGACTACCAGAGAACATATGTACCAAGTTTCAGCTCATAACAAGCTAGTATGAAAAGATTATAGATCCAAATACAACTCGAAGTATGACTGAGACTAACGTCTGAGATTTGACTTTTATAATAGATATCAATTTGATTTAATGAAGGATTCTAGAATGTTGATCTACATTATGAAAATAAATAAAACTTGATTAAGCTAGTGCGATGATATCTAGAAGCCTAATGCTAACCTAATTTGTAACTATACCTATCAAATCATATTAAGTTTAATCTATTTTGCAAATGAGTGACTACTATGAGATATGGACCAATGGATACTAAAGTAGTCGAGTCAACCAGATGATAAGCAAGGCGTAGACTACAAATACTAGCTTATACCAAACAAAAAAGCATAAATGGCAAATGAGCTAAAATCAAATCTAAATCTACTTAGAACAAGCACAAGCATTTTAAACTACTCCTATATGGATGAGATAAGCTAAAAACTACCAATGACACAAAGCTAATCCATGGTTTTGAACAGATTATAAAACAAATCACCAACAACTTTGAAACTCTTGAAAACTTTAATCTAAAATCAATGTCAGTAAAAAACTTAAACTAAACTAACCAAACAAAATCAACATTTTATGATAAATTCTACCACCAAACACTCCTTTATACTTGAGATAAATTGACAAAATGAACTTGTTAACTTAAGGAAACACTGATTTAACCCAATTCAGATTACAAATTAACAACCCAAATCCTTTAACATCAAAATTTCACAGATCCAAAACAATTGACTTTTTATCTTTTGACCATTTGACTTTTTACCAAAAATGAGTTTAAAATCCGATTAGCAAACTATCAGATTGAAATAAGCTCAAATAAACATTTTAAACATAATCAAACTGAGATGAACACCGATTTAAATTTGAGAAATGACTTGTATTAATAAAGGTTGAGTACAAATGAAATCATAATGACTGAATTAAAATATAAAACATTGAAAACAAGTAAACATTAAGAAAACTAATCCTACTCTAATTTCTTACTAAAACTACCCCTAGTGAAATTGGACGACTTGCTCTATACATAATAATTAATAGCCTGAGGTCTTGAGGATCCTTCAGTTGAAGCTTTCGATGTCCTAATTTCCACCCTTTGATTCATCCTCTACATGTCATCAATCTTCTAATGACCTTTGGATCATGTGAACGATGTGTTTGCACCAATCGAAGCAAGAACACACCTTGCCGGCATCCGTGTGTCACATTGTGTCGAGGGTTCTAAAATGCCCTTAATTGTGGTAACTTTGGGGTGACAAAAATGGGTAATTGAGGGTTTAAACGGTAAAATGGCTGGAGTTTTATCTCTGTTGGGTAAACTTAGCGTGTTGTGGTTTTTATTATTGTTTGATTTTGACTAAGGTAAATGGGTTTGTTGACCGGGTCTAAGTAATAAATTAGACCGGGTCTTAAGTGGTTTGGGTATTGTTGGTTTAATACCGTAATGTTTTGGGCCGTGAGTTTTAATTGGATTTAAGGGATTTAAATAACCCAAGTAAAACACATTAAAGGACCAAAAGTGTAAAACTCAAACTCCAAGGGACTAAAGGTGTAAATTCGACAATGCTCTTTCAAGGACCAATCTTGTCAATCTCAAATAATCCAAGGTGAATTTTGTAAATAAACTTGAAGGATCATTTTGCCAAAACTCAAAGCTGAGGACTAATCTTGCCATTTCTTCAAACTTGATTGTAACTTTTAAAAATCATCCTTGAGAATAAAATCTTCCAAAATGCACAATCCCGACCTTCCTCAAACTCTCTTGATCTCTCGTGCTCGGATTTACGCCTCTGATTTGGTTCCTTTTGTGTGTTTTACATATCCGTACCTGCACATGCACAAACTCAAGAAAACCACAAATATTAGCAATAAACGGCTCTTTCTTGGTTAATTTGGGTCAGTTTTGATAATGAAAAGGTATGTGTTTTAGCACATACCAAAATACCCAGACGAGACCATTGTCGTGTCCTCACGCAATGCAATCAACTCACGCTTCTAAAACCAAGGATTTCAATCTCTTTCTACTAAACCTATGAAGAAGTAGCAGAGATTCCTCAAAAGAGATTAAGAAAGCCTTAATTCTAAAAACGCCCCGTTTACCTTTTAATTCACAAGTAGATATTATGATTAAGCACATTCCGATTATGGGTGACGGTTTGTTGAACTTTCATGTCGATCAATAACTCCAACATTTTCAAACGACACGTTAGGATCACGGAGTAGAAAACACAACACAGCGTGAAGTGACCATACGGATAGAATACATCGTCCCCGATTTTTCACAAGCTCCCAAACTAAGCGTAAAACCGAAATCATTGTCAAATATGACTCTAGATGCTAACACTACCCATGGAAGTTACTTGTGTAAATACCTTTTGTTCCCATTTTCCTCTAGATTTTTTATTTTTGTGAGAAATGAATTTCTTCAAATTCTCGTTTCGATAACTTTTATTCCGATAAAGATACAAAGCTAAGTCGATAATTAGTTATCCGCCTTCTCTCAAGAACCATTGTCGTAAAAATGAGGTCCACATCAAGGAACTAACTTTTATTCACTTTCAATTTTCTTTTTCATTTTCAACTCATTTTTTTTTTTTTTTTTTTTCAAATAGAACTTAGACTTTTACGTGTATGAGCTGTGAACCACTGAGCTTCACGGGGTAATTCCAAGACTATAGGCTTCATGAAATGAGGATCCCTGCTGGCTAGGCTAAGACCTCACTCAATCCTGGCTAAAGATCCAAGGGTCCGATCTCGACACCGCAGCTCACAACTTTACTTATTACATTTATCACTTATTGCTCAATTATTTATTACGGATCCTTGATGTGTACCCAATTTTTAAAACAAAGATTCTTTTAAGAAGATAAAGAACTAACTATCGCCAAAAACTCAATATCTCTAATTATTGTTAGACAAATATGGGGTGAAACAATTTTGTGGGAACAAAAAGCCATAAGTACCTTCGATGGGCTCTAAAGAGAACCAACTACTCCACGCTTAGCATCTAAACTCATAAGTAACTCTATCATTTCTCGATCTCCGCAAATTTAAAATCCCAAATAATGAGATCCGCAGATGCTTAGCCGATAATTTTTAGATTATCTATGGTTAAGGGAACAAGCTAGGCTCAACACGCGGTCAAGTCAATTCCATTCCTACTCTCACCAAATGAAAGTCAACAAGGTGTCGAAACATATATTAACTTAGCAAATGCTTCGTCTAATGAAATAAAGTCATGCATATTTAAAATCACCAGGAAACTTGCAAAATTCTTGGCCTTGTGAGCTAGAATTCGCATTTTATAGCTTCTTATCTAAGAGACTAGCAAAACTTTTCAATCAAAAAGACTTAACAAAAGCTTCAAAATTTTTAAATTTTTCTCATTTTTGCACAATTTTTCATTTTCTAAGGAAAAACGGGGTTACGAGAGTACACGACAAAAAACAAGCAAGTGTGGTCAAATCAAATCGAAGATTACCCTACCCCAGACTAGAACGAAACATTGTCCTCAATGTTTAAAGCAAGGGTATCACGAAAATCTAAAAGCCGTTTATTAATTATGCTCAAAGATAAACGTTAGTCGATAAGATATAGGATATCGGATTTCCATTAGCATCGATCATGAAAAATGACAAACTTCGAGCACGAGAGTCTTCATATCGGGAAAATCCTAAACACAACATCACAAACAACCAAACACGAGAAATCGAAGAGGCTAACCCTTCACGTCACTTATTAGAAAAGAGAAAGAAGATAGATGGATAAGCATGGGGTGCCTCCCACGAAGCGCCTTTTTTTAAACGAAGTCGCTAGCCGACTCGTCCCCAATTTATTTGTCCTTGGGGAAGAAAGTGGTAGAGATACCTGTGGTCAAAAACGGTGTCCTCATTCCCGGAATGAGACCGGGTGGTTGGGTGGAGAATAAAATGGGTATGATGTAAGAAGGATCGGTGGTTTTTGGTGGAAAGGATGATGGATAGAAATGAGAAAACTCCAAGAAAGAAGGGAGCTCATGGTAAAAGATAAGAGGTTTAGGCTCACAAATGAAGGCATCCAAGTGAGGATCCTTTTCGAACCGTGTTAGCATAAAGGCTCATCTATGTCTAATATCCCGGGTTTAAAGATTTTGTCTTCACATGTCGGCTCAACGGGATAAAGGATGGTCGACTCAATAGAGAGAGGAGATTCAAGAAGTCCATCAAGAAACATCATATCCCCCTCGGGATCATTCATAACAACATCCTCAATACCAGGTGGTATCAAGTCATCAAGAGCAAGAAATGAGTCGGCTTCCTCAATGATCGGGTCATTTGTCAGTATCGAAATCTCGTTCAAAACTTTGCTTATATCAACCTCAAGTAGAATCGCCAAGAATCGAGGATAAACATCGCAATAGTGGGATTGCCACTCATCTCTTCATCAAATCGGAAAGTCTCAAGCTCGGGTAAGAAATCACTATCTTTAACGGAGATAGGAGGCGAACTTGATTTATCGTTCAAAGCTTCAATCTTAGAAATGAGAAGATAAACATTCGACAATGTTTCTCGTAATGCTTCATCCTCGATCTCAATATCATCGGGCTCAATCCCTTCTTCTTCTGGCTCAAAATCATTTACTTCTTCTATATGGACGGGCTCGGAAGGTAAATCGTCGACAAAATCGATGTCTCCATAAGAATCATCATCGAAATCGGAGAACATCTCAACATGAATCGCTTGAAATATCAAGAGAAGGCTCATCACAAATGTCAACAACCCCAGACTCTCTTGGGCTTGGGATAAAGATCTCAACATTAGACGATTCCGTTTCCGGAATAGTACTAAGATGCTCATCCCCCATTATGAGAGAATCAACGGGTTCAATAATGTCCGTAGAAATATGATCATCGACCTCTTCCAAAACGACATCACTTCTCTCAACCGGTGTGAGAAAAGGGAAGGGTCGGAAATTAAAGGCTCGAAAAGAGTGGGATTGCCACTCGGAGGAGTATAATCGTCATCGAATCGAATCGTAATAATAGGGAGTTGAACGATGTTGGATCACTTTCAGGCTTCTTCATAATATTCACGATAGGTCATCTGAGGTGGATCTTCTTTTCCGTGGGAAAGTTTTTCAAGAAGACTCTTAAGATCAATCATGATCTCTTGAACTTTTGATTAAATTCTGCAACATAGAAGAAGGTGGTGGTTGAATATCTTGGTATTGTGGAGGTGGGTTATAAGGATAATCATAATTGTTACAAGGAACTTGCTCGTAAACAATCGGATTCTCGCATCGACAATCGGAATTAACGTGCTGACCTCCACAATACTCACAACAATATGATTGTTGTGACGAATAAGGGTAAGGTTCATAACCAAAGGTTGAGTTGTTAAATTGAACTTGACATTGAAAACTTTGGTGAGGACCACCACAATACTCACAAGAGTATGATTCCGGCTCATGGTACAGAGGTTGGTTAGGAAAATCGGTTGTCTCATAGTTAGGATTGTGGTGAAACTCGGTTCCAGATTTTCCATTGCTACAACCGGAACAATTCCAACCATATTCGGGTCCTCTGCACCATATGCACAAGAGCTGATAAATCGAAGAATTATCCGGATAAGAGTTAGCTATTTCCACCGTTTCCGTGATAGGCTCGATTCTTGAACGGGATTCACCTCGTTCGAAACATATTCCATTTCCCTCACCGGAGAAGGAGTAGGAATCGAGGGTTCTTCAATTAGAGCACTCTTTTGTTCTAGCCGTGCATAAAGACGAGCGAGATCGGATTTGGATTAATAAAATTCTGGCATACATCACAAAATCCATTCCGACAATTATTTCCGCACCAATCACATATACATTTCAAACACCGAAATTGTTTCTCTTCCATATGGCTTTGGCAATGAAGACAATGACGATAATTGATCGTATCCATGAGAATTAAACATATAGAGGGTAAAAGACAAGAATTATCGGGTCAGAGGATAAAAGAAGAATATTTTTGGGTTTTTAAAACAAATTTTGAAAAGAAAAATCTTTTGGGTTTTATAAAAGGGATATTTACAACAAGATATATTTACAACGGGTAACTTCACTCGGGAAGGGTCTTCAAATGCACGCCGATTCGAGACGAATACAAAACTCGCTACAAGCCCTCCCCGCCAAAAATTGGTATCGTGAACAATCCGGCAAAATTGATATGTCCAAGACACGTCAAGCTTAACGCACACAAGCTAGCCACTTGTGAATGACTAACCGTAAGAAACTTAAAACGGCTTCGGACACGATCAATAATAGATGAGAAGTGTAGTATGAGGGTAACTCAAACGTGTTAGGTTTGAGCACCGAGATCGTTCCGAACGAGGGTTGAATGGAATTTCCAACTCACGCCCCGAATTTTGTGATTTGAATAAGAAAAGGGGGTAAAATGATATTATCTAAACTACGGGATAAGGAAAGCATAAAAGGGAAATTACACTACGGGAAATCCTAAATACGCAACTAAAACGAAACGCGAATAAAATGTAATTACGTCTACTCTAAATCCTAAAAATGCCTAAAATTACTTTTAAACTAAAAATGATATTTAAAAACTATTTAAGAATTAAAACTAATTTTTAGGATTTTTCTAGAATTAATTCTAATTAAAAACTAATTTTTAACTTTAAAAATAAAACTAATAATCTAAAAATTATGAAAGAGAGAGGGAAAATTATGAAATTACTTTTCAAAAATCTAAAATATCATAAAAGACTTTTCAAAACTATTTTTTTATTTTTCATATTAATTTTCTATTTTCTATGAATTTAATACTATTTAAATCTAATTTAAATTGTGAAAAATACCAAATAAAAGGGGAAAAATAAGGAAAAATATTTTTTATGCTTTTTATATTTATCTTAATCTATTAAAATTGAAAAATTATTTTTTGGAACTTTTTCTTAATTATTTGCAATAAAAGCTAATTAAAAATGATTAAAAACTGATTTAAATAAAGAAAAATAGCAAACAATGACCAAAAATTATGAAAAATTCAAGAAAATACTAAAATATTATTCTAAATCTATTAAAAATAAGAAATCAATAGCTTATGTGTGAGATATGGAAAGTGTAAATGAAATAAGCATTTTAAAATAAGCAAATAAGCACTAAATGACACCAAATGATAAAGAAGCTAAAGTATACTGAAAATAACTACCAGCAACTAAATACTCCTAATCCTAACCTCTAATAAGTAGATTACCAAGTATTGAGCTAATTGACTACTTTAAGCAAAACATTGTCCCGGCCTCTACTTTAAGTGTTACAATTGCTTATCCAATAAGCTAAAGTTAAAACTAACAGTAGGAACTAAAGACTACCAGTGCAGAACATATGTACCAAGTTTTCAGCTCAATAACAAGGACTAGTATGAAAAGATATGATGCAAAATCCCAAATACACACTCAGATATAACGAGTATGTTCATGCAACACTTGAGATTTGACTTTTATAATAGATACTGAATTTGACTTTAATGAAATTCTAGTGATTCTAATTTGATCTACATTATGAAATGATCTACAATAAAACTTGATTAAGCTAGTGTGATGATATCTAGACCTAATGCTAACCTAATTTGCAACTATACCTATCTGATACAATCACAAGGACTGATTAAAGTTCATTTTGACTACGAGCTGTTTTATTTTGCAAATGAGTGACTACTATGACTGAGTTATGACCAATGGATACTAAAGTAGCTGAGTCCAACCACAGATAAGCAACAGTGCTACAAATACTAGCTTATACCAAACACTATGTTAAAAGATTGAAATGCAAATTTCCCAATCAAATCTTAAATCTATCCCATAAGAACAAGCATCAAGATGATTTTAAAATACTCCTATATGATGCAATAACTCCAACTTAAACTACCAATGACACTATAAGCTAAATATGCAGATGAACAGATTTGCTTATAAACGAATTCAACAACTTTGAAACTCAATCGAAACACAATAAATTGAACTTAAGTCTTAAATAAACAAACTAGACTATGCTAATCATAAGCAAACAACAATAAGCAACAATGATAAATTCTACACTACTGATATAGACTTAAGGAGATAAACTGACTTACAATGATCCTCATTAACAATGAAACAAGAACCCTATCATAAACTGATTTCAACCCAATTCTGATTCAAATCAACCCAAATCCTTTATCACATCGAATTGACGATCCACATTTTCTTATCATAATTGACAAATTTGACTTTCCTTTACCAAGTGTAAATGAGTTTAAAATCTGATTAACAAACTATCTTAGATATGAAATAAGCTCAAATAAACATTTGAAACAAGTAATAAGAGCTTTTAAACAGAACAATGAAACACTGATTTAAATTTTGATGAAAATGAAAGCTTGTATTAATAAAGGTTGAGTACAAATGAAATCATAATGATTGGAATTAAAATTAAAACATTGAAAACAAGTAAACATTAATCGTAAATACTCTACTCTAATCCTACTCTACATTCTCTTACTAAAACTACCCCCAAAAGTGAAATCAGAGGTCTATATATAGCAACCGCTTGAGCCTTGAGAAGGATCCAGAAGTGTTGTTGTGCTTTCTCTTGATACCTTTTCCACCCTTTGATCATCTCTACATGTTATCAATCATTCTTGACCTGGATCATCACCACGCCTCTTCGTCCAATCGAAGCAAGGAATTGTAGGACTAACACACGGATTGCCGCCGGCATTCGGTGTGTCTGTGTCGGGAAGTACAAAAATGCCCTTAATTGTGGTAATTTTGACAATTTGACCGAATGGGTAATTAGGGTTTATAGTGTTTCCAGATTTGGGTAAACTTTGGGCGCGTGTGTTTGGTTTTAATATTATTGTTTGAGAGTTTGACTAGGTAAATGGGCGCTTGACCGGGTCTATATGAGGGATTCGGGTATAAAATTAGACCGGGTGTTAAGTGGTTTGGGTATTGGGCTTAAACCGGGTAATGCTTTTGGGCCGAGAGTTATTATATTGGATTTAGGATTTAAATTGAACCCAAGTTAACTTAAAGGGACTAAAAGTGTATTTTCTGCTTTCCAAGGGACTAAAGGTGTAATTCTGACAATGCTCATTAAGGACCAATCTTGTCAATCTCAAATAATCCAAGGGTGAATTTTGTAAAATCTGAAACTTGAGGGATCAATTCTGTCAAAAGCTCAAAGTTCAGGAGCTAATCTTGCCATTTCTTCAAACTTTACTGAAACTTCAAAAATCATCCTTAGAGAGTAAAATCTTCCACAATGCACAATCCCGACCTTCCGGCTCAGCTCAAGCTCTCTTGATCTCTCGTGCTCGGATTTACGTCTGATTTGGTTCCTTTTTGTGTGTTTTTACATATCCGTACCTGCACATGCACAAACTCAAGAAAACCACAAATATTAGCAATAAACGGCTCTTTCTTGGTTAATTTGGGTCAGTTTTGATAATGAAAAGGTATGTGTTTTAGCACATACCAAAATACCCCAGACGAGACCATTGCCGTGTCCTCACGCAATGCAATCAACTCACGCTTCTAAAACCAAGGATTTCAATCTCTTTCTACTAAACCTATGAAGAAGTAGCAGAGATTCCTCAAAAGAGATTAAGAAAGCCTTAATTCTAAGAACGCCCCGTTTACCTTTTAATTCACAAGTAGATATTATGATTAAGCACATTCCGATTATGGGTGACGGTTTGTTGAACTTTCATGTCGATCAATAACTCCAACATTTTTCAAACGACACGTTAGGATCACGGAGTAGAAAACACAACACAGCGTGAAGTGACCATACGGATAGAATACATCGTCCCTGATTTTTCACAAGCTCCCAAACTAAGCGTAAAACCGAAATCATTGTCAAATATGACTCTAGATGCTAACACTACCCATGGAAGTTACTTGTGTAATTACCTTTCGTTCCCATTTTCCTATTGCCTCTAAATTTTTTTTATTTTTGTGAGAAATGAATTTCTTCAAATTCTCGTTTCGATAACTTTTATTCCGATAAAGATACAAAGCTAAGTCGATAATTAGTTATCCGCCTTCCCTCAAGAACCATTGTCGTAAAAATGAGGTCCACATCAAGGAACTAACTTTTGACTTTTTCAATTTTCAACATTTTTCATTTTTCAACATCATTCTTTTTTTTTTTTTTTTTTCAACATTCATTTTCATTCACTTAGACTTTTACGTGTATGAGCTATGAACCACGGAGCTTCACGGGGTAATTCCAAGACTATAGGCTTCATGAAATGAGGATCCCGGCTGGCTAGGCTAAGACCTCACTCAATCCCGGCTAAAGATCCAAGGGTCCGATCTCGACACCGCAGCTCACAACTTTACTTATTACATTTCACATATCACTTATTACTGATTGCTTATTTATTACGGATCCTTGATGTGTACCCAATTTTTAAAACAAAGATTCTTTTAAGAAGATAAAGAACTAACTATCGCCAAAAACTCGACATCTCTAATTATTGTTTGACAAATATGGGGTGAAACAATTTTGTGGGAACAAAAAGCCATAAGTACCTTCGATGGGCTCTAAAGAGAACCAACTACTCCACGCTTAGCATCTAAACTCATAAGTAACTCTATCATTTCTTGATCTCTGCAAATTTAAAATCCCAAATAATGAGATCCGCAGATGCTTAGCCGATAATTTTAGATTATCTATGGTTAAGGGAACAAGCTAGGGCTCAACACGGGTCAAGTCAAATTCCATTCCTACCCTCCCCAGCGGAAAGTCAACAAGGTGTCAAAACATATATTAACTTAGCAAATGCTTCGTCTAATGAAATAAAGTCATGCATATTTAAAGTCACTCAGGGAAACTTGCAAATTCTTGGCCTTGTGAGCTAGAATTCGCATTTTATAGCTTCTTATCTAAGAGACTAGCAAACTTTTCAATCAAAAAGACTTAACAAAAGCTTCAAAATTTTTAAATTTTTCTCATTTTTGCACAATTTTTCATTTTCTAAGGAAAAACGGGGTTACGAGAGTACACGACAAAAATAAGCAAGTGCGGTCAAATCAAATCGAAGATTACCCTACCCCAGACTAGAACGAAACATTGTCCTCAATGTTTAAAGCAAGGGTATCACGAAAATCTAAAAGCCGTTTATTAATTATGCTCAAAGATAAACGTTAGTCGATAAGATATAGGATATCGGATTTCCATCAAAGATCGATCATGAAAATGACAAACTTCAAGCACGAGAGTCTTCATATCGGGAACATCCTAAACACAACATCACAAACAACCAAACACGAGAAATCGAAGAGGCTAACCCCTTCACGTCACTTATTAGAAAAGAGAAAGAAGATAGATGGATAAGCATGGGGTGCCTCCCATGAAGCGCTACTGTTTTTCTTAAACGAGTCGCTAGCCTGACTCGTCCCCGAATTTATTTGTCCTTGGGGAAGAAAGTGGTAGAGATACCAGGGTCAAAACGGTGTCCTCATTCCCGAAGGAATGAGACTGGGTGGTTTGGGTGGAGAATAAAATGGGTGGACGAAAGGATGATGGATAGAAATGAGAAAACTCCAAGAAAGACGGGAGCTCATGGTAAAAGATAAGAGGTTTAGGCTCACAAATGAAGGCATCCAAGTGAGGATCCTTTTCTCTAACGACGGTGTTAGCATAAAGCTCATCTATGTCTAATATCCCGGGTTTAAAGATTTTGTCTTCACATGTCGGCTCAACGGGATAAAGGATGGTCGACTCAATAGAGAGAGGAGAGTCAAGAAGTCCATCAAGAAACATCATATCCCCTTCGGGATCATTCATAACAACATCCTCAATACCCGGTGGTATCAAGTCATCAAGAGCAAGAAATGAGTCGGCTTCCTCAATGATCGGGTCATTTGTCTGAGTATCGAAATCTCGTTCAAAACTTTGCTTATATCAACCTTGAAGTAGAATCGCTCAAGAATCGGAGGATAAACATCAGCAATAGTGGGATTGCCACTAATCTCTTCATCAAATCGGAAAGTCTCAAGCTCGGGTAAGAAATCACTATCTTTAACGGAGATAGGAGGCGAACTTGATTTATCGTTCAAAGCTTCAATCTTAGAAATGAGAAGATAAACATTCGACAATGTTTCTCGTAATGCTTCATCCTCGATCTCAATATCATCTGCTCAATCCCTTCTTCTTCGGCTCAAAATCATTTACTTCTTCTATATGGACGGGCTCGAAGGTAAATCGTCGATGAAATCGATGTCTCCATAAGAATCATCATCGGAATCGGAGAACATCTCAACAGAATCGTTTGAAATATCAAGAGAAGGCTCATCACAAATGTCAACAACCCAGCACTCTCTTGGGCTTGGGATAAAGATCTCAACACTGGACGATTCCGTTTCCGGAATAGTACTAAGATGCTCATCCCCCATTATGAGAGAATCAACGGGTTCAATAATGTCCGTAGAAATATGATCATCGACCTCTTCCAAAACGACATCACTTCTCTCAACCGGCGTGAGAAAAGGGGAAGGGTCGGAAATTAAAGGCTCAGAAACGGGAGTGGGATTGCCACTCGGAGGAGTATAATCGTCATCAGAATCAGAATCGTAATAATAGGGAGTTGGACGATGTTGGATCACTTTCGCGGCTTCTTCAGCTAATATTTCACGATAGGTCAGCTGAGGTGGATCTTCTTTTCCGTGGGAAAGTTTTTCAAGAAGACTCTTAAGATCAATCATGATCTCTTGAACTTTTTGATTAAATTCTGCAGAACATAGAGAAGGTGGTGGTTGAACTTCTTGGTATTGTGGAGGTGGGTTATAAGGATAATCATAATTGTTACAAGGAACTTGCTCGTAAACAATCGGATTCGCATCGACAATCGGAATTAACGTGCGGACCTCCACACTACTCACAACAGTATGATTGTTGTGACGAATACGGGTAAGGTTCATAACCAAAGGTTGAGTTGTTAAATTGAACTTGACATTGAAAACTTTGGTGAGGACCACCACAGTACTCACAAGAGTATGATTCCGGCTCATGGTACAGAGGTTGGTTAGGAAAATCGGTTGTCTCATAGTTAGGATTGTGGTGAAACTCGGTTCCAGATTTTCCATTGCTACAACCGGGACAATTCCAACCATATTCGGGTCCTCTGCACCATATGCACAAGAGCTGATAAATCGAAGAATTATCTGGATAAGAGTTAGCTATTTCCACCGTTTCCGTGATAGGCTCTGATTCTTGAACGGGATTCACCTCTGGTTCAGAAACATATTCCATTTCCCTCACCGGAGAGGGAGTAGGAATCGAGGGTTCTTCAATTAGAGCACTCTTTTGTTCTAGCCGTGCATAAAGACGAACGAGATCTGGATTTGGATTAATAAAATTCTGGCATACATCACAAAATCCATTCCGACAATTATTTCCGCACCAATCACATATACATTTCAAACACCGAAATTGTTTCTCTTCCATATGGCTTTGGCAATGAAGACAATGACGATAATTGATCGTATCCATGAGAATTAAACATATAGAGGGTAAAAGACAAGAATTATCGGGTTCAGAGGATAAAAGAAGAATATTTTTGGGTTTTTAAAACAAATTTTGAAAAGGAAAATCTTTTTGGGTTTTTATAAAAGGGATATTTACAACAACAACGGTAACTTCACTCGGGGAAGGATCTTCAAATGCACGCGATTCGAGACGGAATACGAAAACTCGCTACAAGCCCTCCCCGGCAGCGGCGCCAAAAATTGGTACGTGAACAATCCCCGGCAGCGGCGCCAAAAATTGATATGCAGTCCAAGACACGTCAAGTTTACTCACACAAGCTAGCCACTTGTGAATGACTAACCGTAAGAAACTTAAAACGGCTCGGACACTGACCAATAATAGATGAGAAGTGTGTAGTATGTGGGTAACTCAAACGTGTTAGGTTTGAGCACCGAGATCGTTCTGAACGAGGGTTGAATGGAATTTCCAACTCACGTCCCGAATTTTGTGATTTGAATAAGAAAAGGGGGTAAAATGATATTATCTAAACTACGGGATAAGGAAAGCATAAAATTGAAATTACACTACGGGAAATCCTAAATACGCAACTAAAACGAAACGCGAATAAAATGTAATTACGTCTACTCTAAATCCTAAAAATGCCTAAAATTACTTTTAAACTAAAAATGATATTTAAAAAACTATTTAAGAATTAAAACTAATTTTTAGGATTTTTCTAGAATTAATTCTAATTAAAAACTAATTTTTAACTTTAAAAATAAAACTAATAATCTAAAAATTATGAAAGAGTGAGGGAAAATTATGAAATTACTTTTCAAAAATCTAAAATATCATAAAAGACTTTTCAAAACTATTTTTTTATTTTTCAGATTAATTTTCTATTTTCTATGAATTTAATACTATTTAAATCTAATTTAAATTGTGAAAAATACCAAATAAAAGGGGAAAAATAAGGAAAAATATTTTTTATGCTTTTTATATTTATCTTAATCTATTAAAATTTAAAAATTATTTTTTGGAATTTTTTCTCAATTATTTGCAATAAAAGCTATTTAAAAGTGATTAAAAACTATTTTAAATAAATAAAAATAGCAAACAATGACCAAAAATTATGAAACATTCAGGAAAATACTAAAATATTATTCTAAATCTATTAAAAATAAGAAAACAATAGCTTATGTGTGAGATATGGAAGCTGTAGTGTAAACTGTTTCTAAATAAGCATTTTAAAATAAGCAAATAAGCACTAAATGACACCAATTGATAACAGAAGCTAAAGTATACTGAAAATAACTACCAGCAACTAAATACTCCTAATCCTAACCTCTAATAAGTAGATTACCAAGTATTGAGCTAATTGACTACTTTAAGCAAAACATTGTCCTGGCCTCTACTTTAAGCTGTTACAATTGCTTATCCAATAAGCTAAAGGGAAAACTAACAGTAGGGAACTAAAGACTACCATGAGAACATATGTACCAAGTTTCAGCCAATAACAAGCTAGTATGAAAAAGATATGGCTGCTGCAAATCCCAAATACACACTCAGATATAACGAGTATGTTCAATGAAACAGTTGAGATTTGACTTTTATAATAGATACTGAATTTGACTTTAATGAAATTCTAGTGATTCTAATTTGATCTACATTATGAAATGAGCTACAATAAAACTTGATCAAGTTAGTGTGATGATATCTAGACCTAATGCTAACCTAATTTGCAACTATACCTATCTGATACAATCACAAGGACTGATTAAAGTTCATTTTGACTACGAGCTGTTTTATTTTGCAAATGAGTGACTACTATGACTGAGTTATGACCAATGGATACTAAAGTAGCTGAGTCCAACCACAGATAAGCAACAGTGCTACAAATACTAGCTTATACCAAACACTATGTTAAAAGTTTGAAATGCAAATTTCCTAATCAAATCTTAAATCTATCCCATAACAAGCATCAGTACAGATTCAAAATACTCCTATATGATGCAAAAACTCCAACTTAAACTACCAATGACACTATAAGCTAAATATGCAGATGAACAGATTATAAAACAGAATTCAACAGATTAAATGAATCAGAAACACAATAAATTGAACAACCTATAAATAAACAAACTAGACTATGCTAATCATAAGCAAACAACAATAAGCAACAATGATAAATTCTACACTACTGATATAGAACTTGGAGATAAAACTGACTTACAAATGATCTGTCTCACAATCGCTAATGAAACAGTAACCTCTATCATAAACTGATTTCAACCCAATTCAGATTCAAATCAACCCAAATCCTTTATCACATCAGCAATACAGATCCACATTTTCTTATCATAATTCTGACATTGACTTTCCTTTACCAAGTGTAAATGAGTTTAAAATCTGATTAACAAACTATCTTAGATATGAAATAAGCTCAAATAAACATTTGAAAACAGTAATAAGCTGAAACAGAACAATGAAACACTGATTTAAATTTTGATGAAAATGAAAGCTTGTATTAATAAAGGTTGAGTACAAATGAAATCATAATGACTGGAATTAAAATTAAAACATTGAAAACAAGTAAACATTAATCAGAAATACTCTACTCTAATCCTACTCTACATTCTCTTACTAAAACTACCCCCTTACAAAGTGAAATCAGAGGTCTATATATAGCAACTGCTTGAGCCTTGAGAAGGATCCAGAAGTGTTGTTGTGCTTTCTCTTGATACCTTTTCCACCCTTTGATCATATCTACATGTTATCAATCATTCTTGACCTTTGGATCATCACAGCCACGTCTCTTCGTCCAATCAGAAGCAAGGAATTGGTAGGACTAACACACGGATTGCCAAGCTGGCATCCGTGTGTCAGGATTGTCGATGGAAGTACAAAAATGCCCTTAATTGTGGTAATTTTGACAATTTGACCGAATGGGTAATTAGGGTTTATAGTGTTTCCAGATTTGGGTAAACTTTGGGCGCGTGTGTTTGGTTTTAATATTATTGTTTGAGAGTTTGACTAGGTAAATGGGCGTTGACCGGGGTCTATATGAGGGATTCGGGTATAAAATTAGACCGGGTGTTAAGTGGTTTGGGTATTGGGCTTAAACTGGGTAATGCTTTTGGGCCGAGAGTTATTATATTGGATTTAGGATTTAAATTGAACCCAAGTTAACTTAAAGGGACTAAAAGTATATTTTCTGCTTTCCAAGGGACTAAAGGTGTAATTCTGACAATGCTCATTAAGGACCAATCTTGTCAATCTCAAATAATCCAAGGGTGAATTTTGTAAAATCTGAAACTTGAGGGATCAATTCTGTCAAAAGCTCAAAGTTCAGGAGCTAATCTTGCCATTTCTTCAAACTTTACTGAAACTTCAAAAATCATCCTTAGAGAGTAAAATCTTCCACAATGCACAATCCCGACCTTCCGGCTCAGCTCAAGCTCTCTTGATCTCTCGTGCTCAGATTTACGTCTGATTTGGTTCCTTTTTGTGTGTTTTTACATATCCGTACATGCACATGCACAAACTCAAGAAAACCACAAATATTAGCAATAAACGGCTCTTTCTTGGTTAATTTGGGTCAGTTTTGATAATGAAAAGGTATGTGTTTTAGCACATACCAAAATACCCCAGACGAGACCATTGCCGTGTCCTCACGCAATGCAATCAACTCACGCTTCTAAAACCAAGGATTTCAATCTCTTTCTACTAAACCTATGAAGAAGTAGCAGAGATTCCTCAAAAGAGATTAAGAAAGCCTTAATTCTAAGAATGCCCCGTTTACCTTTTAATTCACAAGTAGATATTATGATTAAGCACATTCCGATTATGGGTGACGGTTTGTTGAACTTTCATGTCGATCAATAACTCCAACATTTTTCAAACGACACGTTAGGATCACGGAGTAGAAAACACAACACAGCGTGAAGTGACCATACGGATAGAATACATCGTCCCCTGCTTTTCACAAGCTCCCAAACTAAGCGTAAAACCGAAATCATTGTCAAATATGACTCTAGATGCTAACACTACCCATGGAAGTTACTTGTGTAATTACCTTTCGTTCCCATTTTCCTATTGCCTCTAAATTTTTTTTATTTTTGTGAGAAATGAATTTCTTCAAATTCTCGTTTCGATAACTTTTATTCCGATAAAGATACAAAGCTAAGTCGATAATTAGTTATCCGCCTTCCCTCAAGAACCATTGTCGTAAAAATGAGGTCCACATCAAGGAACTAACTTTTGACTTTTTCAATTTTCAACATTTTTCATTTTTCAACATCATTTTTTTTTTTTTTTTTTTCAACATTCATTTTCATTCACTTAGACTTTTACGTGTATGAGCTATGAACCACGGAGCTTCACGGGGTAATTCCAAGACTATAGGCTTCATGAAATGAGGATCCGGGCTGGCTAGGCTAAGACCTCACTCAATCCCGGCTAAAGATCCAAGGGCCCGATCTCGACACCGCAGCTCACAACTTTACTTATTACATTTCACATATCACTTATTATTGATTGCTTATTTATTACGGATCCTTGATGTGTACCCAATTTTTAAAACAAAGATTCTTTTAAGAAGATAAAGAACTAACTATCGCCAAAAACTCGACATCTCTAATTATTGTTTGACAAATATGGGGTGAAACAATTTTGTGGGAACAAAAAGCCATAAGTACCTTCGATGGGCTCTAAAGAGAACCAACTACTCCACGCTTAGCATCTAAACTCATAAGTAACTCTATCATTTCTCGATCTCTGCAAATTTAAAATCCCAAATAATGAGATCCGCAGATGCTTAGCCGATAATTTTAGATTATCTATGGTTAAGGGAACAAGCTAGGGCTCAACACGCCCGGTCAAGTCAGAATTCCATTCCTACTCTCACCAGCGGAAAGTCAACAAGGTGTCAAAACATATATTAACTTAGCAAATGCTTCGTCTAATGAAATAAAGTCATGCATATTTAAAGTCACTCAGGGAAACTTGCAAATTCTTGGCCTTGTGAGCTAGAATTCGCATTTTATAGCTTCTTATCTAAGAGACTAGCAAACTTTTCAATCAAAAAGACTTAACAAAAGCTTCAAAAATTTTAAATTTTTCTCATTTTTGCACAATTTTTCATTTTCTAAGGAAAAACGGGGTTACGAGAGTACACGACAAAAATAAGCAAGTGCGGTCAAATCAAATCGAAGATTACCCTACCCCAGACTAGAACGAAACATTGTCCTCAATGTTTAAAGCAAGGGTATCACGAAAATCTAAAAGCCGTTTATTAATTATGCTCAAAGATAAACGTTAGTCGATAAGATATAGGATATCGGATTTCCATTAGCATCGATCATGAAAAATGACAAACTTCGAGCACGAGAGTCTTCATATCGGGAACATCCTAAACACAACATCACAAACAACCAAACACGAGAAATCGAAGAGGCTAACCCCTTCACGTCACTTATTAGAAAAGAGAAAGAAGATAGATGGATAAGCATGGGGTGCCTCCCACGAAGCGCTACTGTTTTTCTTAAACGAGTCGCTAGCCCCGACTCGTCCCGAATTCATTTGTCCTTGGGGAAGAAAGTGGTAGAGATACCAGGGTCAAAAAACGGTGTCCTCATTCCCGAAGGAATGAGACTGGGTGGTTTGGGTGGAGAATAAAATGGGTGGACGAAAGGATGATGGATAGAAATGAGAAAACTCCAAGAAAGACGGGAGCTCATGGTAAAAGATAAGAGGTTTAGGCTCACAAATGAAGGCATCCAAGTGAGGATCCTTTTCTCTAACGACGGTGTTAGCATAAAGCTCATCTATGTCTAATATCCCGGGTTTAAAGATTTTGTCTTCATATGTCGGCTCAACGGGATAAAGGATGGTCGACTCAATAGAGAGAGGAGAGTCAAGAAGTCCATCAAGAAACATCATATCCCCCTCGGGATCATTCATAACAACATCCTCAATACCCGGTGGTATCAAGTCATCAAGAGCAAGAAATGAGTCGGCTTCCTCAATGATCGGGTCATTTGTCGGAGTATCAGAAATCTCGTTCAAAACTTTGCTTATATCAACCTTGAAGTAGAATCGCTCAAGAATCGGAGGATAAACATCAGCAATAGTGGGATTGCCACTAATCTCTTCATCAAATCGGAAAGTCTCAAGCTCGGGTAAGAAATCACTATCTTTAACGGAGATAGGAGGCGAACTTGATTTATCGCTCAAAGCTTCAATCTTAGAAATGAGAAGATAAACATTCGACAATGTTTCTCGTAATGCTTCATCCTCGATCTCAATATCATCGGGCTTAATCCCTTCTTCTTCTGGCTCAAAATCATTTACTTCTTCTATATGGACGGGCTCAGAAGGTAAATCGTCGACGAAATCGATGTCTCCATAAGAATCATCATCGGAATCGGAGAACATCTCAACAGAATCGTTTGAAATATCAAGAGAAGGCTCATCACAAATGTCAACAACCCCAGACTCTCTTGGGCTTGGGATAAAGATCTCAACACTGGACGATTCCGTTTCCGGAATAGTACTAAGATGCTCATCCCCCATTATGAGAGAATCAACGGGTTCAATAATGTCCGTAGAAATATGATCATCGACCTCTTCCAAAACGACATCACTTCTCTCAACCGGCGTGAGAAAAGGGGAAGGGTCGGAAATTAAAGGCTCGAAACGGAGTGGGATTGCCACTCGGAGGAGTATAATCGTCATCAGAATCAGAATCGTAATAATAGGGAGTTGGACGATGTTGGATCACTTTCGCGGCTTCTTCAGCTAATATTTCACGATAGGTCGGTGAGGTGGATCTTCTTGTCCGTGGGAAAGTTTTTCAAGAAGACTCTTAAGATCAATCATGATCTCTTGAACTTTTGATTAAATTCCGCGAACATGAGAAGGTGGTGGTTGAATATCTTGGTATTGTGGAGGTGGGTTATAAGGATAATCATAATTGTTACAAGGAACTTGCTCGTAAACAATCGGATTACGCATCGACAATCGGAATTAACGTGCGGACCTCCACACTACTCACAACGATGATTGTTGTGACGAATTAGGGTAAGGTTCATAACCAAAGGTTGAGTTGTTAAATTGAACTTGACATTGAAAACTTTGGTGAGGACCACCACAGTACTCACAAGAGTATGATTCCGGCTCATGGTACAGAGGTTGGTTAGGAAAATCGGTTGTCTCATAGTTAGGATTGTGGTGAAACTCGGTTCCAGATTTTCCATTGCTACAACCGGGACAATTCCAACCATATTCGGGTCCTCTGCACCATATGCACAAGAGCTGATAAATCGAAGAATTATCCGGATAAGAGTTAGCTATTTCCACCGTTTCCGTGATAGGCTCTGGTTCTTGAACGGGATTCACCTCTGGTTCAGAAACATATTCCATTTCCCTCACCGGAGTAGGAATCGAGGGTTCATCAATTAGAGCACTCTTTTGTTCTAGCCGTGCATAAAGACGAGCGAGATCTGGATTTGGATTAATAAAATTCTGGCATACATCACAAAATCCATTCCGACAATTATTTCCGCACCAATCACATATACATTTCAAACACCGAAATTGTTTCTCTTCCATATGGCTTTGGCAATGAAGACAATGACGATAATTGATCGTATCCATGAGAATTAAACATATAGAGGGTAAAAGACAATAATTATCGGGTTCAGAGGATAAAAGAAGAATATTTTTGGGTTTTTAAAACAAATTTTGAAAAGGAAAATCTTTTTGGGTTTTTATAAAAGGGATATTTACAACAACAACGGTAACTTCACTCGGGGAAGGATCTTCAAATGCACGCGATTCGAGACGGAATACGAAAACTCGCTACAAGCCCTCCCCGGCAGCGGCGCCAAAAATTGATACGCAGAACAATCCCCGGCAGCGGCGCCAAAAATTGATATGCAGTCCAAGACACGTCAAGTTTACTCACACAAGCTAGCCACTTGTGAATGACTAACCGTAAGAAACTTAAAATGGCTCGGACACTGACCAATAATAGATGAGAAGTGTGTAGTATGTGGGTAACTCAAACGTGTTAGGTTTGAGCAGAGATCGTTCAACGAGGGTTGAATGGAATTTCCAACTCACGTCCCGAATTTTGTGATTTGAATGAGAAAAGGGGGTAAAATGATATTATCTAAACTACGGGATAAGGAAAGCATAAAAGGGAAATTACACTACGGGAAATCCTAAATACGCAACTAAAACGAAACGCGAATAAAATGTAATTACGTCTACTCTAAATCCTAAAAATGCCTAAAATTACTTTTAAACTAAAAATGATATTTAAAAACTATTTAAGCATTAAAACTAATTTTTAGGATTTTTCTTGAATTAATTCTAATTAAAAACTAATTTATAACTTTAAAAATAAAACTAATCATCTAAAAATTATGGAAAAGAGAGAGAAAATTATGAAATTACTTTTCAAAAATCTAAAATATCATAAAAGACTTTTCAAAACTATTTTTATTTTTCAGATTAATTTTCTATTTTCTATGAATTTAATACTATTTAAATCTAATTTAAATTGTGAAAATACCAAATAAAAGGGGAAAAATAAGGAAAAATATTTTTTATGCTTTTTATATTTATCTTAATCTATTAAAATTGAAAAATTATTTTTTGGAATTTTTTCTCAATTATTTGCAATAAAAGCTATTTAAAAGTGATTAAAAACTATTTTAAATAAATAAAAATAGCAAACAATGACCAAAAATTATGAAAAATTCAGGAAAATACTAAAATATTATTCTAAATCTATTAAAAATAAGAAAACAATAGCTTATGTGTGAGATATGGAAGCTGTAGTGTAAACTGTTTCTAAATAAGCATTTTAAAATAAGCAAATAAGCACTAAATGACACCAATTGATAACAGAAGCTAAAGTATACTGAAAATAACTACCAGCAACTAAATACTCCTAATCCTAACCTCTAATAAGTAGATTACCAAGTATTGAGCTAATTGACTACTTTAAGCAAAACATTGTCCTGGCCTCTACTTTAAGCTGTTACAATTGCTTATCCAATAAGCTAAAGGGAAAACTAACAGTAGGGAACTAAAGACTACCAGGCAGAGAACATATGTACCAAGTTTCAGCCAATAACAAGCTAGTATGAAAAAGATATGGTACTGCTTCAAATCCCAAATACACACTCAGATATAATCGAGAGTATGTTCACTGAACAGATTGAGATTTGACTTTTATAATAGATCTTGAATTTGACTTTAATGAAATTCTAGTGATTCTAATTTGATCTACATTATGAAATGATCTACAATAAAACTTGATTAAGCTAGTGTGATGATATCTAGACCTAATGCTAACCTAATTTGCAACTATACCTATCTGATACAATCACAAGGACTGATTAAAGTTCATTTTGACTACGAGCTGTTTTATTTTGCAAATGAGTGACTACTATGACTGAGTTATGACCAATGGATACTAAAGTA
Organism: Chrysanthemum makinoi; assembly: GCA_910596185.1. Lineage (NCBI taxonomy): Eukaryota > Viridiplantae > Streptophyta > Magnoliopsida > Asterales > Asteraceae > Chrysanthemum > Chrysanthemum makinoi. The sequence continues at coordinate 152,379,584 of OU343216.1, forward strand.
GCTGAGTCCAACCACAGATAAGCAACAGTACTACAAATACTAGCTTATACCAAACACTATGTTAAAAGATTGAAATGCAAATTTCCCAATCAAATCTTAAATCTATCCCATAACAAGCATCAGTACAGATTCAAAATACTCCTATATGATGCAATAACTCCAACTTAAACTACCAATGACACTATAAGCTAAATATGCAGATGAACAGATTATAAAACAGAATTCAACAGATTAACTGAATCAGAAACACAATAAATTGAACAAGCTGTAAATAAACAAACTAGACTATGCTAATCATAAGCAAACAACAATAAGCAACAATGATAAATTCTACACTACTGATATAGAACTTGGAGATAAAACGACTTACAAATGATCTGTCACACTTGCTAATGAAACAAGAACCTCTATCATAAACTGATTTCAACCCAATTCAGATTCAAATCAACCCAAATCCTTTATCACATCAGCAATACAGATCCACATTTTCTTATCATAATTCTGACATTGACTTTCCTTTACCAAGTGTAAATGAGTTTAAAATCTGATTAACAAACTATCTTAGATATGAAATAAGCTCAAATAAACATTTGAAAACAGTAATAAGCTGAAACAGAACAATGAAACACTGATTTAAATTTTGATGAAAATGAAAGCTTGTATTAATAAAGGTTGAGTACAAATGAAATCATAATGACTGGAATTAAAATTAAAACAATGAAAACAAGTAAACATTAATCAGAAATACTCTACTCTAATCCTACTCTACATTCTCTTACTAAAACTACCCCCCTTACAAAGTGAAATCAGAGGTCTATATATAGCAACTGCTTGAGCCTCGAGAAGGATCCGAAGTGTTGTTGTGCTTTCTCTTGATACCTTTTCCACCCTTTGATCATCTCTACATGTTATCAATCATTCTTGACCTTTGGATCATCACAGCCACGTCTCTTCGTCCAATCAGAAGCAAGGAATTGGTAGGACTAACACACGGATTGCCAAGCTGGCATCCGTGTGTCAGTATTGTGTCAGTGGAACAAAAATGCCCTTAATTGTGGTAATTTTGACAATTTGACCGAATGGGTAATTAGGGTTTATAGTGTTTCCAGATTTGGGTAAACTTTGGGCGCGTGTGTTTGGTTTTAATATTATTGTTTGAGAGTTTGACTAGGTAAATGGGCGTTGACCGGGGTCTATATGAGGGATTCGGGTATAAAATTAGACCGGGTGTTAAGTGGTTTGGGTATTGGGCTTAAACCGGGTAATGCTTTTGGGCCGAGGTTTATTATATTGGATTTAGGATTTAAATTGAACCCAAGTTAACTTAAAGGGACTAAAAGTGTATTTTCTGCTTTCCAAGGGACTAAAGGTGTAATTCTGACAATGCTCATTAAGGACCAATCTTGTCAATCTCAAATAATCCAAGGGTGAATTTTGTAAAATCTGAAACTTGAGGGATCAATTCTGTCAAAAGCTCAAAGTTCAGGAGCTAATCTTGCCATTTCTTCAAACTTTACTGAAACTTCAAAAATCATCCTTAGAGAGTAAAATCTTCCACAATGCACAATCCCGACCTTCCGGCTCAAGCTCTCTTGATCTCTCGTGCTCGGATTTACGTCTGATTTGGTTCCTTTTTGTGTGTTTTTACATATCCGTACCTGCACATGCACAAACTCAAGAAAACCACAAATATTGGCAATAAACGGCTCTTTCTTGGTTAATTTGGGTCAGTTTTGATAATGAAAAGGTATGTGTTTTAGCACATACCAACTAATAATAAGTAATAAAATAAAAACAATTATAAGTGGTATG
>OU343216.1:152381771-152419478 GCA_910596185.1 Chrysanthemum makinoi
GCCATTTTCTTCGTATATTCGCGCCTTTTCGTCCGAATAAGTGTCATTCCAGCAATTTGCCTTCAAGAGACCTAAAAAAGTGAAAAGGAACGATATTAAGTAATAATGGATACAAAAGTGATCAAATAAGGGCTTAAACGACTCCTCAAAAAGGTACATTTTAAAACCTTATCAAGTATCCATACACTTGGTATTTGCTTGTCCTCAAGCAAATGTGCTTTTAACCAATTGATTTATAAGTTAGGGGTCATGAAGCATTAGTTTAGAACGATCCACAACACATATAAGCCCCGCAAAAGTCATAACAAGCACGGAAATTACATACTAGCACCTCACATGGGGTGTTTGGATACTCACATCTCTCGGGTGTATATGAAATAAAACAAGTTGGAAATGGAAGATAAACACTCATTAACCAGTCCTAGTACATAGATTATGTTAGGTCACAAGGTTTACCACACAAGTTTATAAGAAAGATAGAGAGGCGATTGAACAAGTATCCAAACACACATACACGTATAGACTTAGACGGTTAGGCGTAGGTATGTGAAAGAGAGAATAACTTGAACAACCAACCTTCAAATGAAGGTTTACATAAGGTATTTATAGGCAAGGAGCTAGGGCAACACACCTACTCCTTCCCTATCTCCTATGGGCTTGGGCCTAAGCTCATGGGCCTTCTACATAAGCTTAAGGCTAATAACAAACATAAAGGCCATAATAAGCTAACTATTACATATGAGTAACTAACACTTGAATAAGGTTTAGGAGTGATTCCAACAATCTCCCCTCAAGTGTTATTACATATGAGTAACAAACACTCAAGTGTTGGTGATGAAAGCGGTGAAGGCGTTGATGTAATAGTAGCTTTGGCGTCTTCGACATTCTTCTTTCTTGTGAGAAGAATTGCCTTGATTTGAACAATCTCCCGGTGTAGAGATAGTTTACTTTGAACGGTTATGCTTTGGCGTCATCTTTAACTTTGTTCTTTGATCATTGTTCTTTGTGGTGAAAGTGATAGTATGTTGTTTATGCATCAAGTTTGCCTCAGTCGCTGCTTCTGAGTGTCTCCACGTCGTTCTTCAACATGCTCACGCTCCTTTGGCGTTTGGAATTCAGATCTTGATGGAGTTCTTTAAGTCTTTAACTTTGTAGATTCTCTGTATTGACGAAGAATCATTCTTACTGTTGTGTTGCTTTTGGATAGAACTTCCATTAGTGATGATGTTGGCGTGAGCATGAGAAGTATCTGCACGATCATTCCGCTCTAGAGCTTCCATAAGAAGAAAACATTTAAGCGGTTAGTAATAAGCGGATTCCGGCACTTACAAGTTTGAACTTCGAGAGTGTTAACGGCATAGTGTGAAAACACAACTCTAATTCTTACAAAGGCCGTTACTGAATCGGAGTCCCACAAGTGAGATAACACGATGTACCGAAGTACACCTACGATTCAAGATGAGTCTGAGGTACACGAAGCATCACCTCACTGTTGTAGACCGTTTGAGACCACTAAGCGCCAATCCACGGGGAGTTGCCTAAGCGACCTGCTTTGTCGAGCACGTTTAATGTTGACCACTGGCGGGGAGTTTCCATTCAATTCGAGGATCACAAATGTGAACCTCTCATAAATGTTCTCGACAGATTGCTAAGATCTGTGAAGGACTCGATATGAACCACTGATAACCTTATTTGTTGATCATCAAGTGATTAAATGTCAAGTGTACCTAAGAGATCTTTTGATGAATCTCGTGGCTCTAGACTCAATAGTGCGTTTTGGTTTTCCTGAGCGGAGACTAGGGAGAGGGTCTCCTTCTTCAATACCAGCAATCTTTAAGAGAAAGCCGATAGTTTACGTAGGGTTCCCAGTGAGAATGAAACAAGCTTCTGTTAAGAGAAACTTGAGTGGATAAGAAGGTTTAGTGCATGCGTCACTGGGTCCATGACGACTTTTAATCTTCAATACCGGCGTCACAAAGTGACAACCAGTAGTATATGAATTGAACCCGATTATGCGCCCTAAGTTGAATAATCTGGAGGGCTATTTCTTTTCACCCTTTTCTTTGCATTTCTTTTAAATTCTTCAACTCCTTCTTTCTCCGATTCTCATTTTCTCCTTTTTACAATCATACCTAAGGACTTCTAAATACTAACTATTTGTGGTGTCCTGGGGTAGATCCCTCCGGCTCTGGCGGATCATAGGACGGTTATTCCTAACCTTAGTCACCTTATAACTCCATGACTAACCTATGTTGCCATAAAAACCCATTGTTGTGAAAAATCTCTCAAAGTGTTTGTGAATGAAAAACATTTTAGTACCCTTTGTTGAGATAAGATTTTGCATAAATACTTCCCCTCCACATGTGCTTAAGAGTTTTAACGGTTAAAATGCACTGTGAGGAAAGAAGCGCACTTTTGAATTGATTAACTCAAGATAGACATTCCCCAGCGAGACACGATTCGTGGCATAGTTAAAGGGTTGCATTGTCAACTTTTAGGTGACAACTGGCTCTAATAACTACCTTGAAGGTGTAGACAATCCTCGAAAGGTCGTCAAACCCGTCAGAGTTCATGTTTATCAAGAGTTTCTCGAATGGTACATTCTACTGAGACAAGTCCTTTGCGAGACACGTTTACATCACTAGCGAACTAGCTTGAAATTATTACCCGTCCGGGACAAGTCTTTTCGAGTTACTAACAGTTAAGCATCGTCAATTCGTTGGTTAAGTCACGAACACAGATTCATTTGCATTTTACACAACATATTTCTTATCACACATTTTCTCCCCCTCAAAAATGGCATATGTGATGTTATTTTTGAAAAGTTGAGAATAAATATGACCATTTTGAGTGTTGCGGGAAGAATGACCACTTGTGAACAATTTTTGAACAAAGTTTTAATTCAAGTACTCCCCCTCAACGAGTGATATAAACGGTTTGAGGTTTTGAAAATCATAAGGGAAAGTACTTGTTCTTTTGAGCAAAACCTTGAAAAATGAAAGGTTTGATAGGTTTTACTCAAAGTAAGAAGCTTTCGCTCCTTTTATAAGGATTGTGGCAGCGGCGTACCACGGGGTCCTTTATTTACAAGTACGGGTTGTACAGTGTAATGTGTGCACAAGCCATTGACATAATTAATCAAACATCCAAAATGATATGAAGAAAACAATTCAAGGGGTACCAGGAAGTGCGGTGATGTTCCCGAGTGTGCGCGGGCGTTGAAATCGGTTATGTTTCTCACGGGTGCGACCACCGACATAACTCTCCAATCGTGAGGCTGATCCCTTCGAAACAACCGTTCATCAATCATTGTGATGATCCGTCTCACATCCCTCCTTTCCTGATAATTCCAGCGCTTAGGAGACCCAATTTTCTGGCGTATATCCTTCAACCTGTATGCCAATCCATCCCTAACCAGCTTCAAAGTATGATCCCCGAACTTGTGGAGTTCGCTACGCCATTAAGCGGATTTCTTTGAAGTTCACTACGGTAAACAACGCCGAAAGGTTTCTTGATGAGTGTATATTGAGATAGCTGGTTGATATCGGGAAGATCAAGCTTTGGAGGTGTGAAGTTGACAGCGTCGATAAGATTCAACGGCCCGGTGGAGATCTTCTACACGTTCCTTGATGACAATGCGTCTTATGAAGATGAGAAGTGACTTGATAAATTCGCGTTGTATTGCGGTTGAGAATTGTCTCATGCGACCCCGTACCTTGGCAAGGTACATGTCTTCGATGTCATTGAGAGACAAATTCTCAAAGTCGACCTCGAGAAAGCATAGTCCGTTCATCTTGTCGTTTGACTACGATCTTCTTTAGGAATGTGTAGTCCCACTTAGACGAAAGGTCGACGTGTATGATGGCAACGATATCTTTAGAACTATACACGGCATGTTGAGACTTAGAACTGGCGGCTTCTGTAGTAGATTAATTGGCGTTACGGCGATGATGAATCCCATACAATGCATCTCGAGGGTATGCCTCCACTGTGTTGGAGAACAAGTGATTGGCACGTTCCTCAATGGCTATGCGGTTTGAGTAGACAGCTGCTGGGAATGGAAGTGTCAACGATGTAGCATATTTTCTTGAATCATCGTCACGTGTAGAAGAAAATCCAAGTCTTTGTTGAAGAAATATCTGAAAGGAATCCTTGGTTCATTTGGTTGGCCAAGTGTTGGTAGAGGTTTGGTCCAATCGGTGTAGTATGGAGGGTTGTCCCTTTGTGTGAAGTCGATGTTTGCTTCTAGGGTTGAGCCAATCCATGTTGTTAGACATAGCTCGAGCAATGTTTTCAAGGTGATATTAGACCTCGAGGGCACTTTCAGAGCTGTCTTTTAGAAGTTGAAACGCTTCATTCTTGATTCGCATTCACTCAGATTTCGTCATTTTCTTCACATGGAACTTTTCTTGCAAAATTTTTGCATGCTCCAATGTAGAACCGTCTACCAAATTCTGACCTTCTTGAGGGTAGGGAGTGTTGTTAACAAGATTAGCAAACCATTCAAATTCCTCTGTTTTATCGTCATCTAGCCATGATACGACGTCGGTCTGAGGCGTCTTCTTCTTCTTCTTTTTCGAAGGCCTAGATGATGATTACGGTTTCGAACTTGTTTGGGAGAGGTGGGTTGTTGTAGGGGCTCAAGGACCTCTTCATCGTCACCACCCGTATACTCAAAGTGATCATCGGTTTTTGAGTCGGGGGTGGTAACTTCGGAATCGTCACGAGGTTTTCGGTAGAAGAGCGAGGAGGAGATTTTTGTTGAACAGGAGCCCGTTGTGGAGGAGGTTGCATCAAAGAAGATTCACCAGGCCTTCGGCGTTTAGGTGCAGAGTCTTTATCCTTATCCTTGTCTTCATCGTCTCTAGGGCGTTTAGACTTCGCTTCAAATCTACAAGCTTCTTGAAGTTGGTTGTCCAGCAATGCTTGAAACAACTTTCCTTCATCGAAGTAAATGTCGGATCGTGCGGACATTTGTGTAACAAGCTTGGCCACCAATTCATTATCGAGAAAACTACGGATCGGTTGGATTGATTGTGACGGTTAAGGGCGTTGATCGAATAGTTTGCTTGGCGATCTGCATAAGATTTGGATAAAGTTGTTTGGTGAACAACTACTTTGTGACTTTAGGGCGTACTCGAAGGTACTTTTTAGTGTAGCCTTCGATCATTTCGTTCAGTTCCTCTTGACGGTGATTTTTCATGAATTTCTGAACAAACTTCCTTTCTCCTTTCATCTTTTCATGCTCGTCATACAGATGCTTTGTATGTGATCGACAAAGAAATTCAGCTTTTGTTGAGCACGTTTTCTTTCGACTTGTTTGACGGCTTTGGTAATCCGTTCATGAGCTTGAGAAATCCAAGATTTAGATGGTTTCTTCACGGATTTGGATGATGATTTGGTTGACTTCTTTGATGGTGGTGGCGAGGAGTGAGAAGGCGAATCTGATGATGAAGAGATATGAGGAGACTCTGGATCCTTCGGGGGTTCAGAGGTTTCTTCCTTTGATCTTGCGAGGACTATCTAGAAGAAGCGTATCATAATCAACATCTTGATCTTTTTCGGACTTCGGTTTCGGTTCCTCAAACTCATATTCGATAGTATCCTCCACAAGCTTTTGTTGTTGCACAAGAGTGGTGGCACCGGCTCCCTTATCGGGTTGATTAACCGCATCGGGAGATGGTTCGAGTGGGCGACACCACTTGATCCTCCGGGACCACCCATTTGGTCTTTAGCAAATTCTTGAGCTTTGTGAAGGTGTCTAACGATATTAAACTTCTTCCTGTATGATATATCCAGTTGCTCTTCTTCTTCATCGAGCTTTCATCATACGGTACAAGTGCAGGAGTCTTTCCTTTTCTTTGTCAGGTTTGGTGGACTTGGAGGTTTAGCTGCTGAAGGAGGTGTTATGGTTGCAGATTCAGAGTATGTAATCTCTTCATCTGTGTCAGATTACCTTGAGCTTTCGTCCACAAGCTTTCTTTGCGGTTCGGTGTGTAGGAATAGGTTCAACTTCCTTTACGGGAACAATCCTTTTACGAGGAGGATTCCTTTTGGGAAGCTTCCTATAAATATCTGTACTTGAAACACTTCCAGCACTTGCCTCTTACTGGTCCTCCGGTAGGTGTACGGAAGATTTTTCATCAAGATGACCAACTTTGCCTTCTTTTACGGCTAACCGATACCTTTTATATGTTTCAAGCTTTTTGATTTCGGTGGTTAGAAGGTGATCAGGTAAAACCGAATCCTGTTTCTTTGTTGGCGATTCTTTGATTACGGCGAGATAGTATGGGTTCGATCAATATGTCGTGATTATCGGGTCATTGAGCCTCATGGGGATGTCGGGATGAAGTCAAGTGCTCTCTGGATCAACATTTTGGTGTATCTGACATAGGGAATCTTGGAGCCAAGCTTCTTGTGAAATAACATCATGTCCTCCCATATCAGTGCTTCGATTTCAATGTCTTTCTTGTTGATCAACGACCGAGAAAATTTGCGAGTTCCATGAGCTTGGGATGCTCATAGCCATCCGCGACCAGAGACCGATTTGGTGATGATCATGTAGAGTGTTTGTTCTCCATGGTTGAGGAATATACTTGACTCCACGTGAGAGTGCTTAGTAATGATTCCTGAAGCTTCATCATAACCAATATCTATCAAGAATTTGAGGACTGTCTCTTCAGTAGGGGTAGCAAAGAAGTCGGTTGGAGCGATGTCGGGAATGATGAGAACAGCCCGTAAGTCGGCAGGAGTGATAGTGACTTGTTTGTGATTAAGTGTCACATTCACTGCACTTTGACCTGTGATCCTCTGCATAGAATCCCAGAATTGTTGAATGTAGACCTCAGGCTGTGGCGAGTGTGAGAGCATGTTCCGGTAGGGATGATTCCTGAGAATATCCACTGCAATGAGACAAGAAGATTCCGAGCATGTGAGGGTGTCAAAGTCAACCCTAAGGTTGTTCTTTCCAATCTTTCTCGGATAACCCTCTGGAAAGATATCGGCAATTGTAAGAACTTCTGATGCATCCACATTCATTTGTTCGACCATGTCGTGATCGAAATAACATTAGCCAAAAGAACCAACATATCGAAAGACATAGTGTTAGTCAACAGAAGGTCTTATTGTTTAGCTATTGAATGTATGCAGTGTCAATGATTGTTACGAGTCCTAAGTCACTTGTTTGTTCAATAGTCCAATGATGTCGTGAAATGTTTTCGTGAGTTAGTTAACTTTAAGTTTTAAAGTTTATGTTATCACTTATTGTTCACAACATATCAAGCGATTAAGTTTATTAGTGACATTATTGGATTCGTGGCGTTATGATTAGTTTATTTACAAGTTTGTACACGTAACAATTCATTATGAATGTCAATCCAGGCTTAAGCGTAGTTTTGGCAAAGTTAAGCGTAGCAGTGATGATATCTGCGTAGGCGAAAGCTTACGCGTAGGATCCTAACTACGCGTAAGAAATGTTGCAGCGTAGGAAAAGGGACCTTATGCGTAGAGCTTCTGGCGTAGGCGTATATATAACCTTACGCGTAAGGCTTACTCGTAAGAGTAGACCTTATGCGTAGAGGTCACTGTTTACGCATATCCTTCACAGGATACAGCGTAGTCCCATTGTAGAACCTTACGCGTAATAGTCATGCGTAGGATTATTCTTACGCATAACTTGACTAGGCGTAGGGTAATCCTTATGCGTAGAGTTGCAAATGACCTTGATTCTGAATATTTAAGCGTAGCAAAGCCTGAAATAAATTCATCAAATCATCAAAACTAACACAAGCATTCATTATATCAACAAGTTATGGCATGAACATTCATAACACAGTTACGCGTAGAAAGTCATGCAGCGTAGGTCAAAACCCTAAGGGTTAAGATTTACGCGTATAATTTCTAGCCATGGGATTTGCACCAAATAAATTATGGTAGTTCTAAGATGTGTTGAGAGTCTATAAACCAAGTTATAACATCTAATTCGTTGTGAATCAAAATTACCCAAAGTTATGAACTTTAAACCCTAACTTCAAATTGTCAAACAATTAGTGTTTTTGGGTGGTTAACAACCATGGAAATCATCAATTCAACCTCATATGACCATAACCCAACAATCTTTTAGACCAAAACACTTCACATTTGGAAAAACCCAATTCGACTCATAAACCCTAATTTTCAAAAATCATTAATAAGTGTTTCCGGGTAGGTTTTGATGGTTAAAATGATATTCTTGATGTATTTGGAACATTTTGACACCTTCCTTTTAACCAAAAACACACACACAATGATTGTGTGTTCATACGCTTATGCGTAGAACACCTAATCACGCGTAAAAACAATTTTTAGCCGTTGGATTTGTATGAAATTAAAAACCTTGGCTTAAAAACATGTTTAGATCGTTAAAACACTTACAAAATGATGATCAAATCAGCGGATTTCTTGAATGAATCTTAGGCGTAGATGTATATGGTTGAGAGTAATAAATGTGAGGTGAATAAGTTAGGTGAGGTGTTTTATTAAAATTACTTTAACATTTTGACAGTTTTGGTCCCTCCACCTTTTCCTTTTTCAAACAAAGCCATTTAACTTCCATTTTGGTTACCAAACAAAGATTTTTAGGAAAGAAACTTGACGACACTCCCCCTTGACTTGAGAAATAATGAAAGGTTATAAATTTAGTCCGAGGAGTGTCATTGTACCAGAAACTTTACCATCATTGATAAAAGAAACAACGAGATATGATAACATGCAAGTACAGAGATGTTTTGAAAGCGAGTTAAAGTTTTGATTTCTCCCCTCAACACTTGATCGAAAAAATCTTGAATTTTGAAAGATTATAGTGTTGACGGAAGAAACGTACTTGCAATGTTGAAAGAAAATAGATAGAAGAATATTTTTGTTGTTTTATCGGATTTTATACTTTTGTATTTTGTTTTTGAAAAATTATTTACAAAAGAGATTTTGGTGTTTGTGAGGTTTTTAAGGCTGTTTTAGGAGGTCATCAATTCCTCTTGAGTCAAACACCTCATACCAATCCGGTGGACCAACTCATTAAACCTAGCGGGAGGCAAGGCTTTGGTGAGAAGATCTGCCAATTGGTATTTGTACCCACAAAATATAATTCAACGGTACCCTATTCCACGTGATCCTTGATGAAATGATATCGAAGATCGACGTGCTTTGATTTCGAGTCTTTGGCTGGTTGCGAGATCGCAATGGCACTCCGATTGTCGCGTACATCGGGATTACTGTCAAATACGTAACCATAGTCTTTGAGTTGTGTTCTCATCGGATGGCTACATATTACGCTTCGGTTGAGGACGGTGATGTACAATCCTGCTTCTTCGATTGCCATGACACCAGTTTATCACCAAGAAATTGTAAAGCTCATGAAGTACTTTTCCGTGAATCTAAGCATCCTGCGTGGTGGCGTCACGAAAAGCGATTAGTTCAAAACCGAGAATCCTTCGGATACGGATCCCCAAGTTAATGGTTCCCTTGATGTATCGGAGGATTCTTTGAGTCTCAGAGAGGTGGGTTTCGATTGGTCGCGGCTGATAACGAGGAGCATAGATAAGCGGCAAAGACAATATCAGTCGCTAGCTGTTAGATACATGAGAGACCCAATAATACTACGGTATTTTGTAGGGTCCACCAATTTCCCATGTAAATCGGCGTCTAGCTTCTTGGTATGAGCCATTGGTGTGGCATAGGTGTCACAGGTTTTCATTCCAAATTTGTTTAACAATTCAAGGGCATATTTGGAGTGACTCAAGAAAATACCACGGGGTGATTGATGAACTTGCAGTCCGAGAAAGAGCGTGAGTTCACCCATCATGGACATTTCAAAATTTTTCTTCATTAGTTTTGCAAAAGCGATTGAAAACTTTTATGTGTAGACCCAAAAATGATGTCATCCACGTAAATTTGAACAATTAAGATATGTGTCCCGTGATATTGTATAAAAGAGTTGGGTCAACCGAACCTTTGGTGAAATTATTAGCAATGAGGAAGGATGATAGCTTATCGTACCATGCCGAGGAGCTTGTTTGAGACCATCTGAGCTTTGTTAGGTTTGTAGGCGTGATTGAACTTCGGGATCAACGAATCCATCACGGTTGGTGACATAAACCGTTTCTTTAAGTTGTCCATTGAGAACGCGGTTTTGACATCCATCGATAGACCGTCATATTCATATGAGCGCGAATGCTAGAAATATCGAACGACCTCAAGGCGAGCAGCGAAGCAAAAGATTCTTCAAAGTCAATACCCTCTTCCGGCGATAACCCTTAGCCACCGGGCGTGACTTATTTGGATAACATTTCCTTGACATCAATTTGTTTTCCAAATCCATTTTAGACCAATGACGTAGACTCCTGTTGGTCTTTCAACCAGTTCCCATACTTCAAGGCGTTTGAATTGGTTGAGTTCTTCTTGCATGGATTCAATCCAGTTGTCTTTTGTCATTCTGTCTTTGATGTTTTTAGGTTCAGATTGGCAGACGGTGAGTGCATAAATGCAATGTTCACCATCGAGTGAAGGCGTTGTCTTGTAACGACGGTTGATTCGGGTTGCCAATAATGTTTTCAGAGGATGGTCTTTAGTCCATCTATGTGTGGAGGGTTGATGTTGATATACATTGTGCGGTCGAGGATTCAAATGGTTTGTTGAAGATTCCGCGACATCTGGTGCGGCAGTCTCATTAGCAAAGCGGGTTGAAGAAGCGCATTTGGATCAAAATCTGCAGTGGGGTACTACATTGAATATCATCGGCGACTTCATCATTGTTGGAAGCGGTTTGTTCAAGCTGTTGTGGTGGAGTCAAGCGGGTGTAGGTGCATCTGCATTAGTTGTTGTAGCGAGTGTATCGGGTAAAAGAGTATTATCGGGTTGAGCGTGAGCGGAAGGAAACAGCGGATACACACGGAGCACGTTCATCAATATCGTCAGCGAACAGGAGCAAATAACCTTTCCATTTGTTGACGAGTAAGCCGGGGGCTTTGTTCAGCTGATGATGGGGTTTGGGGAAGTTTAAGCGGTTGTGACCGGGTTCTAAGCTGTTATACTCCGAAGCCATTTCCGTAAGTTCATCGAAATGAGCATGAATCGTTTCCATCACTGTTTTGTGCGGCGATTCCAGATTCGGAAACCTTTGGAATTATCACGATTATCAGATAAAGACTCCAATGTCAGCTTTGGCTTTGAGCTTTCCAAAGTCATCACGATCATTATTCGGATAGCAAAGAGATCCAAATACATGAAAGTGTTTTAGATTCGGTTTTCTGTTATGGACGAGCTCGGAAGGTGTTTTGTTGTGGCGTTTTGTAATCATAGAACGGTTTTGAGTATAGCATGCGTGAATCAGACTTACGCCCATAAGTAATCTGGAAGTTTAGCATTGATTAACATTGTTCTTGCGGCTTCCACTAACGTTCGGTTTCGTCGTTCAACAACTCCGTTTTGTTACGTGTATGCGTGCAATAGATGTCGATCTTTGAATTCCCACTTTCTCATAGAATTCACGAAGAGTTTGATTAACAAATTCAGTGCCTTTATCTGTTCCGATTAGTCGAGCGGTGTTTCGTAGCTGAACTTGTATTTTCGTGAGAAAGGTGATGATCATTTGTGGAGCTTGATCTTTGCTTCGATGAAAGTAGACCCAAGTCCAGCGTGAATAGTCATCAACAATTACTAAGATGTAGCGTTTGCCATTGATCGTTTGCACGCGCATCGGGCCACACAAATCCATGTGTAGAAGATGAAGCACATCTTTGAGAGTTGTGTTCCACCTTTGAAGGAAAATGAGCACGAGTGCTTTTGCCTTGTTCACAGGCTGAGCAAAGGTGATCTTTAGAATACCGAAACCGTGGGAGTCCTTCAACTAGTTTGTGTCGAGCAAGGTTGGTGATGGTTTGAAAGTTTAGATGTGAGAGACAGCGGTGCCATAGCCAGGATTTTGTTGATGTTGCCTTTGAAAGTAAACATATGGGAGATGAAGCAACCATGTCTTTCATAGAGATAGTGTAGAGACTAGAATTACGCGATCCGGACATAAGGTCATTTCCTTGTAGATCACGAATGAAACAAGTTTTCTCGCTGAAAGCAACCTCCAAATCTCCATCACAAAAGCCTGACCTACTAAAAGCAGATTATGACCGAGGCCTTCCACATAGTAAACCACTTTAATTTCGATGTTCCCATTGACATAGTCTCCGTAGCCCATGATAGCTGCGAAGTGATCATTCCCGAACCTGACAGTGCCAATGAACTTTTTAATAAAGTTTGATAACGATTTAAGATTGCTGTCATGTGTCGGGAACATCCGCTATCAACAATCCAGAGAATGATCTGTATCACCTGCATTACACACAGGCGACACAGATGGAATAGAAGTAGATTTGGAACCCGAAATGTTAGAGGGTTCCGTAGCAAATATAGTAGATATACACACATCAATAGCTTTAGGTATCCACTTAAATCCTAGTGTGTTATATATCCATTTCTGCCATCTATAACTAGTATTTGCTTTAGTCTTAGTGAATGCACTAGGTGGTACTACATTCCTTAGGAGGTGAAAACTGGAGCTCAGGGACAGCAATGCGTTTCTTAGAATCTAAAGATGGCGGTCTACCAAGCACAGACTTAGAAAGATTAGTGGGCCTAGAGGTATTCCGGTTCTTAGGATTCCTTAAGCGAGAGATGATAGCTTTAGCAACACATTTATCATGGCAATCAGAATTCATACTTTTACCACAAAAAACACAAGGTGCATCGGTGAATATCAAAAGTACTTAACGGTTTAGCATTCGTTACATCACTATTTCTATTACATTTGCCAGGGCCTTAATATCTATAGTGGAGCAAGCGTGAGTCTTATTCATAGTCCTAGGGTGTTCTTCTACTTTAGCATTCTTGATTGATCTTTTCTTAGGTCGCAGCTTCCTATTCTTCGATTTAGTGCTCCTAGGCGTGAAGTGCGGACATTTGGAAAAGATGCAACTATTCCTGTTTCAGTAGAAGGAGGCACGTTAGCATCTTGTGATTTGGCAGTAGGGATTCTAGGTGCATGAGTACTAAGTGTTATTGGGGCTAATCTCTTAATGATGGTTGGTGGAAGTTGTTCATACTTTCCTAACATTTCTCTTAACTTGAGGATAGTGTGAATCAGATCTTGATTTATAGACCGAACATTTCCGCAAAATGCATAACTTCTTTAGTGTGTGCAAGATAATGATCAAGTTCATTTGATGCTTCATCACGAGTCTTTTTGAGTAAATCAAATATGACACCATATTCCTTTTTAACTTTTAAAAGTTCTTGTTCATATTTTGAGATTTGACACTTAAAAGACACGTTTTGATCATCCAATTGCTCAAGTTTAGGATTCGAAGATTTTGTATGCAACTGGGTGATTTTGTGTTGAAATGCAAGTTGTTGATCGTGAATATCTTTTTGACACCAATTAAGACGGCGAATTGCATTTGAAAGTTTGTTTGACAATCGTTTGTTTTCAACTTTTAAGGACTCGATCACGAAGCACATTATCGGTGTTCTCAACATTTATCCACAGATTCAACGAGTATCAGCAGAGGTATGATCAAATGCATATGACAAAGAATGCTCTAGCACAACATTATGGACATCGGCACGAGATGACATCTTCCAAGAGTCGATCAACATCTTTTCTCAACAGTTTCTTTTTACGTTTAGTATTAGAAATAGATGTTTCTGTTTTCTCGAAAACGACCTTCATCACTCCAAGTTCCTTATGAAAATCCTTTTCCCAGGCTAATGCACAATTTTTCAAATTTTTAACGTTAGGCAAAAGATTTTTCTGAAAAATGTCTCTTTGTTCTCGCGCCAGAGTCGATTGAAAATGATCAATTTTGATTTCAGAGCGATATTCTATCTCATGTTGTAAAATTTTGAGGTCATCCATGAAAATGTCAAAATATCTAAGAATTTTTTGATTTTCGGGTTTTGAATTTACTTCACTGATGGAAGGTAAAGGACCATAAATTTGTGCATAATCTGTTTGGGGATTAACATTAGAAGACTCAGGTGTTTTGATGATAACCCTTGGTGTGTTAGAAGAATCCGTTGGTGTGACGAAAGTGACCGCTTTTGAATAGTTAAAAGGTTTGTTGTAAACAACTTTTTCTAATTTTGATCGACTCTCGTCTTCCGCATCTAATTCCTCTTGACGATGATATTCAACAACATTCATAACAGAATTATCAACTTTATATTCTGCACTGGAAACTTCGGGATTTGGTTTGAATGCTTTTGTTGAAAGCTTAGGTTTGTAATCAGCAAGATTCGGTCCATATCCATTTGGATTGGGTTTTAAAGTAAACTTTTCAATGGCTGTGACCGACTCGCCATGTTTGTAAACAACAGTTTTAAACTCTTTAAGTTTGTTTTGCAAGCCGATGATTTCTTCAAGATGATCATCTATTCGTTTCGGTGAATGCTTTTTGTATGCAGAGAGCTGTTTTTGACAAGTTAACAACTCAGCCTTAGCTTTTTGATTTTCCAAGGTGAGAGCGTTAATTTGATTTTGATGTTCATGTTTCAGGTTGTTCTATTTGGACAACAAAGCATTCTTCGAAGCGGCAAGATCACGAATCTGTCTTTCTAAATATTTTTCGTTTTGATAAGATTTGGCAAAGGCTGCTTCAAAACCGTTTTCACGTTTTTCTTGAGTTTTGAAAAAGTTGAGTTGCTTTTGTAAACATTCAAAATCCTTGGTTAACAGTGCATTTTTGCATTTCAAGTCCTGATTAATGGCATGACATTTTCCACTATGGTCTGTTGGTCTTGTATTAAACGAGCAAAATCTGGATGAGGCAAAAGTTCGCGTGTTCACGTGAGTCTCAACATGATCATTACTGAGATCTTCAAGTATAACCCGCGAGTCAATTTGATTATCAAAGGAGACCGTTTGGTCATCTTGATCGTCAAATATAACTACGGGGTCTAGTTGAAAATCGTCAGAATGAGATGTGGGCGACTCATTTTGAACATTCGAGTCTTGCGGTTCGGATGTTGGCGGAGATAGTAGATCGAGATAAATATGGTTTGTTCGGGTACACGAGACAAGCCATCGGTGTCATACTTGGGCTGTGTCACTCATGTGTAACTCATGCATATTAGCCATCAACATAACAGCTGCATTGGCTTGCAATTCCTCCATATCATCATCACAGTCGCATTTGCCATAAAACTCTGTTCTTTGTGCGTGAGAGATCCACCACTTCATCCTTAAGAGCCAAAGAAGAGCCTCTTTGAAATAAGCACTGCCCCTAGTCCTTGGCTTTGGGCATGCATTAGCCAGTGTCCCTTCTCATTGCAGTTGTAGCATCGAAGACCATTCAACCCATTCTGAGCATTTCCCTGTTCCACCCCTGGAGCTCGATTGTTATTCCTACCCACAGCATTAAACCCTTGACCACCAGCCCATCGGCGACCATAACCACGATTCCGAACTTCAACTCGTCCATTGTTCACAACAGCTTGATTCCTTGTATTAGATGAGGAGCGAATACGGTTGTTGGATTTGTTGGTATAACGGCTAAAGGCATTAGCAATCTTAGCAAATCCTTGTTGCTGCTTGAGCGGATCAGATTCCTCATTAGCTTGAGCTTGAGCATTGTTGTTGTTGTATGGAACCAATTGAGTTTGTTGAGATGGAGGTTGTGAAGGATCATGTGGTGTGATTGTAGAAGTTGGTTGAGTTCTGGTTGAGGAGAATAACTGTTTTGAGCATATAAGGCAAGTTGTTGATTTTCCGGAGCAATTTGAGCACGGAGAATCCTTTCCCTATCAACTTCCTTTTCATGAGGCTTCAAGTAATCGTACAACAATCCGTAGGTCGACTGATGCATGTTTTTAAACGCTTGCGGAGAAAAATGACATACTTCTCCCATTCAGGACCAAGACTACTTAGGAACTTAGTATTCACTGCAATTCTTGGCATGTGGATGTTGTGTTTATCCAAATCATTGATGATGTCTGAAAATCGGTGATGATAGGACTCGAGTGTCTCTCGAGGTTCAATCATGAAGTGTTCATAAGCCAAGTAAATTTTGGATTCCAAATCCTTCTGATTGAGTACAGATCCTTCCATAAGAAGACGAATATGATCCCACATTTTCTTTGCAGTTTTTGAGCATCAACACTACGAAGAATTAGGTTTGGTAATCCTAGGAGGATATATTCCATTGCAAGCTCATCTGCTTCATAGTGTAGAAGATCTTGAGGATTCAAGTGCAACAGATAGCAATGTTAGTTTGTTCATCTCTTGGTGGAATGGCATTTGGATCTCCGGGTACAATGACAGTAGGCATCTCAAATGGACCTTTCAAGATAACCTTCTTTAAGAACTTTCCATGTGGCTTCTTTAGATCACAAAACCTAAAGAACCTTATCACCCATTGATCGTAGTTTCCTGGAGTGAGCATTGGAGGTCTATCAAGTGAACCAGTCTCATGAATTGATTGTTGGCTGCTTAAAGTTTCAAACATCTTTGCAAACCAAGTGGGTTCCCTCATAGTGATCCTTGATGGATGTTGATTGAAGTCATTTGTGTACAGTTGAGCTTGAAGACTTGGTGGTGGTTGAACCATTTGAGGTTGTGGATTTGCAGCAAGTTGTGGAGTATGTTGTTGGTTAAATTGTTGTTGATAAATTGCTTGTTGTTGATTCCATTGTTGATGTTGTGGAGTTAGTTGTTGTTGGCGTTGAGGATGAGGATAAGTGTAAGGGAAATAGTTAGAGTATGGTGGTTGTGACATGTTGATAAACTTGTGTTGGTAAAAATGGATCTTTGTAGTCGAATGAACCTTTGTTGATGAAGTATCCTTAGGCGTAGAAAAACAAGAACCAAGTAGCACTTATGCGTAAAAACACCAAAGTTAGCGTAACGAGGAGTTACTTGGCGTAAGTAGGAAAAAACACTAAAGTTAGGAGTAGACAAAAGTTAGGCGTAGAAAGTTAGGCGTAGGATTTTCTTATGCGTAAGACTAGGCTTAGGCGTAAGGAAAATCTTAGGCGTAGGATTTCTACGCGTAAGCTTATGCTTATGGCGTAATTTTAGGGTTTTTGCCCAAATGATCTTTTACACTATCACGCGATTGCAAAGAGATATCCAAAGTCGGCGTATTTTCAGACTTATCCAAGTAAGAAAACACGGAATAAACCACGAAAATGAAGATCAAACCAAGGAGGCACTACGCGTAGTTTTAGGGTTTTACTACGCGTAGGTTTACTCGTAACTTTGATTTTGCCCACATATGTTTCTAAACCAGTTTTTGTTATGGAATAGCTTCAATATCACCAAAATAACACAAAAGTGTGACACTTGATGAACCAAAGCGGCTAAGCAGGTTACAGTAGAACTTCACCCACGAATAAAAAATCAAGTTCAAAAACGTTTATCCACGCATAAAGTTTGAAACTTTTTGCCAAAAACAAGTATTTTAACACCTTAAAGCGTTGAAAGTACAAGAATCTTGGATTAAAAAGTGTAAAAAACAAGTTTTGAAAGCGAACCAAAGAACGCGTTAACTTTACTGCGTAAGACCAAGAAAAAAATCTTCAAAAACAAACTTGTTCACCCAACTATTTGGCGATTGATACCTTGTTAGGTCACAAGGTTTACCACACAAGCTTATAAGAAAGATAGAGAGGCGATTGAACAAGTATCCAAACACACATACACGTATAGACTTAGGCGGTTAGTAGGTATGTGAAGAGAATAACTTGAACAACCAACCTTCAAATGAAGGTTTACATAAGGTATTTATAGGCCAGGAGCTAGGGCAACACTCCTACTCCTTCCCTTTCTCCTATGGGCTTGGGCCTAAGCTCATGGGTCTTCTACATAAGCTTAAGGCTAATAACAAACATAAAGGCCATAATAAGCTAACTATTACATATGAGTAACTAACACTTGAATAAGGTTTAGGAGTGATTCCAACAGATTACCATAGGCTTGAGACTAGATCAAACCTCCATCGCTTTGGCGTAAGCACCTAGGAAAGACTATCCAAGAGGTCTTTTAAATGGTTGTAATATTGGAAGCTTCTTTGGAAACAAAGGGTTTGGTGGGATAGGCGATTTAGTGATGGCAAGTCAAAAATCTTTATGTTACAAGCATGAGAAAAATGGCGTTGCTAAGCCAAGACTCGACACTCTAAACTCTAGATAACTGAAATAAACAAACATAAATTAAAAGATAGATATAGGATGGTAGTAGGGATTATTTTTTTTTATTTTTTTCAACTTACTTACTTATTTTTCTTTTTTCTCTTTCTATTTTTTTCGATTTTTTTTTTTCATACACTTTTTTACTCTACCATCACAATGCGATAACACATCAAAATGATAGGGATTTATAGGCACATCTATACACTTGAGTTTTTATTATTCTAACACTAATATGACCCGAATTGAAAGATCAAAACACTTGGAGTACATTATTACGCCAAATAAAGAGGGTGAATTTAGCGTTCCCTTCGGAGTCATTCCATAAAATTTAACTTTCCCATGAGTCCCAATCGTCCCATTGTACAAAAGGATATGACTTCGACTTAGCAACTTATGCAAGCAACTAGATAATTGAACTAAGGGTTTAGTGTGATAACAATAAAATACTTAAAAGTGAGTGCATACAAGGTAGGCTAAGGCGATTTGGGTGTACATTTGGGGGTGGATTGTAAACAATGCTCTTCATTGATATTCAGGAAAACGAAATATCACGAGAACCGCCCGAAAAGGATACAGCTGCGAGGGGTTAACTGAGGTATCGTGTACTAAGATGAGTACAAGCGCAGGGGTGTGGGGTACTCATCCGTTGTGGAAGAAGTAATTATATTACGGGTATCAAACAAGGGTTATCCTAATGCCTCTTATCATTTAGTTATTCCAAACTACACAAGTGTAGTCTTACTAGCGATCTCGGGATGCATCACAAAAAAAGTTCGAGAATCTATTATACTCACGGTTCCACTCTAAGCATTGAAGATGAATGCTTTAATTCCTACTAATCTAAGGGCGATCCTCACATTTTGGGTGGAATTTAAGTAGTAAAGGGTTTTTGTGCTAGTCATATAACTTCCTAACTATGAGACGCTTTATTAAGACTAATGGCCCACTCCACATGTCATGAAAAATTTTAAATTTGGTGCCAAAATTACCCTACTTGAAATAATATTTCTCATAGTTTATTACACAAATGAAATTGGACAAGGAAAATAATCAAGGATAAGCATAGTTTCAAAGTTCTCGTTTTATTTTCCCTCCACACATAAGTAGACATTGTCTCAATGTTCCTAGAAAATATCAAAGTTATGACAATGGAGGTAATTAAAAGGCAGAAAGAGAAACTAATACTCCTGATTAGCTTCGGTAGGATCCGTGTAAAGTGGTGGTAACATCGTTCTTCAAAGGAAGGCGTTTGCGTGAAAAACTCCTTCTCATCTTTGTATCTTCTTCTTGGTAAATTAAACACGCACACTTGAAGAAAACAAAGCGAGACCAACACAGTAAAATGGCATTAACAATATATATAAGGCGTACTAAACTAGGATATAATGCTTGTGAATGGATGTTTTACAGTTTTTGGAAAATTAAGACACAGGAAAATTCCAAAATTTATATAGAAGTAGCTCGAGCGAGAGAAAAAGAGTATAAGGTGTTTTACTGCTCCTCCTGACAGCCGTCCAGTTATCACAGCTGAAGCAGTGCAGCGATTTTCGGAAAAAGTGCGGAAAAGCGTACATCTTTAGAATCTGGAAAAATTTCTTTTGCAAAACATCCATTATTGACTTGATACAAGCATTTGACTTCGAAGAAACACACATGTATATCTTTTTAAATAATTGTAATTCTCATGTTCGTTTCTTTTGAAAGCGTGTGTAATCCTCCTACACTTATCCTTTATGTAAAATACCTTTATATGTAATTAAGACTAGGTTAAAAACAAAATAAAGCATTTTTACAAATTTAAACATGAGAATAAACAATAAATAAAAGATACACGACACACAAACAAACAAACAATTAAGCATAGGTTTGCCTCATGACTTTCTTTATTTATGAGTCTTGTAGCTAGACTCGAAGTCGTGCCCCTACGTTTTCCTCCTCTTAGAAGCCCATTCAATTATCTTAACCCTGTTCTCATCACGAATATATTCAGGGCCCAACTCTAGACAAGCAGTATAGCGAATCTTTGTCTTCCATCTACATTAGGAATTGGAATTCCATATTAAAGTGTGGTCACTAATTATGGTCTAGCATATTTTAGCTTCGTAGACTTGTAGTTATTTCGTTATTTAGTAGTTAATTAGTTAGTTTGTAGCATAGTTTGTATTAGTGTAACACGTGGAGGAAGGGCGGGTCTTTACCCATTTTGTATACTGATCCACGAGGCGTCGAGGTGATGTGATACGTAACTAATAAAATACCCTTCCATCCTTGGAAGGGGTGAGTTATATCTAACCTTTCACATTTTTGTATACCAAGTCTCTACCAAGAACACCCCTCTCTTATACTTTCTCTCTCTAAATGGCTAACATGTATTTCCATCATCCAAGACCACCCGAATCATCCACACAATAAATATAGGATCCTACAAATGGTATCAAGAGCCAAGGTTATTTTGTTGTGTTGATTTGTGGTTTTAAAATATATAGTTATTGTGTTTCATTGATTTATGTTGATTCGGTATCATGTTTAAGCTGTTGTCACACCAGTTTTTAGTGTCTGAAAATTTTTATTCCTTGTATTGTGGTAAACTGTTTTGACTGTTTGATTGTATCTCATTTGGTTCAAAAAGTCATGTAGTATATGTGCAACATCTGTTTTGTGTCTTTGTCCAAACAGCAGTCTAATATGTCTTAGTGGTCATCTGTTCATTTTTGTGGTCAAAACGGGTAAAAAGGAAGCATTTTTATGCAAGTTTTGCGGTTAATATGAATATGGTCGGAAAACTCATCGGATAAAATGGTCATATATTTCTTCATAGCTACTTGTCTAGTGAGTTGGTGTAGCGAGTTGGGTCAATAATCTGCCTAGCGACTTGTCTTTACAAGTCGTAGCGACTTGTCAAGAGTGCTAGCAACTTGACCTTCTAGCGACTTGGCTCATGACCATTGAGGTAGCGACTTGACTCCAAATTTATGGTAGCGACTTGACATGAACAGAAAAGAAGATGAAGAAGAAAGACAACCTAACTGCATTTTGTTGACCACATGAGACCAAAAGAACTCAAGACTTAAACTATACAACATCAATCAACATAAGAGTCTCACTACATCAGCCACAACTTATCCACTCTAATCATACATCCCAACTCACAAGACTCAAATGATAAATAATTATCAAGATCTCAGCTCATTACTCTGCGTGTTACCAAATAAGTATCATTGACTCGAAGTCAATTATACAGAATAAATGCATCACTGATCAATGACCCATGACTCAAACTAAATCTGAAAGTACAAAGATCTCAGAAGTTTCTTCATGTCTCTCATTGAAATATTAAGACTCCAAGGTCTATTACACGAAGGTTTTCTTCCATCATCGATCCATACATACTCGTTTAAGTAATATTCGAATTAGTCAATGAAAATCAAATAACAAATTTGTTATCCTTTTTCATCTATTCGATCAAGACTCAAAACAATTCATACAACTAATGGGATCTCAGAATGGGTTCGAACTCGTGTCTAATATATATAACATGTTGTTTGTTGAATCCCTTATCATCATAGATCTAATCTCTAAAGACATGGAAAATAAAATGGATCTCAGATTTCATGACTCGTGGATTATCAAAATGAAACATCAAGACTTCCAAGAGTCTTATGCACGAGTCAATCCTTCCATCATCGATCCAAAGGTTTTTTGATAATATCCGAATATTTAAGATAAAACATCTAAAAAGATTGTTAAATGTTTTCTCTTGATTCGGTTTAACTAAACAAAAAGGAATTAATTCGAAGGAATGAAGTACCTACCCATGATCTTCGTGAATATTGAAGCCATTTCAAGCCTTTGTACTATCCCTGTGGCGTTTAAGCATTGCTCGAGCCATCCCTGTGGCGAGCCCTATGATTGATTGTCCTCTGATTCATTCTTGGAATATATGTGGAGTGGCATATGTTTATAAGATGGAGATATGATTTGGTTATGTGGTAAGGATTAAGATTTCTGCCTTTTGTTCATGATGAGCGAGAATGGGAGGAAAATGATTCTGATTGAAAGATTATTTTTAGGGTTTGAGGGTCTTTTGTGTGGCTGCGTTTAATTTGTGAGAGAAATTAGGGCATAGCGTGTATTTGGTGAAGTGTTAAATACCCGTGACATTAGGGTAAAATGGGTGGTATAAAGGGCCGAGTCTTATTCTGTTGAACATTGGGCCAGGTGGTTTTCTATTGGGTGCATTGTATTATTGATGGATTGTGGGCCTCTGCTAACAATTTAGCCGAATATTGGTTTCTGTTCATGCATTTTGAGCATTCTTAATATATGTATTAATGAGAGTTAGTATACGAGATGTATGTTGGCTTTTCTTTATGAACAGAGATAATGTAGTGTACTCCTTGATTCGATATATGTGTATTAGGGATCTTGGATCGGGTAGTATATATCAATGGGCCAAACTGACTATCTATATTGGTTTATTGATTGAGCTGTTTGATTTGGACCGGGTATATGATGATATGTTTTATAAGTTATGATTCAATCTTTTCCTTGTGAAAAAGTTGTACAATGAACTGGAGTCAATTGTCTACTTTTTTAGAGTTGATAAAAAGTAGCATTGAGAATATGGAGATACTTTGAATACAAGTTTGGACTGAAAAATTGTGATTGAGTCTATTTGATTAGATTACATTTGGCATTTGCTCACGTGTTTGGTTGAGTTCATTGGTACCCGTGTTTATTATAATCTATCTTTGGAGCGGATATTCTACTTAAACCGAGCCAAGTTTACTTTGATATCCGTGGGCTGAACGATACTCTTGGGCTGGGTACAAATAGATTATCTGTGCTAATGATTTGGATCACTCATAATGGATCGGGGCTTCGTTGGATATTGGTACATGCTCATGAATTTGGATTTATGGTTTATGGTATTTTTTTTGGGATGAGATTTATTGAATAGATTTGTCGATGTGATTTACTGTGTGATGTGGTTTGATACTTTGGCTTATACATGTTCACGAAGGATATCATGTCACGGCTTGAATCGATTCTTGAACTAAGTTGACTATGGGTTGTTTGAACGGTATTTCTTATTTGGATTTGAAGTGAGGTTTTTCCGGGCGCGTTTACTTATTTCGTCTGTTAGGAATTAGAAAATTCAGTAGTTAAAGAGTCGGTCACCTCAAGTTTATGTATTCGATAGAAAGCTCGTAGTCGTAGTCAAGTTATGTTAGAAAGTAGTTTGTTAAGTAACACCGTGGAGGGCGGAATGGGTCTTTACCACTGTATGCTGATCCACGGCCCGTAGGTGGCGTTTATTTTTAAGACACTATAAATACCCTCTACCTCCCAAGGTAGGGTTGAACTCAATACCATTTTTCTTTTATCTCACAAAGTTCCCAACTCTCTTCCCCTTTCTCTAGAACTTTCTCTCTCTAAACATATTAGCGCCCCATATGATTATGGTTTAGTGTGTTTGTGGAATCCTATATCTTACAATTGGTATCAAGAGCCATGGTTTGATCACTCATCTTTCATGCTCTTTGTTTTGGTGGATTTCATAAGGTTTTTGGGGTATTAAGTGTTTAGGAGAGTTTGAATCATTTGGAAAATTCTAGTGTTAAAGTTTGAATTTTGCTTGTACTTTTATGTTTAGGATCATCATATGTGTTTATGTTTTGAATTGGAAGGCTTAAATCATTGTGGTTTGGTTGTTTTTGATTGATAAAGTTGTTATTTGTGAACTTTGTACTAAGCGAGTTGAGTCTCGGACTTGAGTTTCTTGAGCGAGATTTGCTTTGTTACTGGAAGCGAGTTGATATATGCGACTTGGCTATTTAGCGAGTTGACTTTTTAAGCGACTTGGTGGTTAAGCGAGTTGTGTCCGTTTGGACTTTATTAAGAGTTGATTCTTAAGCGACTTGTTTTCATTAAGCGAGTTGATTGTGTTGCGAGTTGATACTAAAGCGAGTTGACTATTTAGCGATTTGTTTCTTTATTTGAGTTGATTGTGTTGCGGGTTGATACTATGCGACTTTACTTTTAGAGTTGATTCATTAGCGACTTGTTTCTTTAAGCGAGTTGGTTGTTTAGCGAGTTGATAACTAAGCGAGTTGAGTGTTTAGCTATTTTTCTATTGAGACTTGTTATACTTACGTGACACAATTTTACGGTTGTTCTTTTGGTTTAGTAAAATCCGTGAAAGAATCAATTTCCCGGTTTAATCAAAGAATAGTAAAATCCTGTAGAACTTGTAATCATGGCAAACATCGTTCCTACTATTGTTTCTTCGTAGGGGCGTTCAAGCGGCAAGGTCGAGATACGTCCACCTATGCAATGAGCTGATTATGACTCATGGGCACTTAATTCGATTATGCTGTTTAGGAAAAGCGAGTCAACATTCTCAAATCAATCGATGAAGGACCTATGATTGAGACTACTAGAGACTTAATGGATACAGTACTGCGAGATGGAACAATGATCTATGGAATAGATAGACCAAAGACATGTGATGAGCTCAATGATAAGGAGAAAAAGAGATTCGATCTTGAGATATCGGGGCTTCTAACATTATACTTCAAGGTCTTCCAAAGACATCTACAAGCATTAATCACAACCTGAAGCAAAGGGATATGTCGAGATGCTTCTTTCTGTTTACGAATTAACTATGGAAGACAGAGAATCACAACTCTATGATGAATTTGAGCACTTGAAGATGAAACCGGATAGAGTGTCTATAGTATTATTAGTGAGATTCCACAAGCAATGACATGAGGAACATCGGAATGACTATGCCAAACATTCAATTTGAACAACATGAATCGGGCACAAGTTTGTCACCTCTGTGAAGCTAACCAAAGGATTGAAGAATACAAACTATGAGCAACTCTATGCCTTCCTTCTTGAGAATGAGAGACATGCTATGTTTGAGAAAAGGATTCTTAATCAGTTCAAAACCAACCAGGGAGAGACAAGCTCATCAAATGATTCAAATGCCTTCTACTCAAACATTGGAATTACCACCAAAGCATCTCAAGTTATACCTATGGGCAATGGTAATCACAAACCCATTCCGATCAATGTTCAAACAAGATGATCTTGATGCACGTTGTGAAACTTCATTAATCAACTGGCTCTCATGATTAGTCAAAACATGAATCTCCCACATACACCAACAACAACCTGGAACAACATCCATCCACACAATCAAGCCACATGGGGAGATGGGAAGGTTATGGTGTAGCCAGTTCAAGAAAGGTAGTACGAACAAGGAAGAAGTGGAGTCGGTAGAGGATATGTGGGAAATCTGAATAGGGGAAGGATTGGAAATCAAGGACCAGCAAAGCCAATCAAATGCTACAACTGTGGTGGTGAGGGTCACATTGCAAGGAAGCTGCACATAGCCAACTCCCCTCAAAATCAGAGTATACTTGAGATAAGATGTTGCTTGTTCAAGCTCGGGATAATGGGCGACTTTGGATGAAGAGTTATTGTTTCTTCTTTGAAGGGAATGCCAAGACATATGATGCAGATGTGGATGAGCAACCAATTCAGGAGATAGGTCATAATCATTAGAATGCCTTTCAAGTTGCATTTGTGATGCATATGACTCACGGCGTCGATGATGAACCTCTCTGCACAAACAATTTTCATGGCTAGCATTTCTCAATGGTCTCTCAACGGTCCCTCCCACAACCAAGCTAGTCCATCCAAAGAATCAATCATCTCGAGGTATTAAAACTATCTGATGATGTTGATGAGCAAAAGATACATGACAAGTACAATCAACTAAAAACTTTTGAGTCGGATATTGAAAATATGGGTAATATCAATGTTGTCCCATATGATCAATATGTGAAAAGTGAAAGTAGGCTGTACCAAGTGAGGCATCTTAGATGTGATGACTATATTTTTGATGATACCTGCATGTGCTCCTGATGATTACATTTATCTCGAACTTAATGCCTATAAAGAACGAGTTGCTATTTATGAACAACGTGCAAGTTTGAGTTAACGGTGAGGAAATGGATGACCAAATGCGTACAACTATTAGAAAAAGTAAGTTTAGAGAAGAAGTATTAAAACAAGAGTTAAACTCCTTACAAGAAAAGCTTTCTAAAACTGCTAGCAAAAACAAGAACTTCAAGAAAATGTTAAAATGCTTAAGCAAAAAATTCATTGCTAAGGAATCAAAACTTTTGAATGATTTTTCTAATCTAAAAACCTTGAAAAACAAGCTTGAATAGAAGTTTATGCGTACAAAGGAAATACCATTGATTGCTCACTTAATCACTAAGCACAGAGTTTTGAGTGATAAGCATAGTACTCCCCTTGTTGAGGAACTAAATCCAGAGGTCATTAAAAGGCTAGAGCTGCTAATAAGGTGATCTATGATGGAAATGAGATTCTTAAACTTAGACAGAAACCTAGTTAGATTGAGTGCAGGGAAGATAGACATTAGATGATGCATAGGGAGAAAATGAATAAGAAGCTAGATGATCCACAGATAAAAGAGAATAATATAACGATCAAACCCGATTACAAGAAGGAAACGGATCTCCTTGAACAAGTTTAAGCCTCAAACGTTGTTAACTCAGAACAAGTGTTCGGAAAGGATTTAGATAAGCAAAAGAGAGAATCTTGTTGTTACAAACCTCCCACTTAGGAAAATGCCTTCACGGCCGTGTATCCTCCATACACAATGCATCTAGTTCCTAGAACTATTGCCACTAAAAGCAACACCTTAATCATCCATATGTTATCTTTCAATTATTTGTTGATTTTGAGAAAACTTGTAAGAAAGGATCATACCTTTGGGATAGCTGAAGGGAAGGGGTTTTGGCGAGACTAAAGAATGCTATTTAGCTGAGGTCATGCCTTTCTTTAAACAATTAAAAGGTCAATTTGAGAGTCTTAAAAAGGGGATGGACTTAGATATTAAAGAAATAGAAAAGGAATTTGATGCGATGATTGTTGAGGTTAGTGACTATGAGCGAGAACTAAAATATAATGAGCTTGAGAGGAAGAACTTTCATACCTTGAATGAGAATCTTATTTCTGAATGTATTGCTCAAGATGTGTTTTACACGGCTACAAATTGTTCCATTAACGCTTCTCAATTTCATGAATTATCTGTTGCTCTGAAAGTCTCCCATGATCGTGTCATTGAGCTTGAAAAAACTAACTTTAAACTACATGATAAGGTTGAACAGGATGATCATGATAACCTGGTAAAACACTTTTCTAAATTGGAAGTTGAGCATCTTGCTTTGCAATTAAAATATCAACATCTGAAAGAAAATGTTAATATCTCAAATATCAAGACATCCTTGCATGTTCCTGAATTTGATGCGATTTTGAAATTAGCAAACGTGATGAACAGATTCGAGCTCAATGTAACACGATCAGAAAGTTGAAAGCCCAAATCTCTCAATTAAAGGTTGAAAAGAACAATGTGACTAGATCCTAAATGCCTCCTTCTTTAGATTCTCAGTACTCTCAAACTTTTCATCTTCAAAACTTAGTTAATGCAACAAAAGGAAAGAGAGTTTTCTAGAAGAATAGAAAAAGTTAAGCGATACTTTAAAGAGTTATATGATTCAATGAAAGTCACTCGTGACCAAAACAACGAAAAATAACGTCTTTACAAAAGGAAATTGAGAATCGAGGAGTGGGGAAAATGGGGGAAAGCTGCCACTTGTTTTTAATGAGAATGTTGCATCAAAGTCATCTGCTGATGCCAAATATCTGTGACCGTTAAATACATTCCTCCTCATCTTAGGAATAATGAACTTGTGTTTCATAACTATTGTGCTCACCTTAAGGATAGCCTAGAATGTCTCCGTGAGATTGTGGAAGAGGATTTCATTAACAAACCGCTTGATAGTGAAATTAGGTTTGCTTGCATTCAGGCCAAACAATCTCAAGAGCTACTAGAATGTTTAATTGCAACTTGTCCTAAATCCTTAGGTGCGAAAGGAAAATCTGTGATGCCTTGTTCTATGCATAGTGTCATGCATTCAAATCATTCTATGCCCAGTTTTAAGAAAGTGAACACTAATGTGCCTTCAAATAGCTCACATCCCAGCACATCTAGTTTAGGAATGCAAAAAGTAGATCAACCAACTAATGTTCCCATAATTCCCTCTACAGGAGTAATCAATGACATTAAAGCGAGCAGGTCAAAGTCTCAAGTCTATACAAGGAATGATAGGACCTCGCAAGCTAAGAATGTGCATTGGAAGAGATTAGAAGACCAACCTAGGAACTTTAAGTTTGTGTTGAATAAAAGCGATCGGTTTGATTCTAGTATTAGCCATAGAAATCACTGTAATTAATTTGAGATACTGATACTATCTGCAAACCATGTAATGATGTGGTGTAAATCATGAATGTGATGTGAATGTTTTGTCTAATCTTTGTCAATGCCTAGTTAAAATTGTTAATGCAAAAAATCATGCTAAGAAGGCTAGAAGGCAAAAACGAATGAAAGTTAGAAAACGATTGGAAACCCACGGGAAGAACATTTAGTAAGATAGGTTATCAATGGATACCTTTTGGCCATAAGGTTAATTAGTTCTGCCCTCAATCGATAAGACAATGCCCTCTACAAAATGGATGCCTCTTGGTAGAACTATTCCCTTAAGAAGTAGACATACTTTGAATAGGACAAATACAGACACCAGCACTGCTTCTATTCCTAATGATTCCATTGCTTCTATTTACATATGGGTGTTTCTATTTCTGATGTGGTGGTTATTCCAATCACTGTTACTAACAAAGTGGAACCCATTGCATAGGGGTTCCTAATTATCGATTATCCATTCTTATGCATTGTTCAATACGTCGTTCAAATCGTTACGTAATTTTGGACTCAGTTTGTTTTCCAAACATATGGCGGGGCCGATTGACTCATGAACCCCATTGAGTAAATTCATGGTACATCTGGGTCGGTAATGATCATTTTAGTGCAATTATGGGTTATGGTGATTATGTAGTTGGCAAAGTGTAATCTCCGAGGTATATTATGGAAGGTCTTGGTCATAATCTGTTTCTGTTGGTCAATTCGTGATTCCGATCTAGAAGTGGCCTTTAAAAAATACTTGCTTAGTTAGAGAACTTGATGGTGTGAAATTATTAAGAGGTACTCGTGGTTCTAACCTATACACCATCTCTATCGAAGACATGATGAAGTCTTCTCCAATTCGCTTGTTGTCAAAGGCTTCAAAAACAAAGTCATGGTTATGGCATCGTCGTCTCAATCACTTGAACTTCGGTACCATTAATAACCTTTCGGAAAGGATCTTGTCGAGGCTTACGATTTAAAATATGAAAAAGATCATCTTTGTTCAGCTTGCCAATTGGGTAAAAGCACGAAATATGCCCACAAACCAAAACCACCCACAAATTCAGTAATGGAAGTTCTTCATACCCTTCATATGGATCTATGCGGACCAATGAGAGTGCAAACTATAAATGGGAAGAAATACATTCTAGTAGTTGTTGATGACTACTCCGATTTACTTGGGTAAAGTTTTTGAGGACAAAGGATGAAACTCAAGATGTCATCATCAAACTAATCAAACAACTTAGTTCGACTCAACAATACGTCGAATATTCAGCAGAACAATGGCCGCGAGTTTGTTAACAAAGACTTAATGATTTATGAAAGTGTTGGAATCGGTCATCAAAAGTGTTCCACGAACTCCTCAACAAAGCGGTGTAGTTGAAAGGCGAAATCGAACTCTTGGAAAGCGCAAGAACAATGCTAATTTATTCAAAGGTTCTAATGTTTCTATGGGTGAAGCCATTGCCACTGCTTGCTACACCCAAAATCGTTCCCTTATTCATACCTCTCATGGAAAAACTCCATATAAACTTGTTCATAAACAAAACGATCTCTCTCCTATCTTCGTGTGTTTGGTGCTTTGTGCTATCCAACGAATGACGGTCAAGACTTAGGTAAATTAAGAGCAAAGGCAGATATTGGAGTTTTGTTGGTTATGCACCAAACAAGAAGGGTTACCGAATCTACAACAAGAGAACTCGAAATATCATGGAAAAAATTCACGTTACGTTTGATGAGTTGACGGTCAAATGGCTCTGAACAATCTGGTTCGGACCGCACTTCAAAATAGTCCCATTGGTTCATCCCTTGTACCAAACTCCTCTCCAGCAACTCCATATGTACCTCCATCTAAAGATGATTTAAAGAAATTGTTTGATCCAATGTTTGATGAACACTATGAACCAAGTACTGATGAAATGTCAATTCCATCAACAGAGGCGCTCCTATCCCTGTGAATGAAGTCAACCCGGTCTCAATATCATTAAGTCAAGAAGCGCTCTGTGATCACTCTGTCTCATCAACAAATCATCAATCTTCAATGTACATCATGGAATGTTTCGCATCAATGATGAAGTTAATCCCTTTGCTACTCCTGAAGATGCTCCATTTAAAAACATATTTGCTCTGAATCATCATCGAACCATCTTCTTCGGGAGACATCGACTCGCTACTTAGTCCCTCAACAACAACCACATGAACACCTCAGAAAATGGACACATGATCATCCATTGGACAACATCATTGGAAATCCCTCTCGTCCGGTATCCACACGGAAACAACTTGCAACCGATGCCTTATGGTGCTTCTTCAACTCCGTACTCTCTAGGTCGACCAAAAGATGTTAAAACCACCATGAATGAAGACAGCGGTTCAATGCCATGCAAGAAGAAATTCATGAGTTTGATCGACTAGATGTATGGAAATTAGTACTTGCTCAGTTGTGCTATGATCATTGCTCTAAAATGGATCTTCAAAGTGAAACTTGATGAGCATGGTGATGTCTGAAAGAACAAGGCTCGATTGGTGGCTAAAGGATAGACAAGAGGAGGTATTGACTTTGAAGAATCATTTGCTCTGTTGCTCGTATGAGGCAATCAGAATCTTCTTGGCTAATCTTTTAGTAAGAACATGGTAGTCTATCAAATGGATGTAAAGGCGGCGTTTCTTAACGGAGATCTTAAAGAAGTCGTCTACGTCGGCCAACTGAAGGCTTTGAATCAGAGCATCCTACTCCGTTTATCGTTTGAAGAAGGCTCTTTACGGTTTAAAGCAAGCTCCAAGGGCATGGTATGATACGCTATATAAGTTTCTTCTATCTTTGGATTCACAAAGGAGCGATTGATCCTACATTGTTCACCGGGAAGTCGGGCAAACATTTAATTCACGTTCAAATTTATGTTGATGATATTATCTTTGCCTCGGCTGACCCCAATGAATGTGATCGTTTTCAAATGAAATGGGTTCTAAATTTCAAATGTCAATGATGGGACAAATGTCATTTTCTTGGGATTACAAATTTCACAAAGTCCGGAGGCATTTTTATAAATCAATCTAAATATGCAAATGAGATTTTAAAGAAATTTGGATTTGATTCTATGACCATGTTGACACTCCCATGATTGAACGTACTAAACTAGATGAGGACCACTCAGGGATCAGGATAGACCAAACGAAATATCGTAGTATGATTGGATCCCTGATGTACCTCACAGCAAGCAGACCGGACATCTTGTTATTTGTTTGCATGTGTGCTAGATACCAGGCTAAGCCTACTAAAAAGCACCTTGAAGCGGTTAAGCGGGTCTTTCGGTATCTCCAAGGAACCATCAATATGGGACTATGGTACCGAAAGACACCGGTATGTCACTAACGACCTATGCGGATCTTGATCATGCAGGATGTCAAGATACTCGTCGAAGTACGTCTGGAGGTGCTTATTTTTTGGGGGATAAGCTTGTGAGTTGGTCTTCAAAGAAGCAAATGAGTACTTCTATTTCCTCTACAGAGGCTGAATACATAGCCATGTCATCCTGTTGTGGTCAAATCCTATGGATGAGATCCCAATTATCTGACTATGGCTTTGAATTCAACAAAATCCCTCTGTACTGTGATAATAAAAGTGCTATTGCTCTCTCATGCAACAACGTACAACACTCAAGAGCAAAACACATCGACATTCGACATCATTTCATTAGGGAGCAAGTTGAAAACGGTATGGTGGAACTTTACTTTGTGAGGACTAAATACCAATTAGCAGACATCTTCACCAAAGCTCTTCCTAGAGAACGTTTTGAGTTTATCCTTCCACGACTTGGTATTAAGAGCCTTCAACGAGAAAACTCTCAAAGCGTTTGAGGAGGAAGGCGAGGAGTAAAGGTCTTTCTTCATCCATCTTCTGTATATATTTATTCAAAAAGCAAAATACAAAATTATAAAACCTTCAAAAAGCGAATAGAAAAATAGAAAACTTTCAAAAATCCATAAAAATGTGAAAAATCTTGAAAAATTTCAAAAAAAAAATAAATAAATAAAATACTGTCATTTTGTCATGTGTTTCTCTATTCGAAAATATCTACGGTCTTTGTGTTGTCATTCAAAGAATGACACGGGACTTTAGATATTGTTCGAATTTAAAAAAAAATGAGCGAAGAAAAATGGTGGCTTATTGTCATTTAGGTAGTAACCGTTTTCAAAGAAAACGAGCCATGCTTTATCTCATGTTTCAAAACTAATGCTCTGATTCTAAAAACAAATGTTTGTCATTAACAAGACAAATGTTTAATATCAAATATTTTTCCTTCAAAAAAT
This sequence comes from Chrysanthemum makinoi, assembly GCA_910596185.1. NCBI lineage: Eukaryota > Viridiplantae > Streptophyta > Magnoliopsida > Asterales > Asteraceae > Chrysanthemum > Chrysanthemum makinoi. The sequence goes on from OU343216.1 coordinate 152,414,638, forward strand.
TCATCTGAAAAATATTTGCAATCTTATGAAAACTCAATTGTTTTGAAAACACTTCGGACTTTATTTTTGAAAATCAAAAGAGCTTATCAAGTGTCAAAATCTCAATCCATCAATCAACAACTTTCTTCATTGATTGAGGGGGAGAATGATTTTTCAATTAAATCAAAAAGTGTTTTTTTTTCAAACAATTTGCACTTAAATGAGCAAGGTCTACTCTAAATGTTTTACAATATTTTACACAATTGGTTCAAGACCTTGGTTATCATTATGTTTTCAAAAGATATTCATGCATGTTTAATCAATGGAGTTTAAAGTCTCAAAATCCGATCCTTATCGGTTAAAAGCGTTTTCATAATCAAGTCACAATTCTCCTTAAAAGCTTTCAAAATCAATTTAAATCTACAGAGATCACAAATCTCAAATGATTTGATAATTCTGATCGGGGGAGAATTTGTGATTTAAATTGGAATTAAACTGATAATTCGATAAATGGTTTCATAAGTGTTTAGCATGTTTTCCTCCCGCATGTGACAAACGATTTCAAATTTTCCATGCACATGTTGAGGGGGAGCATCTACTTTAAACCTAAAATTATTGAAACGTGATTGATTTGTCTCTAAGTGAGGTTCCCTCTAATATGTGCAAAACTCTTTCAAACTTCGAGGCACATATTGAGGGGGAGCAAACTTTTGAAAACCTCATCCTTCCTCAAAATGTTTTATCTACTCAAATTGATTGGGAAGCGATGATGATCATTTTAGAAAATGTTAATCAAAAGATTGGACATTTCATTCTCAATCTAACGATTTCTAAGATCTCTTGCCTCCATGTGCTAAACAATTTATGTATTTTATGCATATGTTGAGGGGGAGCATCTCTAAAATATCAAAACAATTAAGATACAAAATACTTTGATTTTATATCACAAGTATCTTGATTGATTTTCAAATGGTTTTCAATTGGTTTCAAGGCGGAAGAACTATATCAAAAGACCGACCAACTTTACTTTATGGTGATAAAAGGATGGTTAGGTTAGGTATTCGTTCCCATGATCCGCCAGAACCGGAGGGATCTACCCAGGGACAATCCACTAGGTAGTGTAGAAGTCCTTAGGTATGATGATAAAAGGAGAAAAGTGATATATGGGAAGAGTGCGGTGAGGCTGAGCTAGTCCTGGAATAAACCCAACAAGGCTCTAGTTATGAAGTCTCGGTAAGCACTGAAGGGGTTGAAGAATGAAAAAGAATTGAATGAGAAAAGGGTGAAAACAAATAGCCCTCCAATTATTCAACCTTAGGGCAGAAACCGGGTTCAATTCATATACTATTGGTGGTTACCAAGGTAACATCGGTATTGAAGACAAGACGTCATGGACCCGATGGCCACAACACTTCAACTTTCCAAACCACTCAAGTTCCTCTTAAAAGGACTTGTTTCATTCTCCAGGAACGACATAATCTATCGACTTTCTCTTAGAGATTGTTGATATCCCTAGTCTCGACATAGGAACCAAATATGCACAATTGAGTCTAGAGCCACGAGATCATCAATAAATCTCATTAGGACACTTTCAATGAAGACTCTCTGTTTCACACAATGTGGAAATTGAGATTATATCTTATGAGTCCTACGCATTATCCTTGTGGTATTGCGGAACATCGAGTGATATGCATACTTATTCACAATGAAGATGGAAAGCCTTACGGAGCCAACATCAAACAAGCTCTTGGTAGGTGGCATGTGAGATCTAATCTATAGATTAACCATGTGACAAGCTGAGCGAAACAAAGGGGCGATTCAATCTTTTGAATCAATCACGGTTCAGGTTATGGATTGACGGATACCTTTGAAAAACCGGTCGGTGTACTTAAAAACTCTTTTCTTTAGCACATCGACTGTGTACTTATTCCTCAAAATTAAAGATGTTTATGATTGATAATTGATTTTCATTAAAACCTTTGTTGTATTGCAAAAACAATTTCTATTGAGCAATACATGATTGTTTTCAAATCTCTTTTCATCAATCGATTGAATCTCATTTATTTGGTTCACTCACTCCGTGTTGTCTTCTTTGAGGCGTTCGGTTTGAGAACGGCTAGAGCGGTGCGAAACCTGTCAAGAAATTCTTGAATTATACGATCACAGGCAATACTTGTACTGATCAGCGGGGAACCGTGGGCCGTGTACCTCAATTCAGCGAAAGTGATCAAAGACACTTTCGTGCGCTTTATATAGCTTGTTGTATGCGAAGGTACGCCGGCGTTTGCAGTGATCGAATGGAGCGGTCAATCCATAGCCGCATGCTCACACAACACATTCAGTTCTAAAGAAATCATGTTTAGTGCATCAACGACTCTGATATTTTCACTCCATGCTTACCTTTCTGGCTGCCAATATCATGAATCAACTAAAGCTTCCGCTACTCGATAAGAATATATCATGAACGAATGTGAGCATGTCGGTCCAAATGTCTAACGTCACATAATACCAACTCCAAAATGGATGAGTAAGAGATTAATGTGGCTGATGATCTCAAAAGGCTGACTCAAAACTTCGGTATCACGTGGATCAGTTAAATACCTCCACTCGGATTATCCAAACATGCAAAAATGAAGAATCAAAGAACAGGAACAAGAATCCAAGAACTATTTTAATGTAATATCTGTTTGTATTCTATGTAATTTTAATGTGTGTTTGAGGTGACCTCCCTTAGGGGGAGATTGTTAGGATTTGGAAAATCCATTAGTTAAAGTGTCTGTCACCTCAAGTATATGTATTCGTTAGAAAGCTCGTAGTCGTAGTTATTTGATGTTAAGTAGTATTTAGTTAAGTAACACCGTGGAGGACGGACGGGCCTTTACCCCTGTATGCACGATCCACGGCCCGTAGGTGGCGTTTGTTTGTAAGAAACTATAAATACCATCTACCTCCCAAGGTAGAGGGTTGGAGCTTCAATACCATTTTCTTTGTTTCACATAGTTCCCAACTCTCTTCCCTTTCTCTCTCTAGAACTTTCTCTCTCTAAACATATTAAACGCCCCATAGTGATTATGGTTTAGTGTGTTTGTGAAATCCTATATGTTACACCTACTCCACTCCCCGAGTTACCTACTCGAGAGTTCAAGCACTATGTCAACAAACTCCTTCACTTGGCGGAGAAGCCTTCACAACGTTGCTTACACTTTTTCCGGTACAAAGCTAAATACCGAGTCCGTAGCACGGTGGACCAAACCAACACGACTATTACACAACAAGTATGTGAAATATCAAATACAAGATCTTCGCTACTGAAATCTTGAGGAGTGACAAATCAATCAAGGACCCCTTACTTGGATGACTTGTAGAATGCTCGTGATCTTGCCTTAGAGAAGGACCTATATAAGGATCACAAATAGAAAGAAAGAAGAACAACTCTCTAGATCAAGTGATCTATATGTTAGAAGAGAATGAGAGTGTATGAGAGATTTAGTAAGAAGAGGGGTGAGTTAGAATGAAGAAATGGCTCTCTATTTATAGGCAAAATTCTTCACTGTTCCCCGGATCCCACGGATCCCTTCCACTTGGGATCCATCTAGTGTAATCCTAGGGATCCGTGGAACGCTCCTCTTTGCCCATGGGTTTATTGGTTATGGGTTGGTCCATGGGTTTTGTTAGATTCAATGTATCTAAGTATACATTGTATCTAGTCTACTTGGGTATGGATTAAGATCCATGGGTTATGGTCCATGGGTTATGGTTTTTACCCATCCTAATAAACTATTACAACAAATGCTTAATTACTACATTTTTGTATTTAAATGGCTATATGTAAATGCTTTACAAAAATAACATGTATCCTTATAATTATACTTAAGATAACATTATATTTGTTATCAACAAAACACAAAGAGATCGCAAAATATTAATAAACGTTTTTACGGTTTATTTGTATTAACAGATTGTGTTCTTGGAGATGGGATTAACTTGTAGTTTGTTGGCTGTAGTGTTGTATGTGATGGGTTGGTGTTTGTTCATAGATGGATATGGGGCAGTGATGTTGCTTCTTGTAGTTTTCAAACTGATGTTCTTCTTCTCGTTTCTTTCTTTTTCTTTAGTTTTCAAAATTCGGAGTTATTTCGAAACTCTAATTTCTGAAATTCAGAGTTTAAAACTCCGAGTTTAAAAATCAGAACTGGGTCAATGTTTCCTTAACACGGTCTATCTGGATGGAAACTCGGAGTGAAAGTCGGAACACAAAATCGGCGAAACTCAAAACTTGTAAACCAATATCAGATAAACTAAAAAACTATGGTTTCAAAACTCGAAAAATCGCAGTTTAAACAAGTAACTTTAAATCGACTAAATAAGCACATAAAACTACCCGGAAAGCTACTTTTTTAAGACAAGAAAAGAACAAAAAAAGTTTGAAATAATCTGCTTTGGACAGTAGTAGAAATCTGAACTTTAGACCTTAAAGCTTGCGTTTGGACAAAATAAGCTTGAAATAAGCAAAAGCGTGGGTATAAAGTGCCAAAAAAAAGTTTTAAGACAAATTTTAAACACAAAATACTCCTAAATCTTGTAGCTCTTGATACCACTTGTAGGATCCGTTAGTTGATCAAATAACACACAATAATAAACTAGAGATAGAGAGAGAGAGGCTTGAGAGATGGTGAAGAATAAAGAGTGTATATTATATTTTCACTACAAAACACACACACCCCTAATGAACTCACACCTCCAAATGAGAGTGTTTGGAGGTTTATATACTTAGTGTCATGCCACTTAATGGGCTCATGGGCTTGGATTAATTAGTGGTATTGGGCTTGCACTGTACATATTAGTTTACTATCTTTACTTAA
>OU343216.1:152419578-152458453 GCA_910596185.1 Chrysanthemum makinoi
GGAATGTCTTGATGAAGATTGTTAGAATTGGTACATATTCACGACAATCTTAGTAAATGTTCATTTGAAGAAAAGAATTCATGAGCTTTATCGTGTATGAGGATTTATAATGAAAATTTTACTCGATGAATGCGAAAAAGATGAAGTGGATTAAAAAGGTAATCTAAAGAAGAAAATATGAGATTCGGAGGAGACATCACGGTTCAAAATTGAAAGAGATTGAAGACAGTCATCAAATTATCTCTTATGCATTTGAGCTTAATGGAAGTGAAGGTTGTTGGAAAATTCAAAGACTCAATAATGAAGTTTATGAGTTTAATAAATTTTCACGAGATGCTTCAATATCACGGATAGAGATGATTTAATGAATCTATGGAAGCTTTACAAGAATAAGTTTGGTGATATACATCTAGATGATTATCATGAGACCTGGGTTTATCATCTTGAAGATTTTGTTTGAAACAACTCATGATGAACCTGAATGGAAAGGACTCTACAATGGTCATGTTACAAGATGGTTTTATATCAATCTTGTGGAGTTCATGTGTTAGCGTATGCGAGTAGTTATTCATATGCTTGTAGAAGGTGATTATCCCAAATTGAATAATTATCCAGGAGTTATTACTCAGATGGTGAAGCCTGGTGGTTTGAAGATGTTGATGCCCTATGATGGTCAAGCTTACAATTTGTTTTTGAAGTATGAGAAAATTCTTAAAACTAGTAAGTGTTTGGCTACATCCTCCAATTCAGATATTTCAAGCTTAAAGGATACTTGAGAATTCTATTTGAATGTATCAAGTTTAGGGGAGGATTGTTGGGTTTTAGGTTCCTTGGATCATGAATAATTCTAAGTGTTGGAACCTCGGACATTGTTGTTGAAACCACGGATAGAAGAATGAATCCGCTCTGATGAGAAACCGCGGCTAATAGTATTGTGTAACCACGGATATTGTATTATAACCACTGCTAGTCTTGTATAGTCGGTTTAATGTTTTGTATTAGATAAATATGGAAAAGATATTTATGTTTTAGGTTACGTATTGTATTATGTAAAGGACTCCTTAGCCTATAAAAGGAGGTCCTAGGTTAGATTAATATCGTATGTTTGTTTTATATCTAAGGTCGATACACTTCAAGGTTGTAAAACCCTAATACTGGTTAGAGTATTCGTATTAATAATAATATTGAGGTGTTGAATGTTTATTATTCTTCTTCTTAAGATTAAGTATTAAATTCCGCGTGATACTTAATAAGTCTTTGTTTAAGTCAGTTTCTATAAAGGATCGTTTGCTCAACTGGGATCAACAAAATGAAACATTCGCGTAAAATCGGCGGTAAAACTATATATGACACACAACTATACTAGAAAGCAAGTAAGATATAATGCTTGTGGAATGGATGTTTGCAATTTTTCAGAAAAATTAAGAATTGGGAATTTCCAAAGAATATAAATTACACAAAAAATGAAACTGATTATTTTGTTTCTACATTTCCTGACGTCGTCAGGTTGTCCTGACAAAAACTGGTCTGCTGCATTTTTCTGGAAAAATTACCTCATTAGAACCTAGAAAAATTCCTGCAAAACATCCATTATGACTCAATACAAGCATTTGACTCTAAAAAACACACATATATATCAACTTCGATGATTGTAATTCTCATGTTCATTTTCTTAAAAACATATATGATCTTCCCTACACCCATCTTTTTATAAAATACCTTTGAATGTAATTAAGACGAGGTTAAAAAAAATAAAGCATTTTCACAAAGTCTAACATGAGAATAAACAACAATGAAAAAGATATATAAACAAAAAAATTTGAAAAACAAAACAAGCAAACAATTAAGCATGGGGTACATCCCACGAAGCATTTTTCTTTATTTATGAGTCTTGTAGATAGACTCGAAGTCGTGCTCCTACGTACCTAGGTAAGTAAGTTTATCCCAAGAATGTCATAGGGATCAAACTTATCTTTTAATTTCCTCTTAGTACGCTTAGTCCGGTATGTCTTTTCAAACTTCTCACCATTGGGATCATAGATCGTCATCCTAATGTGCCACTCTCCATTCCCATCACTAGGTGGTCTATCCCAACTCCAATTATACTTAGCCTTCTCACTTTCAACTTTCCACCAATTCATGCTAAGATTAATGGGCAAGGTTCCTAGGAATTAGGTCATCTTCCTAAACACTAAAGTATCCTCGAATGGGTTCACTTCAATGTCATAGCCAATTGTTGTTCATTGAGAGTTGAGTTACTCAGGTAGGTCTCTTCTAGATAGAAAGGTCGTTGACTGCCTACAAAGTCTCTATTGGTCCAAGGTCCATATCTAGATGATCTCCTATCCAACATGATCTCATAAGGTATTTGATCACCCTCATTATAGTAGGAATGCTTCTTGACATCGTAAATTGACCTAGCACTCCCTTCTCCTACCACTATATTAGACATCTTACAATCAATTATGGCACTAGCGGTAGCTAAGAATCCTCTTCCAACTAACAATGGGCAAGTCGGGTCCTTATTCATGTCTAGCACATGGAAATCTGCCAAAAGAGTTAATCGACCTACGTGTACCACCATGTCCTTTATTATTCCTACCAGATATGCAATACTACCGTCCGCTAGACCTAAGGTTGTTTCCGTTGGTTCTATCTTACCTAGGTTAAGGCTTTTATGGAGGGACAACGGAAGAAGGTTGATATTTGACCCTAGATCGGCTAATGTTTCGAAATCTTTGGAATTTCCAATGCTACATGGAAGAATGAATAGCTCGGGATCATCTAACTTCTTAGGAAATTTGTTTTGCACAAATGTGGACCCACGTTCTCCTAGTTTTAGTTCTTGCTCATATTTATCCTTTAAAGGATTATAGTAAGGCGCATGAGTCAAGACTTCAAGAACCGGGTTTTCTTGGTAAAGTTCCTTAAACTCCTCTTCTAGAGTAGATTTGGGTTCTTGAATGATTGGTGTTTCAAGAGTTGGATGGACCGTCAACTTGGGTTGTTGGTATCTCATGATGGGTCATTTGGAACACGTGTTGATGGCGTTGACCGAATGGTGTATGAGGGGCATGGATAAGCACTCTCCCTTGGTGAGCAAGAACATGGATTCGATGAAATCGAATTCTCTTTTGGGTTCTTTAGAGTGTCACTTGCGAGTGCTCCCACATCCTGGTTGTTAGTACAATTTGTATGCCTGATCCACAGCTCGACAGGAGGGCGTTTAGTTTGTAACTATAAATACCCTTCCTACTAAGGGAAGGGTGGTGCTTCTTCATTAATCTAACCTTCTATTTTTGTTTATCTCTCTAGAATCACCCTCTCTACTCTCTTCATCTCTCTAACCATGGCTTTCTTGTATAATCATAATCCTAGACCACCCGAATCATCAAAAAACATAAAATACACGATCCTACAAATGGTATCAGAGCCTAGGCTTTGTTTTTTGTGTTGATTTGAATGGTTTTTAATGCGGTTTGTTTGGTTTTGTAAGCGGTTTGTGTTGCTTTATTTAAGCGGTTTGATGTGATTTTGAGTCATTTTTGATGTGGTCATGATGTGGTTTGATGACTGTTTCATAATTTGGTCCATTACTGCTGCTGTTCTTATCATGTTATTGGTCTTTATTTTGCTGTTATAAGTTGTTGTTGTTGTGAATCTGCTGGTGTCATATTATAAATCTGGTTTTGATGCAGTTTTTTAAAACAGTTTTACAACTTGTTCATTTAAGCGTTTTGTGGTCTTTTAGTATTTTTTTCTAGATTTGTTGTGCCTGTAATATCTTGACTATGCGAGTTGCAGCTTGCTTTTGAGCGATTTGTCTACTCTCTGTCCATATTCAACGTATCTGAAGCGAGTTGTGGTTATTTGACTTTTGAGTCATAAGTCAAAAGCGACTTATAGTTGTCTATATCAGGATAATTTGTCATTTTATGGTCAAAAGTGTCAAAGTGACTTGTCAAATTGCATATAGATGCGGTTTGTGTGTTTTTTTTTTGAAATACTGATACGGTTTGAAGACATTTGACAGTTGCAGTTTGTTGAAAAGTCTAAAGCGACTTGTTGAAAGTATGCGGTTTGATAAGAAAAAGAAAGAAGCGTGTCGATTTCATAGTTCAGATTACAACAGTTAAAACATCACCACAAAATCATATTACATGCAAGATCTACATCAGTAATCATCATACAGACATCATTCCTCTAAACTAATCATAACTCGACAACACTTCTGAACATCATATCTCATTTAATCATAATTCAAACAAAGTCATTCAAGGGTACAAGAAAAATGAAACTCAGAATTCTCGTGTAATACCCAAAGCATATTCGAACCTCAAGGTCTAATTACAAGACAAGCTTCATCACAGATCAAGACATCAATACTCAAACGAAGCACTCAAACTGAAAAATTAATGAAATAATCAAATGATCTCAGATTGGTTTGGGGGATCCATGTATTACATTCAATAAAACTTTTCAATCATTGATAATGTCTCAATACTGTTAGGATTTAGAAAATCCAGTCGTTAAAGTGTCGGTCACCTCAAGTATATGTAATCGTTAGAAAGCTCGTGGTCGTAGTCATTTAATATTAGTTAGTAGTTTGTTTAGTAACACCGTGGAGGATGGACGGGTCTTTACCCACTGTATGCCTGATCTACAGCCCGTAGGTGGCGTTTATTGTAAGACACTATAAATACCCTCTACCTCCCAAGGTAGAGGGTTGGAGCTTCAATACCATTTTTCTTTGTTTCACATAGTTCCCAACTCTCTCTTTCTCTCTCTAGAACTTTATATCTCTAAACATTTGTATTTGCCCCATATGGATATGGTTTGATGTGTTTGTGAAATCCTATATCTTACAACTGGTATCAGACCAATGGTTTGATCACTCATCTTTCATGCTCTTTTTTTTTGTGGATTTCATAAGGTTTTTGGGGTTATAAGTGTTTAGAAGAGTTTGAATCATTTGGTCAATTTCTTGTGTTAAAGTTTAAATTTTGATAGTACTTTTGTGTTTAGGATCATCATATGTGCTTAGGTTTCGAATTGGAAGGTTTGAATCATCGTGGTTGGGCTGTTTTTGATTGTTAAAGTGGTTGTTTTTGAATATTGTACTAAGCGAGTTGAGCCACGGTAAAACGTATCTTCAAAGCGAGTTGCTTTGTCATTTGGAAGCGAGTTGCTTTGTTATTGGAAGCGAGTTGGTTTATGCGACTTGGCTATTTAGCGAGTTGATTCTTTAAGCGACTTGAGTTCTAAAGCGACTTAGCTATTAAGCGAGTTGTATTGGCAGCGAGTTGGTTTATGCGACTTGGTTGTTAAGCGAATTGTCTCTGTATGCGATATGCCTATTTAGCGAGTTGACTTTCTATGCGAATTGAGTTTTAAGCGACTTGTCTCTTAAGCGAGTTGATTGTTTAGCGAGTTGATACCGAAGAGATTTGACTGTTTAGCCACTTGTCTATTGAGACTTGTTACTTCTTCGTTCTACATTTTTACAGTTGTTCTTTTGGTTTAGTAAAATCTCGTGAAAGAATCTATTTCCCGGTTTAATCAAAGAATAGTAAAATCCCATAGAATCTGGAATCATGTCTAACAACATACCTACTATTTTTTTCTACTTCTGAGGACGTTCAAGCAGCTGGATCAGATACTCGTCCACCTATGCTTGACATAACAGATTATGACTCATGGGCTCAACGAATTAGGTTGTACTGTTTGGGAAAGGAAAATGGGGTGAAAATTCTCAAATCTATTGATGAAGGACCTTATCATTGAGACTACAAGAAGACATACTTGAAAGCTGCTTGGATGGTACAGTGATCTTAGGATTGAAGGACCAAAGACGTATGATGAGCTCAGTGATAAGGAGAAAAAGAGATATGATGCTGATATCAGGGTTTCAAACATTATACTTCAGGGTCTTCCAAAGATATCTACAAGCTTATCAATCACAACACTGAAGCCAAGGCAGGTTGGGATAATGTCAAGATGCTTCTCTAAAGTTCTGAATTGACTAAGGAAGACAGAGAATCACAGCTGTATGATGAATTTGAGCACTTTAAGATGAAACTAGAAGAAAGTGTCTATGAATATTACGTGAGATTCCACAAGCTTGTGAATGACATGAGGAATATCAAAATGACCATGCCAAATATTAATTTGAACTCAAAGTTTGTGAACAACATGAATACCGAATGGCACAAATTTGTCACCTCTGTGAAGCTAACCAAAGGATTAAAGAACACCAACTATGAGCAACTGTATGCCTTCCTTCTTCAGAATGAGAGACATGCTATGTTTGAACGAATGATTCTTGAAGCAGTTCAAAACTAAGCGAGGGAGAAACAAGTTCATCAAATGATTCAACAGCATTCTACACCAATTTTGGGATTACTACTAAAGCTTCACAAGTCATACCTACTGGAAACGGTAATCACAAACTCATTCCTGATCTGAGGTTCAAGCAACCTGATGTTGATGCACTCATGGAACACTTCATCAATCAACTGGCCCTTATGGTTAAACAAAACTTGACCCACCCATACTAACACGCACACCAACAATGAAATCAGAATTGCATCCAATCTTCACAATCATGCTATTGTCAGAGATGGAAAGGTTATGGTGCAACTAGTTCAAGGAAGGCAATATGAACAGGGAAGAGGGGAGGTTGGTGGAGGTATGTGGCTAATCAGAATCGTGGAAGGAATGCCAATCAAGGACAAGGAAAGCCAACCAAGTGCTACAACTGTGGTGGTGATGGACATATTGGAGGCGCACATCTCCAAAAGCGTCCACAGAATGCAGAATACTTCTGAGACAAGATGCTGCTTGTGCAAGCTCAAGATAATGGAGCGACTTTGGATGAAGATGAGCTGTTGTTTCTTCTTGAAGGGAATGCTAAGACATATGATGCGTGTGGATGGCGACCATTCAGGAAATAGGTCACAATCATCAAAATGCCTTTCAAGTTGCAGATTGTGATGCATTTGACACTGATGTCGATGATGAACCTACTGCCCAAACAATTTTCATGGCAAGCATCTCACTTATGGTCTCTTCAAAAGATTCAATCATCTCTGAGGTATTAAAACTATACGATAAAGTTGATGAGCAAGAGATGCATAACAAAGTACAATCACATCTAACTAATGAATCAGATATGGATAATGTGGGTAATAGTGATATTGTCCCATATGATCAATATGTGATACAAAGTGAAAGTGAGATTGTACCAAGTTATGTATCTTCTGCAGTCAATGATGACTATGTTTTTGATGAATACACTCCATGTGCCCCTAATGATTATGTTATCTTTGAACTGAATGCCTATAAGGAACAAGTTGCTATTTATGAACAACGTGCTAAGTTTGAGTTAACTACCCGTGAGCAAGAAATGGATGACCAAATGCGTACAATTATTAGAAAAAGTAATTTTAGAGAAGAAGTGTTAAAACAAGAGTTAAACTCCTTACAAGAAAGGATTTCTAAAACTGTTAAGCAAAAATAAGAACTCCAAGATAATGTTAAAGTGCTTAAACAAGAATTTAATGCTAAGGAATCAAAACTTTTGAATGACTTTTCCAATCTGAAAACTTTGAAAAACAAGCTTGAAAAAATAAGTTATGCGTACAAGGGAATACCATTCAGCTCACATGATCACTAAGCATAGAGTTCTCAGCGATAAGCATAGCATTACCCTCGTAAAGGAACCCAATCCTGAATATGGTAAAGTGGCTAGAGAAGCTCAGAAGGTAATATATGATGGTAATGAAATCCTTAAGCCTAGGCAGAAACCTAGTTGCACTGAGTGCACTGAGGAAGATATGATATTAGATGAAGTCACTAGGGAGAAAATGAATAAGAAGCTAAAAGACCTTGAGTGTAAAAAGCAATCCCCATGATTACACTAAAGAAAATTAGATTTCTCTTAACAAGTTTAAGCCTCAAACTCTATTAACCCCAGAACAAGTTTTTTTGAAAAAGGACATAGATATGCAAAAAGCTAATGCACTTGTTAAAACAAGCACTCCCCTTAGGAAAATGCCTCCAACGACTGTGTATCCTCCAAATACCCCAATCCATTTAGTTCCTAGATGTATTCCCACTAAGAGCAAGACCTTAATCAGCCTGTATGTTGTGTATCAACTATTTGTTGATTTTGAGAAGACATGTAAGAAAAGGATCACACCTACTGGGATAAGCTGAAGGGAGAGGTTTTGAGCAAACTGAAGAATGTTATTTAACTGAGGTCATGCCTTTCTTTAAACAATTAAAAGGTCAATTTGAGAGTCTTCAAAAAGGGATAGACTCAGATATTAAAGAAATGGAAAAGGCATTTGATGCAATGATGATAGTCAATGATTATGAAAGGGAACTCAAATATAATGAAATTGAAAGGAAGAATCTGCATATTTTAAATGAGAACTTAGTATTGAGTTGTGTGGCTCAAGATGTGTTTTATACTGTTACTAAGCACTCTATTACTGCTTCTCAATTTCATGAATTAACTGTTGATTTGAAAGTTTCCCATGATCGTGTCATTGAGCTTGAAAACAAAAACTCAAACTAAATGAGAAAATTGATAGGGATGATCACGATAATCTAGTAAAACATCTTTCTAAGCTAGAAGTTGAACATTTTGATTTGCAACTAAAATATCAACATCTCAAAGAAAATGTCAAAACCTCAAACATCAAGACATCCTCAAATGTTCCAGAGTTTGATGCACTTTTTGAAATAAACAAGCGTGATGAACGATTCATGCTCCTGTAACACGATCAGAAAATTGAAAGCCCAAATTTCACAATTAAAGGGTGATAAGACCAATGTGACTAGTTCCCAAATGCCTCCTTCTGTAGATTCTCAGTGTTCTCAAACTTTTCATCTTCAAAACTTGGTTAATGTGTTACAAAAGGAAAATGAGAGTTTTCTAGAAGAAAATGAAAAAGTGAAACGACACTTTAAAGAGTTATATGATTCAATGAAAGTCACTCGTGACAAGAACAATGAAAAATAACGTCTTTACAAAAGGAAATTGAGAATCTGAGGAGTCGGGTAAAAAGGAAAATGCCACTTGTCTTTAATGAGAATGTTGCATCAAAGTCATCTGCGGCTGTAAATATCTTGTGCCGTTAAATACATTCCTCCTCATCTTAGAAATACGAACTGGTGTTTCATAACTATTTGCTCACGAGGATAGTCTAGAATGTCTTCGTGAGATTGTAGAAGAGGATTACATAAACAATAGCGATCTCAGGAAACGAGGTGTTTAAGAGCAACATGTCCTAAATCCTTATGTGAGAAAGATAAAGCTGTGATGCCTTGTTCTATGCCTAGTGCTAAGTATGCAAACCATTCTATGCCCAGTGTTAAGAAAGTGAACTCTAAAGTGCCCTCAAGTAGTTCAGATCCCTGCACTTCTAGTTCAGGAATGCAAAAGGTAGCCCAACCAACTAATGTTCCCATAATTCCCTCTACAGGAGTAATCAATGACACAAAAGCAAGCGGGTCAAAGCCTCCAGGCAATACAAAGCAAGATAAGACCTCGCAAGCTAAGAATGTGCAATGGAAGAAAGTAGAAGATCACCCTAGGAACATTAAGTTTAAGTTGAATAAAACGAATCGTGATTCTAGTATTAGCTATAAGCGTACTGTAATTAATTCGAATTTTGCTACTTTTGGCAAAACATATAATGATGATTGCTTGGTTTCTGTTACTAATCATGAATGTGGTGTGAATGAGTTGATTAATGTTGTTAAATTCCCTGTTAAGATTGATAATGCCAAAAATCAAGCTAAGAAGGGTAGAAAGCAATGGCGGAAGAAGGTTAGAAATAGTAAAAACCTACAGGAAGGAAATTTAGTAACATAGGTTATCAGTGGATACCTACTTTTCATAATTCAATCTTAATGATATGTGCTCTAAATTATCTAGATCAATGCCCATTAGGAAATGGATGCCTCTTGGTAGAATTATTCCTTAAGAAGTGAACATACTTTGAATAGGTCGAATGCATACACTATGCATGAATCACGATGATTCTATTGTTTCTACTTCTGATGTGGGTGTTCCAATTATTGTTACTAACCAAATGGAACCCATTCTTGCATGAGGATCCCAATTATCCGATTATCCATTCTTGTATGTGTTCAACTGCATCGTTCAAATCGTTCGTGGTACCGGACTCATTGTTCCAAGCATATGATGGAGGCCGGTCACGGCTCATGAACTTTGTGAGTAAATTCATCGACTGTTAGATTTGGGGGCCAAAGGAATGTCATTTCGGTGCAATTATGGGGTATGGATACTATGTTGTTGGTGATAATGTAATCTCCAGGGTGTATTACGTTGAAGGTCTTGGTCATAACTTATTCTCTATCGGTCAATTCTAGTGATTACGATCTAGAAGTGGCCTTCAGAAAACATACTTGTTTCGTTAGAGAACTTGATGGTAGAGAACTTTTAAGAGGAACACGTGGTTCAAACCTATACACCATCTCTATCGAAGATATGATGAAATCTTCTCCAATTTGCTTGTTGTCAAAGGCTTTGAAAACAAAGTCATGGTTATGGCATCGTCGTCTAAATCACCTGAACTTCGGCACCATAAATGATCTTTCTAGAAAGGACTTAGTAATAGGCTTACCTAGACTAAAGTATGAAAAGGATCATCTTTGTTCAGCATGCCAACTGGGAAAAAGCAAGAAGTATGCCCACAAACCCAAACCTACAAACTCAGTTATGGAATTTCTTCATACAATTAACATGGATTTATGTGGACCCATGAGAGTGCAGAATATTTACGAGAAGAAATATGTGTTAGTTGTGGTTGATGACTACTCTCGATTTACTTGGGTTAAGTTCTTAAGGACAAAGGATGAAACTTGAGATATCATCATTAAACTTATCAAAGCACTGAGTTCGACTTAACAAAACTGCGGAATCATCGAACAGACAATGGGCGAGTTTGTCAATAAAAAACTTAGTGAGTTTCATGAAAGTGTTGGAATCAGTCATCAAAGAAGTGTTCCACGAACTCCTCAACAGATGGTGTAGTTGAAAGACGAAATTGAACTCTTGTGGAAGCCGCAAGAACAATGTTGATTTACTCAAAGGTTGAATGTTTCTCAGGGTGAAGCCATTGCCAGCATGCTACACTCAAAATCGATCCCTAATTCACACTTCTTATGGAAAAACTCCATATGAACTTGTCCATAATCGAAAACCTAATCTTTCATTCCTTCGTGTGTTTGGTGCATTGTGTTATCCAACTAATGAGGGTCAAGACTTAGGCAAACTTAAAGCTAAAGCGGTCATTGAGTATTTGTAGGATATGCACCAAGCAGAAAAGGATACCGAATCTACAACAAAAGAACCCGAAATATCATGGAAACAATTCACGTTATGTTCGATGAGCTGACCGGTCAAATGGCTCCAGGACAACCCTCATCAAGTAGTCCCATCAGTTTTACTCTTGTACACACTTCCTCTTCACCCAACTCCATATGTACCACCTTCAGAAGATGATTTAAATAAATTATTTGATCCAATGTTTGATGAACTCTATGAGCCAATTGCTAATGATCTATCAAATCCATCAACAGAGCCTGCTCCTATCCATGTCAACGTAGATAACCCTTCAGTTTCTATGTCATTGAGTCAGAAGCTGCTTCTGTGATCACTCTGTATCATCTGCAATTCATCAATCATCAAATGTACATCATGGAATTGTTTCTGGCACCTATGATGGAGATAACCCATTTGCTACTCCCGAAGATGCTCCCTTTGAGAACATATTTGCTCTCGAACCTTCATAAGAACCATCTTCATCGGAGAAATGACTCTGCTACTTCAGTTCCTCAACAACAACCACACGAACACCTTAGAAAATGGACACATGATCAACCATTGGAAAACATCATTGGAAATCCCTCTCGTCCCAAGATATCCACTCGTAAACAACTTGCAACGATGCCTTATGGTGCTTCTTCACTCCGTACTATCAAGGTCGAACCAAAAGACGTTAAAACTGCAATGAATGAAGACAATTGGTTCAATGCCATGCAAGAAGAAATTCATGAGTTTGATCGACTAGATGTATGGGAATGAGTACCGCTCCACGACTGTGATAAGATCATTGCTCTAAAGTGGATCTTCAAAGTAAAACTTGATGAGCATGGCGATGTATTAAAGAACAAGGCTAGATTAGTTGCAAAAGGATATCGTCAAGAGGAAGGTATTGACTTTGAAGAATTATTTGCTCCAGCTTGATTCGCATCGAGAACAATCGAATCTTCTGGCTAATGCTGCAAGAAAGAATATGATAGTCTATCAGATGGATGTAAAGACGGCTTTTCTTAACGAAGATCTTAAAGAAGTCGTATACGTCAGTCAACCGGAAGATTTTGTGAATCTAGAGCATCCTACTCATGTCTATTGCTTAAAGAAGGCTCTTTATGGCTTGAAGCAAGCTCCAAGGGCATGGTATGATACGCTATCAAAGTTTCTTCTATCTCTTGGATTCAGCAAAGGTGCAGATTGATCCGACATTGTTCAGCAGAAAGTCGGGCAAACATTTAATTCACGTTCAAATCTATGTTGATGATATTATTTTTGCCTCGTCTGACCCCAATGAATGTGACCGTTTTTCTAAGGAGATGGGCTCCAAATTTCAAATGTCAATGATGGGACAAATGTCATTTTCTTGGGATTACAAATTTCACAAAGTCCCGGAGGCATTTTTATCAATCAATCTAAATATGCAAATGAAATTTTAAAGAAATTTGGATTTGACACTTGTGACAACCGTTGACACTCCCATGGTGGGACGTACCAAACTGGATGAGGACCACTCAGGGATCATGGTAGATCAAACGAAATATCGAAGTATGATTGGATCACCTGATGTACCTCACAACCAGACCCGATATTTTGTTCGTTGTATGCATGTGTGCTAGATACCAGGCTAAGCCTACCAAAAAGCACCTTGAAGTGGTTAAACGGGTCTTTCGGTATCTCCAAGGAACCATCAATATGGGACTTTGGTACCCGAAGGACACCCGGTATATCACTAACGACCTATGCAGAGATCTTGACCATGCAGGATGTCAAGATAAACGTCGAAGTACATCTGGAGGTGCTAATTTTTTGGGTGATAAGCTTTTGAGCTGGTCTTCAAAGAAACAAATGAGTACTTCTATATCCTCTACAGAGGCTGAATACATAGCCATGTCATCTTGTTGTGCTCAAATCCTATGGATGAGATCCCATTATCTGACTATGGCTTTGAATTCAACAAAATCCCTCTGTATTGTGATAACAAAAGTGCCATTGCTCTCTCTTGAAACAACTTTCAACATTCAAGAGCAAAGCACATCGACATTCGACATCATTTAATTTGCGAACAAGTGGAAAAAGGTGTAGTAGAACTCTATTTTATGAGGACCGAATACGAGTTAGCAGACATCTTCACCAAAGCTCTTCCTAGAGAACGTTTTGAGTTTATCCTTCCACGAGTTGGTCTAAAGAGTCTTCAACCGGAAACACTCAAATGCCTTCAAGAGGAAGATGAGGAGTAAATGTTTTTCTTCATCTATCTCTTGTATATATTTTTTCAAAAAGCAAAATACAAAATTTCAAAACCCACAAAAGAAAATAAAAAAATATAATTTTTTCAAAATCCATAAAAATTAGAAAATCTTGAAAAATCCCAAAAATATTGTTATTTTGTCATGTTTTTCTTAATTCGATATCATCTACGGACTTTGTGTTGACATTCAAAGAATGTCACGAGTTTTAGATGTTCTTGAATGTACATAAATTTCTTAAAAAAAATGAGGCAGAGAAAAATGGTGGTTTATTGTCATTTCAGGCAGTAACCCGTTTTAAAAGAAAGAACAGAGCCATGCTTAATCTTATTTTTCAAATCTCATGCTCTGATTCTTAAAACAAATGTTTGTCACCAAAAGGACAAATGTTTTCTTTCCAAATATTTTTCCGTCTAGTGATTCTTCTGAAAAATATTTGTCATCTAATGAAAACAAAATAGCTTTGAAAATTCCTCAGGCTGTATTTTTGAAAATCATCCTGGCATATCTTTGTCAAAATCTCTAACACTCAATCAACAACTCATGTCATTGATTGAGGGGGAGAATGATTTCAATTCAATCAAAAAGGTTATTTTTCAAACAATTGGCACGTTAAAGAGCAAGGTCTAATTTTGGAAAATCAAAAAGAACAATGTTTTATATAATTGATTCAAGACCTTGGCTAATGTTATGTTTTCATAAGATACTTAAGTATGTTTGAACATTGGAGTTTTAAAGTCTCAAAATCTGATCCTTATCAGTTTAAATGTTTTTCAAAATAATGTCACTATTCTCCTCAAAAGCTCTCAAAATTTAATTTAAATCAATAGAGATCACAACTCTCAAAGGATTTGAAAATTGTGATCGGGGGAGAATTTGTGATTTAAATTGGATTTAAACTGATAATTCGATAAATGGTTTTATACGTGATTAACAAGCTCTCCTCCTGCATGTGCCAAACGATTTCAAATTTTCTATGCACATGTTAAGGGGAGCATTGATATCAAACCAAAATGGATTGAAATTGATGATTTGTCTCTAAGTGCAGGTTTTCCCTAATATGTGCTAAACAGTTTCAAAATCAGATGCACATATTGAGGGGGAGCAAATTTTTGAAAACCACATTCTTTCCCGAAAAGATCTTCAACTTTAAGTGAAACACTGATTTTGATCGGGAAAGTAATGTCGATATTTTTAGAAAATAATTTATCAAAGAAGTGAATTTTTCCTCTTGCCTCCATGTGTCAAACTAATTTCAAATATTCGATGCACATGTTGAGGGGGAGCCGTTTTCTAAAATATCAAAAATGATTCAGGTACAAAATGCTTTGATAATATATCACAAGTACCTGGATTGATTTTCAAATGGTTCTAACAGCTGATGAACAATACAAAAAAACCGACCAAATTTACTTTATGTATGGTGATATAAGGATGGTTAGGTTAGGTATTCGTTCCTACAATCCCGCCAGAGCCGGAGGGATCTACCCAGGGATAATCCACTAGATAGTGTAGAGTCCTTAGGTATGATGATAAAAAAGGAGTAAAGTGAGATATGGGAAGAGTGCGGAATAAAATAGAGCTAGAACTGGAATAAACCCAACAAGGTTCTAGTAATGAAGTCTCGGTAAGCACTGAAGGGGTTGAAGAATGAAAAAGAATTGAATGTGAAAAGGGTGAAAAGAAATAGCCCTCCAGTAATTCAACCTTAGGGCAGAAACCGGGTTCAATACATATGCTACTGGTGGTTACTTAGGTAACACCGGTATTGAAGACAAGACGTCATGGACCCAGTGACGCACTGCACTAAACTTCCCAAGCTACTCAAGTTCATCTTAAAAGGGCTTGTTTCATTCTCACGGGGAACCTACATAATCTATCGACTTTCTCTTAGAGATTGTTGATATTGAAGAAGGAGACCCTCTCCCTAGTCTCCGGCATAGGAACCAAATGTGCACTATTGAGTCTAGAGCCACGAGATCGTCAAATAAATCTCATTTGGACACTGTCAATGAAGACTCTCTGTTTCACACAATGTGGAAAGAGAGATTATATTCTTAGAGTCCTACGCATTATCCTTGTGGTATTGCCTGAACATCTGAGTGGTATGCAAACATATTCACAATGCAGATGGAAAGCTTTCTAGAGCCAACATCAAACAAGCTCTTGGTAGGTGGCATGTGAGATCTATCTAATAGATCAACCATGTGACAACTGAACAGAAACAATGGGGCGATTCAAACTTATGAATCAATCCTGGTTCAGGTTATGGATTGACGGATACCTTTGAAAAACCAGTCGTTGTGCTTAAAATTATTTTCTCTAGCACATCGATTGTGTATTAATATTTCAAATATAAAAGGTGTTTATGATTGATAATTGATTTTTCTCAAAAACCCTTGTTGTACTGCAAAACACTTTATTGAGCAGTACTCGATTGTTTTTCAAATCTCTTTTTCATCAATCAGTGAATCTCAAATTCACTGGTTCACTCACTCCGTGTTGTCTTCTTTGAGACGTTCCGGTTTGAGAACAGCTAAACGGCTGCGAAACCATCAAGGAGATTCTTTGGAATTATACCTGATCACAGGCAGTACTTGTACTGATCAACGGGGAACCGTGGACCGTGTACCTCAATTCAACAAGAGTGATCAAAGACACTTTTCGTGCACTTTATTGCTAACTGTTGTATGCAGGTACACCCAAAGTTTTGCAGCTGATCAGAATGGAGAGGTCAATTCATAGCTGCATGCTCACACAATACATTCATTTCCAAAGAAATCATGATTAGTGCATCAATGACTCTGATATTCTCACTCCATGCTTCTGCTACGCTGCTGCAAATATCATGAATCAACTAAAGCTTCCGCTACTTTGATGAAAAGAAATCATGATCCAGAATGTGAGCATGTCAATCCACTGTCACAACATCACATAATGTCAACACTACAATGGAAAAGTCAGAGATTTATGCAAGCCTGATGATCTCAAAGTGGGCTCAAAACTCATCATCCGTGGATCGATTAAAGACCTCCACTTGAATTATCCAAACATGCAAAACATGAAGAATCAAAGACTACGGGCTGCAGAGCAATGAACTTAAACAAGAATCCAAGAACAATTTTAATGTAATATCTGTTTGTATTCTGTGTAAATTGAGGTGACCTCCCTTAGGGGGAGATTGTTAGGATTTAGAAAATCCAGTCATTAAAGTGTTGGTCACCTCAAGTATATGTAATCGTTAGAAAGCTCGTAGTCGTAGTCATTTAATATTAGTTAGTAGTTTGTTTAGTAACACCGTGGATGACGGACGAGTCTTTACCCACTGTATGCCTGATCCACAGCCCGTAGGTGGCGTTTATTATAAGACACTATAAATACCCTCTACCTCCCAAGGTAGAGGGTTGGAGCTTCAATACCATTTTTCTTTATTTCACATAGTTCCCAACTCTCTTCCCTTTCTCTCTCTAGAACTTTCTCTCTCTAAACATTTGTATTCGCCCTATATGGATATGGTTTGATGTGTTTGTGAAATCCTATATCTTACAAATACACTTGATGATAATCAAATCTAGATCTCAAAATGTTTCATCATCGATCTAAGAGATGTATTACTTCTCTCACATGTACGAATCAAAGGATTAGAGTTACAACAACTTTCGTCGTACTCTCATTCCTTTTGATTCGTCTCTGATTACAACATGGTTAATGTTAAATTAATCTAAGGTCGAAGCTTATGCCTCAAATGACTATACGAACCTTGAAATGAATTGAACAATTGATGTTAATTCGTCTTTCATCGGTTTGTGTGTCTAATCAAAACATAAACGGTTCAATACTTACCTTTGTCAAAAGATCGATCTTAAAAGCCTCTCCATCATCATACCATCCCTGTGGCTATGATGATGATTCTTAAACCATCCCTGTGGCGAGGTAATGAGTGAAGAATTGTTGTGGATGATGCGTGAATATTGAGGAGATGAGGGCAGATCTGTGTTAAGAGACTATTTTTGATGAGAGAGATATGGAGGCGGCTTATTTGTGATTAGGGTTTGACTTGAGAGTTAAATTAGGGATTGGATGGGTCTTATATACTCCTATAAATTAGGGTAATTTTGATATACATCCGGTGAGAGTTTTTGCAATGGGCCGAGCCTTATTCTTTTGAACATTGGGCCGTGTGTTTTTCTATTGGGTGCGTTGTATTATTGATGGATTGTGGGTCTCTGCTAACAAATGGGCCGAATATTGGTTATTAGACATGCGGTTTGAGCATTCTAAATATGAGAATTAATGAGAGGTAGTATAAGAGATTTGTATGTTGGATTTTCTATATGAACAGAGATAATGTAGTGTACTCCATGATTCGATATATTTGTATTAGGGATCTTGGATCGGGTAGTGTATATCAATGGGCCGAGCTGACTATCAATATTGGTTTATTGATTGAGCTGTTTGATTTGGACCGGGTATTAAGATATGTTTATAGGCATTAACAGATTCAATCTTTTCCTTGTGAAAAAGTTGTACAATGAACCGGAGTCAATTGCCTACTTTTTTAGAGTTGATAAAAAGTAGCATTGAGAATATGGAGATACTTTGAATACAAGTTTGGACTGGAAAACTGTGATTGAGTCTATTTGATTAGATCGCATTTGATAATTGCTCATGTGTTTGGTTGAGTTCATTGGTACCCGTGTTTATTATAATCTATCTTTAGAGCGGATATTCTACTTAAACCGGGCCAAGTTTACTTTGATATACGTGGGCCGAACGATACTCTTGGGCCGGGTACAAATAGATTATCTGTGATAATGAGTTGGATCACTCATATTGGATTTATTTATGTATCGGGGCTTCGTTGGATATTGGTACATGCTCATGAATTTGGATTTACGGTTTATTGTATTTTATGGGATGAGATTTGTTGAAGAGATTTGACAATGTGATTTGATGTGTGATGTGGTTTGATACGTTGGCTTATACATTTTCACGATGGATATTTCACGGCATGAATTGATGATTGAACAAAGTTGACCACGGGGTTGTTTGGACGGTATTTCTTTTTTGGATTTGAAGTAAGGTTTTTCCGGACACGTTTACTTATTTCGTCTTCTTTCTTTCTACCCTTTCGTGAAGATGACTTGTTTGGGCGTTTATTGAGTGTGATAAAGACTTGGCTATTTAGTTACGGTTGTGATTCTCTCTCGCTTAACCCACAACGTAGCCATCACTTCGGTGTCTCACGCAGTTGAGGATATGTCAAGAGGTTTTGTACATTGGGTACACCGTTCCTTTTTCACGAGGATTAGTACAAGTTTAAGTAACAAATATGGGGAATTCTACTTCATGATCAAGTTTGGTATATCGGGTTACTTCACCAAGTAGTCACAGCAAGAGCCGACAGAATATGTGGAAAATGTGCTTTCCAAAGTATTTAAATTGTTGAGATGTGATCAGCAATTCTCATGGAATATTCTTCGCTACAAAATGTCTATGATACTTCACAGTCTAAGCAAAATCTTTCAAAAATCTTCAGCGTCAGTCATGACTTTTCAAGATGTTTGCTTATGATAAGAACTTTTCATGCAGATGGTCGTACAAGTTAACAATGCTTCCGAAAGTTCGAAACCATCATGGGAGAGAAACGTGTAGTTTGATGTTTTACGATCAACCTTAGGGGGAAGTAGTGTATACTACTTGAATTTGTATGGTTTGTTAAGTAGTCTACATATGGGTAAAGAATTGTTGATGATGTTGTTGATGTTGGAAAATGAACCGCTGCATGTTCCCCTAAAACAGATATTCACCGAAACCAAAGTTGTCATAACACATTCAAGCTGACATTGTTTACGGTTTTGTCTTGATTTTGTAAAATCCTGCGAAAGAATCTATTTCTCAGTTTAAATCATAGATTTGCAAAATCCCGTGACAATGGAAACATCCTGGTAATAGTAAAGTGCATATCTGGATCTATCTCATGGTTTATTCTTGGTTTTGTAAAATCCCGCGAAAGAAACTATTTCTCGGTTTAAATCATAGAATTGTAAAATCACGTAATGATGGAATCATCCTGGAGAAAGGAAAGTGTATTTCGGGATCTTATATGATGCTGGTGCTATGGTTTTTACTTCAAAGAAGGGATAAAGGGTGTACTTCATGATTGGGTGTTTGTTTGGATTGTCCTCATGGCAGTTTGGTAATTACTGGGTTTTACGAGGTAATATGTGTTTAACCCTGGTTGGGATGAAAACCATTATCATAGTTCACTTAAAACGTCAAAGGAGGCTAGAGTTGAGCTTTTAACCAGAAGATGTGACAACGGCGTTAATTCACTATTATTTATTTGAGGTTGAAGTGAAATATCACGGGCAAGTGTACTTAGTATCTGAAGGTATCGGGGATGGTTGGATGAATATTCTTCGAGATCCTTGTTCGAGCTTATTATCAGAAACAAAGACTTGGAAATCTAGTTATTGTTGGGTGACTTTTCCTTTTCTTTTACCACTTGGGGGAATTGAGCTCTTATCACCACAAAATAACTATCACTTTAAGGAGTTACGTTGTAGTGCTCAGTGTCATATTCAATTGTGGATTTTCAAGAGGTGATGTACGTCTTATACTTGATGGTTGGTTGGATGAAGAGTATAGAGTACTTAGAGATTCAATGGAGGATGAAGTCTCGGCACCGCTCTTTGTTACATATGTGCAAGTTTAAGTCACGAGTTCGGGTTAGTTTACTTCAAGGTCAAATTCATCATATTGGATTTTCTCCATCAGCTGTCAGGACAAAGAGCCTACTGAATGATAACGGGGTTGATTACAAGTTTGCCAAGAGTAGATAAAAAGAGAGATTATGATGTTTGAACACAACAGTTCAAGCCTCGTACCTCAAAGAAAAGAAAAGTGTACGTGTCAGTGCGCTTTATCTTCTGAAGAAGAGAAATCTTCTTAATATGACCATTCTCATCAACATGCTTCATGCTTTTTCCATTCGCTTTCAATTATCAAGTGAACCGGACTACCGTTGATTGTTTTCGTATTCCACTTGCTCAATTATAATGACGATGGCGACAGCATATGCTACCTTTAAGGGGGAGAAGTGTGAATAGAATACATTTGGATGATTTTCACATATTCAATCAAGAATGGCAACTCCGTATGCAATTCTTGAGGGGAGAAGAAGTGAATTCTTGCATGGTTGATTGACATATGAGAATATATGGTCATACCGCTCCAAACTCATGTAAGAACCGAGCTTCTTCTTATCGGGTCATCTTCACATGGAGTTTCTTTTAAGAGCCGTTGGTTGACATCTTCACACGGGCTGATTTGATTAATGACAAAGTGCTTCTAGTTGTTGGGCTGATTTGTTTGATGAACATCTTTCTGTTCTTGTTTGATTGGGAGGGATCTTAGTTAAGGAGATTTGCTATTTGTAAGTTAACAGGAATGCATTTGGTGAGTTGAAGATGTTGACATTCTATTCCCCAATTGGACAATCTTGAAGAAGGTCGAGTCTCTGACAGTCGAGTTCTACATCTTCGCTACATGTTAGAAGACTAAAGACGAGTTGTATTTAACGATCTAAATACTTCTTCTTAATTCAAGCATTCATCATAAAGATTGTCGGTTTAGGGGACAGCACTAATTGGGGGAGAGTGAAAAGCCAAAGTTAATCCCCAATTATACTTGCTCACTTTCTTCAGCAAGTTGATTCTCACAAAGATTAAAAATGTTCTTCTCAACAGATTTCAAGTATTTGGGCTTATAATGTTTTGCTGATTCTGAAGTATCAAAACCAGCAAAGGGGAAGGAGACATGTATCTAAATGCGAGTAAACTTGATGAACTTAATACT
The DNA here is from genome assembly GCA_910596185.1 of Chrysanthemum makinoi. NCBI lineage: Eukaryota > Viridiplantae > Streptophyta > Magnoliopsida > Asterales > Asteraceae > Chrysanthemum > Chrysanthemum makinoi. The sequence goes on from OU343216.1 coordinate 152,441,038, forward strand.
TCTAAGTGATTGAAGAAATCCTGGGAAGACGAATGTCATTGCCGCAGAGAAACTCAAGCTTTAACACATGGCGTTTAGTGTTCTTATTCCAACTATGTGGGGGAAGAAATGGAAGAGTCAGTTTCTGTTGATAAAAGAGATACACAAGTGTGTGATGATTTCGATGCTATTGCAATCATCTGGGGAGAGAGATTGTGTACATTGGGGATGCTCAGCTGTTTCACTTGAGAGCTTAATCAGTGATTCAGAGATATAATCACTTATTTCGGAGTTGACATCCGCAGAGATAGTCATCCGCAGAGATAATCAGTGATTCGGCCTGCTTCTTCAATGTTATCGGTTATTCTCTCTTTGGGCATTCGGGTACTTCGGGATCTTGAGCTTCATACACTTTCTTTAGGGGAGAGAAAAGTATACATCGGGGTTATTCTTTGGCTATTGGACTTAATCTGCTACTTCAATGGTATAAGTTTCTCTGTCTTCGGGTATATGTGTATTCGGGTTCGTGAGCTCTAGTCTAAGAGACTGACTGCATCAATTCATCTACTTGGGGGAAGTGGTCTCTTGACAACTTTTTGGTATGGATTACTTCAGACTTCAGTGGAAAATGAAATTCGAGAAGAGTTATTTATGTGTTGGATGATTCTTTGCTGTTCTACGTGATGATATATCCTCGAACGGAGAATCTCGATTATCGTTCTTAAAAGGAGCAGCGGAATTTGTGATAATGGTGTGCTCCTCTGTGCACCTAGCTAAGGGAAGCTTGAAATAGAGCTTTGAATCTGCTCATTTAATGGATTTTCGGTTTTGCGGGAAGCTACCAAATATTTTTCTGACTATTATAAATGTCATTCAACAATGGCACGGGACAATAGATGAAGTTCGAGCAGGAGGTGTAAATATTCTTTTCCAAAACATGTCACAAACCATGGCTTGCAGTTACTTCAGACTGTAACCCGTGCTTAAACCATGGCTTGCTATTATTTTAGATAGCAACCCGTTTTTCAAAAAAGGAAAGTGCTACGCTTAAACGATTTTCACAAAATTCATGCACTTATCCTAAAAACAAATTGAGGAAAGTATGTCGAAGGACTGCTGTTCCTACACAAATGTTTTTCATTCTATAAATTCTTCAGAAAAATATTAGTCGTTTTCAAAAATGGTGGTAAATGAGTTGCTTGTAAATCAATCAGTTTCAGAGTTTTCGTAAAAATTGAAAACTCAATCAATGACTTCAGCGCTTTTAAACTTTTCAGAAAATAAGGCATTGATTGAGGGAGAGAATGTTTTCAAATCTATATCATCTAACGAGCTTATCTAATTATCCTATATACTTAAATGTAAAACATGTTAACCTACGTTGAAGGACTAGGTGCCTAGGATATGACTGTTAGGATTAGATGATTAGAGTTTGATAAACACATTATTCCCATGCTTTATATAAACTGATTGATATGTTGAATTGACTTTTATTAGTCGATTTCTGTTTGGGTGTTGTCGACCACCATATATGTCTATCTGTGTTTACTAACGTATGCAGATAACATGGTTTAAAAGAATGTTCCCGATTCGGATCCCACATAAGAAGATGATTGGATGTCGAAAGGAAAGGGTAACTATTTCTTAGGTCGACAATGAAGAAACGAAGCTTAATTAGATCTCAATGGAGAGTTGGCAAGATAGATGCAACTTAAGAGGTCTCACTGCATCTGCAGATGGTTTTCTTCCAGCCCTACAGCACAACAGAAGCTTCTTAACCACCTAACGTATCTTTGTGCAGGACAAGTAGTGAATAATACCATTTTCCAAAAATTTGATAAAATTGTTTTGAAAATGGAAAAATATTGTTTTGAAAATAAACTGAACTCATATTTTTGAAATCAACCGGACTTTATTTCTAATATAAGTCACTCAATCAACGACTACGGTCATTGATTGATGGGGGGAGTGATTTCAAACTTAAGTATTTTCAAACGATATTTCTTCATAAAAGTCCGTTTGTATAAAATAAGTGGTGATCTAAAGATTTAATGTTATGTCATGGTATGATTTTCTTTAAAACTCAAAGATCTTTCAAAATGAATTTTTTTCTGTTCTTGTTTGATTGTGAAATTGTTTTATTTTTTCTTAAAGATCTCTTAAAAATTATCATACCTGACACTAACAATCTTTAATGTCTATAATTGGTCCTCATCAGTCAATTTCAAAAATTAAATCTTGCCACGTCTTTCCCCAAAATTTTCTAAATGATTTAAATCAATTGGGATTACAAATCTCAATTGGTTTGAAATTTTTGATCGGGGGAGAGATCGTGATTTAAATCTCAAATCGGTTTTAAAAGGGTGATTGTTTCAAAAGCACTCATTCCTTCATTTGCCAAACGATTTCAAATACATAATGCACATGATTGTGGAGGAGCATTTAACCAAAAAAACCAGAAGAGTATTTAAACAAGGCCACATATTCTCCCATGTTTTACAAACTTTATTAAATCACTTAGGATCCAAAAAAAGGGTTTGACATTTTTGATCGGGGGAGAATTTGTGATTTAATATGAAATTTGATAAAAGATGATCATTTTGATTCAAAATGCAAGTTCTCTCTAATATGTGCCAAACTCTTTCGTATATCGATGCACATATTGAGGGGGAGCGAATGGTTTCTATTGGCAATCGTGAAAAGTACTTCAAAACATCTTGCCTCTATGTGTTAAAATGATTTCAAATATCCTACACACATATTGAGGGGGAGAATTTACCAAAGAAATTCAAATGGCTTTTTCTTTGGAAATTGTGATCAAGAATATATTTCAAAGAATTCTTGCCTCCATGTGCTAAACAATTTCAATATCATATGCACATGTTGAGGGGGAGCATTTCTAAATGATCAAAAACAATTAAGGTACAAAATGTTTTGATTTTAAACCATAGGTACCTTGATTGATTTTCCAAATGATTTTTCAATTGGTTTCATAAAGGAAAGAACAATACCAAAAGACCGACCAATTTACTTTATGCATGGTGTTATAAGGATGGTTAGGTTAGGTATTTGTTCCCACGATCCCGCCAGAGCTGGAGGGATCTACCTAGGGACAATCCACTAGATAGTGTAGAGTCCGTAGGTATGATGAAAAAAGGAGAAAAATAAGAATACGGGAAGAGTGCGGACTGAGACAGAGCTAGTACTGGAATAAACCCAACAAGTATCTAGTTATGAAGTATCGGTAAGCACTGAAGGGGTTGAAGAATGAAAAAGAATTGAATGTGAAAAGGGTGAAAAGAAATAGCTCTACATTAATTCAACCTTAGGGCAGAAACCAGCTTCAATACATATGATACTGGTGTCTACTAAGGTAACACTGGTATTGAAGACAAGACGTCATGGACCCAGTGACGCACTACACCTAACTTCCCAAGCTACTCAAGTTCATCTTAAAAGGGCTTGTTTCATTCTCAAGGGGAACCTACATAATCTATCGACTTTCTCTTAGAGATTGTTGATATTGAAGAAGGAGACCCTCTCCCTAGTCTCTGGCATAGGAACCAAATGTGCACAATTGAGTCTAGAGCCAAGAGATCATCCACAATATCTCATTAGGACACAAAATTAATGAAGACTTATTGTTTCACACAATGTGGAAAGTAAGTATATATTAAGAGTCCTACGCATTATCCTTGTGGTGTTTCCAGAACATCCGAGTGATATGTAAAGTACTCACAATGAAGATGGAAATCCTTATAGAGCCAACATCTAACAAGCTCTTGGTGGGTGACATGTGAGATCTTTCCAAAAGATCAAGCTTGTGACAACTGGATAGAAACAATGGGGTGATTCATTCTTGAATCAACCTTGGTCCAGGAAATGAATTGTCGAATACTTTTGGAAAAACCATTCGATGTGCAAATCTTCTTTTCTCTAGCACATAGAATGTGTATTCATGTTTTCAAACACAAAAATTATCTCTGATTGTAAAAATACTTTTGGAAAAACCGTTCGATATGCAAATCTCTTCTTTCTCTAGCACATCGAATGTGTATTCATTTTCAAATTCAAAAAGTGTTTCTGGTTGAAAATTGATATTTCTTATAAAACCTTCGTCGTATTGCAAAACTCTTTCTTCTAAGCAATACGCGATTGTTTTTCAAATCAATTTTTCATCAATCAGTGAATCTCAATTCATTGGTTCACTTACTCCGTGTTGTCTTCTTTGAGATGTTTCGGTTTGAGAACGGCTAGAACAGATGCGAAACCCTGTCAAGGAGATTCTTCGGAATTATACCTGATCACAGGCAGTACTTGTACTGATCAATGGGGAACGATGGGCCGTGTACCTCAATTCAATGAAAGTGATCAAAGACACTTTCACGTGTTTTATTGCTAACGTTGTTTGCGGTACATTTGGACAGTTCACTGATCGAATTGAGAAGTCAATCCAAAGCCGCATGCTCACAGCATCCACACTTAATTGAAGAAATCATGACTAGTGCATATCTACATAACACGGCTCTAAAATTTTATACTATGCTTCGCTTACTGGCTGCAAATATCATGAACATGTAAAGCTTCCGCTACTCTGATGGAAAGATGTCATGATCCAGAAAGTGTGAGCATGTCAGTCCGAAAGTCACAACTTCACATGATGGCAACACAATAAAGGGTGTTCCAAAGATTTACTGTGGCTGATGATCTCAATTAAAGCTCGAAGATCATCAAAGATGTGGATCAGTTAAAGGCCTCCACTAAAAGTACAAAACTATGCAGACTTTGAAGAATCGCTACTAAAGCACAAAGATTGCGAAACTTGAAGAATTGAATTCTACGAGCTCAGAACTAAAGACAAAGATAGAATGCTATGATGCAAAATGTATTTCATTGGGTGACCTCCCTTAGGGGGAGATTGTTAGGAATTGGAAATTCCATGTGAAAGTGTCTGTCACCCCAATTATGGTCTAGCATATGTTAGCTCGTAGACTTGTAGTTATTTACGTTGTTTAGTAGTTAATTAGTTAATTAGTCATGTAGATTAGTTTAGTGTAACACCGTGGAGGAAGGACGGGTCTTTACCCACTGTATGCCGATCCACGCAGAGCGACGGAGGGCGTTTAGTTTGTAACTATAAATACCCTTCCCACTAAGGGAAGGGTGGTGCTTCTTCATTAATCTAACCTTCTCTTTTTGTTTATCTTTCTAGAATCACCCTCTCTACTCTCTTCATCTCTCTAACCATGCCTTTCTTGTTTAATCATAATCCTAGACCACCTGAATCATCAAACAACATAAAATACACGATCCTACATAACCATTGGATTAGATTGTTTTTTGGACGCGTGTCCTCTCTTAGGGTTTTCTTAGTTAGTCATCGTTCCGTTTGTATAAATACCCCCTATGTTGGTTTTAGCCATTTTTTCTTTTTACTGCTCTTCGGTTGCGAACGCTATTCTTCGATCTGGTTTTTCTTTTGGTGTATCTGTTTTCCTGTTAGGAATTAGAAAATTCCATAGTGAAGAGTCGGTCACCCCTAATATTATCTAGCATAAGTTAGCTCGTAGACATATTGTTAGTCACGTTATTTAGTAGTTTATTTATTAGTTTGCAGCGTAGTATAGCTTAGTGCAACACCGTGGAGGAAGGACGGGTCTTTACGAACTGTATACCTGATCCACAGGCCGATAGGAGGTTGTATTTCTTGTAACTATAAATACCCCTTCCATCCATGGAAGGGGTGGTGCTTCTCATTTAATCTAATCTTTCATTTGTGTAAACCTCTAGCAAGAACACCCTCTCTCTCTACTAACTCTCTAACTATGGCAAACATGTATTTTGATCATCCAAGACCACCCGAATCATCAACACAATAAATATATCGATCCTACAATTGGTACCAGAGCCAAGGTTATGGTGTGTTGATGATTTCTTGCGGTTTAAATCGTGTTTGTGGCTGTTTGTTTGTACTATTTGTCTTGGTCGGATAAAGTTTTTTCCAAATATTATGATAAACAGTGTTTTACATGGTTTCAGTTATCCTTTATTGGTAAAAAATTATGTCCTGTATCACGTTGTTCTGTCCAAATATTTCTGCATAATCCTTGAAGTTGGTCATGTATTTGTGCATAACAGTCAAAATAGTCAATATGGTCATATATTTGTGGTCCTAATGGTTTTACGGTAACTTTTCATGGTTAAAAGCAGTCAAAAGTATCATCTTTTATGCAACTTTTCGGGTTTATTTGAAGGCGGGAAAAGTCGGTAAAACTCATCGGAAAACTCATATATTCATGCTAGCGAGTTGTCCTTAAAAGATGTCCAGATACAATGTTTTCAAAGCGAGTTGACTATTGAGTCAACTGCTGCTAGCGACTTGGCTATGCTAGCGACTTGGCTCATTATCTAGCGACTTGGCTCACATCTTAGACCTAGCGACTTGCTTTGAAAAAATAAAACTTGCTAGCGACTTGACTCCAATAGATGGATAGCGACTAACAACAGAAAGGTAGAAGAAGAATGCAGACCATGACCAAATGACCAATATCAAATAGCAAACACCAAAACAACAACCAAATACAAAAATCTAAAATGACCTCAGCTTCTTCTCATCATCAGTCATTGGTAAATGTTTAACAATCTCGATACTTACATCAACTCCAACAACAGATTTATTTCAAAATCAAATTCCCTACATCTATACAAATTATCAAGACTCATCATTTACGAATCAAAATAAATAAATGATGGAATTCGAATTGAAATTATTATGATTCGATCTCAATTTCGAGTTTGTGAATGGTTAATGAAACACATAGATATCAAAGATCTACTCACAAACTTTCGACTACATCATTGATCGATTTAGGAATTTACTCCTTTTTTTTAAATTGTCCGAATCGTTAAGATACGTAAACTAACAAGAATGTTAATTACCTTCTTGTGATTCGTTCATTCCAAAACAAATTAAGTGAAATTATAATTACAATATCATTGGAAACCTACCCGAGATCTTGAGTCTTCAAGACCTTGAAGCCGTAACTAGGACCTCTTGCCATCTCTGTGACAAGGTCGTTATGTGCCAACCCTTTGGCATACATCTTTGATACCTTCAAAGGTCCTCAAGCCATCCCTATGGCAAGGCCTTGAGTATACTGTTGCTGCTTGTTGTGACCATGAAAAGGTGTGAAGATTGTGTAAAGTTTGTATGGGGCGTTAGGTCTTTGAGATGATTTGGAAATGATATTGTTTGAAGGGTTTGTTCTTTGAGAATGAAAGAGATGGGGGCGGACAAATTTTGATTAGGGTTTGTGAAATGACCTAATATTTAGGAACAATGCTTACTTATAACCGGTTCTAATATTTGTGTGAGTTTGGATCGGGTGTGGTTATATGAATGATGGGCTTGGAAAGGTAATTATGGATCGGTAGGTAGAATGTTACTTGGCCGTGTGTTTCAAATCTTTGGGCCGTATTTTTTTGTTTCATGAGGGCTGGATTTCATTGAGACAAGTATTATGATTTGTGTCATGCTATGTGAATTTGGAGATACGTGGAATTTATTGTGGTATTTAGTTGATTGATTGGTTATTCAAATTTCACGAAAGATTCTTATTCACGGCTTGTGTCACACCCCCAAATTACGTGTTTTGCAGCGGAATGGAATACCTTGGGGAGGACTGTCATAGCATCAAAGTTACAGTTATATCGAACGACCTAAAGTGTCGTTTAGAAAATACATCGTTTGATTAAGTAAAATAATCAGAGTTTACAAAATGTAAGTCCCAAATGAAAATTAATGTATGAGGTAATAGGTTTGATACAAGCCAAACGATGTTTTTAAAGTGTATAAGTCCCACGTGAGACGCGTCGTCACCACGACTCTATGATGAGTCCAAATGCATGCCATGAAGTGAATGCCTTAGATACCTGAGATAAAACATGCTAAAAAGTGTCAACACAAAGGTTGGTGAGTTCATAGAGTTTGATTAACAAGTAAAGCTTTAAAAGAGTGTTCATAAAACAAAGGTAAAGTTTTTGGTCATATAGAATAGTTCGCAAAGCAAAGGCATCGTAAATCCACTCAGTTCCAAGTCCCGCCCATACAAAACTTGCAACCTGTGTGTTTACAACCCACTGCTAAAAATAGTATGTCAATCTTGTATGCATGTATCATAGTAGTTAAAAGTATCAATGTTACCACAAGGGTCTTCCAACACTCGTGTTGGGATGTATCCATAAAAATGGCCTTCCAACATATAAATCTTTGCGATGTTCCTCCAACGACGCACGTTGGGCTGTATCCAAATTAATGGCCTTCCACCATATAAATGATGGGATGTTCCTCCAACGCGCGTTGGGCGTATCCAAATTAATGGTCTTCCACCATATAAATGATGGGATGTTTGTTTAAGTCTAGTCACCACACGCACCAAGTCTAAAGTATAAGCAATGTTATTTGGCAAAAGAGTTTAAATGTTTTGACCGGCTCCCGAGGTTAACCAGTTGTTAAGTATGTATGTTGATGCATAATAGAAAACAAGTTTAACACATTAAGGCAAAGATAGCAATAAACCACACAAATGTCCAAAGTGTATAAGAAGTATAGTGTAACACAATTGTATAAATGGTTTGAATATTCGAAAGAGTAAAAACAAGTATTTAAGCATGTATCTCCCCCAAATAGTTTGTAAGAATTTAAGCGAGTAAAGCGGGTATGAACTCACAGTAGTATGTCAAAGTTTAGAATATTTGTGAAAGTTAATGAAAATAGTTTGAGCATGTATCTCCCCCAAAGAGTTTGTAAGACAAATAAGTAATAGAAAGTGGGGCTCGAACTCACTGGTGTGATTGATATGTTAACAAAATGAAGTGCACGAAAGTGAGACTCGGAAACTATCCGCGACCTAGAATGAATGTCATGACTTGAGTTATGATATGTTGTCGTGAATGCGTGATAGTGCGATACAATGTTGTGCATGCAACTCCATATGATATTCATACCACTTGTATGTTTTGGAAATAATATTTATCGTCAAAATATGTTTATGACATCCCGTCATATTATAAAATGCTTTACAAGTATTTACGTCAAAATGTCATCCTACAATGGTTTTATAATGATTTATGGTGAAATTTTCACTTTTCGTCGTAAAACAATGTTGTCGGAAATTTCTTGAAAGTGACAAAAATGGCTTCGAAAAACTAGTCGTAAAATAGTGTACGTCGAACGTTAGAGAACGAACTCGACGGTTTTGGAAAGTTTGTATCGAAATCTAGAAGTTTCAGTTCAGGAGTTTTCAGCAAAAAGGTCTCGAACATAAAGATAATAGAGGTTAAAGATGGTGGTTTTGGCTAAAATGTTGGTTAAAAATGAGTTTCGGCCAAGTTTAGACATCCATAAATAAGTTATTACAACTCCGCTATACAAACGGTTGGTTGTTTTAGAAAATATGCTTGGTGAACTCGATTTTATTATAAGACAATTAGTTCCAAAAGTTCCACATCATAGTTAAAAACAGCCCTCAACATGGACGTTTCAGCTACCGTAACACTTGTCTCGTAAAATAATATAGTTTTTCAGAAAATAATAGTTACGGCAATTTTATGAAAACGTGCATATCTTTGTCGTTTCAAATCCGTTTTCTACTTATAATACGTCCTTAGCTTCGTATCAAAGTATACTAATATATTTTTGATAAGTCGAAATAATTTGTAAAGCTTAGGACTCGTTTTTGACTCGTACAAAACTAAAATAGGTTGCTGAAATTTCAGAAAATATATATTTAGTCGTCAAACTTGTAAAATCCATAACTTCTTCGTTATAACTCCGTTTTAATCCGTTCAAGCGCCCACGGATTCGTTTTAAAGTATATTTTCTAATTATCAAGGCCAAAAATTCGTGCCTACTGTCGGATTTTCCAGAAAAACAAAATAAGGACAGAACACTTTTTATACTAGTCGAAAATAGTTTTTTCTCGTACTAAACCTATTCCAATCCCTTCAAATCAACTCCAAAGCTAATCTAATCCTACCATACACCTTCTTAGGGTGTCATGGGTTCCTAAACATCACCAAGACCAACATATACCAAGGGGATAATTATAGGATGACCTTTATATATATAACTCTAAAATCAATGTAAAAATGGTATAAATAAACACAAGTCTTGCATGCTTTAGCTCAAAAATGATGAGATGAGTATGAAATGAATATGTAAGATGAAAAATAAACATGAGATGCTTACTAGTGATATGATGAGGTGATTAGAACAAAGGATTAACCTAAACACCCTAGGTTTTTATTTCAAAACCTTAAATAAGAGTGTAATCTAGAGTGTTAAATAGCTTGACTTGAAAAAATTTATATCTTCTTGCTTGGGTCTCCTTATGGCCGGTTCTAGAGTGGAAATGGAGAGAGTAGTGTTTTTTTTTTTTCACCTTTGATGTATGTGTAGTGTGTGTTGTGATGATATTAATATGTATATTATAAAAGGACAAGATCCACCAATCAAGGGGAGTTGATGGGGGCTAGCTAGTTTATTATTATCATTATTATTTTTATTAAGTATGTAAATGTAAATGTATATGTGTAAGTAGATGTAAAGTTATTTGGGGATAGTAGTAACTTGTAGTATTGTTAAGTAATATTAGTAAGTTGTATACACATTTGAATATTTAAGGTAGCGTTAGATAAAAATAAATTTTCACGGGTCAAGATAAAATATATTTAGATCATAAAAATTATAAAAATACGTTTCTTGTAAAATTTGAGTGATAAAATAATTACCGAGTAGTTTTTAAGAAAAACGTCGTAATAATTTAACTTTAACGATTTATGTACCAAATAAATTTAAAACACTAGAAAAACTCAAAATATAGTTTATATAACTAAATGTAAGTATAAAAAATATCTCGGGATCATTTTTGGAAGTAGCGGATTAAATGCTCAAATAATAACTCACGTGATAACGATTATTTAATATGAAATTTATGCGTTTAAGGTGAAATGTATAAATCATGAATGAACCGATATAAAATGATGAATATAGAGTTTGAGAAATGACCGAAAATTGAGAATTGTGACATTCTTCCCATGTCAGTGGAATCACGTCCTCGTGATTCGATTAATGATACTATGGCCCAAAACGCGACAAGGGTTCTAAAAGTTTATGCTCATGTATGGTCTATATGATTATGTCAATGCTCATGCATATGAGTTACCCGCCCAACAAGATGCGTTCCCGTGCTATCGTGAGAAATTCCCGTCCTAAATACATGCTTTCTTATGATTAGGCTCGATAAGACAAGCTTTCCCGTTCTCAAGCAAAATTTTTAAAAGACTTTTTGGTAACCGATTTTTACTTAATCCCACAACTCATCAAACAAGAACTGTCATACGATTAGGCTAAATCGGTTTAGGTAACGACTTGTTTCTAGCTCGATCTTTGCAACTCATCAAACAAGAACTGTCACGCGGATCAAACTGGAAACAGGTGGTTTGGAGAAAATCTTTTAAAAATTTGGCTCGATTACGGAATTGCTTACTCATATGAGACTACTACTCCCTTCATTGCATGATTCTTCCTGAATTAGACATAGGTGATCAGGCTATGTATAATTTAGGAGTAACTATGCAATGCTTGGACTAATCGACTCATATGATGTTTGGTGTTGAGTCATAAGTCCGCATGTATAAAGAACGTGCACTTATAATGATATGATGAGATGCTATGATGATGTGGTTATAGTCTAGGGTCAATGATGCAACCTAGTTCTCTATAACCGATGCTCTGATACCAATCATCACACCCCAAATTACATGTTTTGCAGCGGAATGGAATACCTTGGGGAGGACTGTCATAGCATCAAAGTTACAGTTATATCGAACGACCTAAAGTGTCGTTTAGAAAATACATCGTTTGATTAAGTAAAATAATCGAGTTTACAAAATGTAAGTCCCAAATGAAAATTAATGTATGAGGTAATAGGTTTGATACAAGCCAAACGATGTTTTTAAAGTGTATAAGTCCCACGTGAGACGCGTCGTCACCACGACTCTATGATGAGTCCAAATGCATGCCATGAAGTGAATGCCTTAGATACCTGAGATAAAACATGCTAAAAAGTGTCAACACAAAGGTTGGTGAGTTCATAGAGTTTGATTAACAAGTAAAGCTTTAAAAGAGTGTTCATAAAACAAAGGTAAAGTTTTTGGTCATATAGAATAGTTCGCAAAGCAAAGGCATCGTAAATCCACTCAGTTCCAAGTCCCGCCCATACAAAACTTGCAACCTTTGTGTTTACAACCCACTGCTAAAAATAGTATGTCAATCTTGTATGCATGTATCATAGTAGTTAAAAGTATCAATGTTACCACAAGGGTCTTCCAACACTCGTGTTGGGATGTATCCATAAAAATGGCCTTCCAACATATAAATGCTGGGATGTTCCTCCAACGCTCACGTTGGGCGGTATCCAAATTAATGGCCTTCCACCATATAAATGATGGGATGTTCCTCCAACGACGCCGTTGGTGTATCCAAATTAATGGTCTTCCACCATATAAATGATGGGATGTTTGTTTAAGTCTAGTCACCACACGCACCAAGTCTAAAGTATAAGCAATGTTATTTGGCAAAAGAGTTTAAATGTTTTGACCGGCTCCCGAGGAGTTAACCATTGTTAAAGTATGTATGTTGATGCATAATAGAAAACAAGTTTAACACATTAAGGCAAAGATCGCAATAAACCACACAAATGTCCAAAGTGTATAAGAAGTATAGTGTAACACAATTGTATAAATGGTTTGAATATTCGAAAGAGTAAAAACAAGTATTTAAGCATGTATCTCCCCTAAATAGTTTGTAAGAATTTAAAGCGAGTAAAGCGGGGTATGAACTCACAGTAGTATGTCAAAGTTTAGAATATTTGTGAAAGTTAATGAAAATAGTTTGAGCATGTATCTCCCCCAAAGAGTTTGTAAGACAAATAAGTAATAGAAAGTGGGCCTACGAACTCACCTGGTGTGATTGATATGCTAACAAAATGAAGTGCACGAAAGTGAGACTCGGAAACTATCCGCGACCTAGAATGAATGTCATGACTTGAGTTATGATATGTTGTCGTGAATGCGTGATAGTGCGATACAATGTTGTGCATGCAACTCCATATGATATTCATACCACTTGTATGTTTTGGAAATAATATTTATCGTCAAAATATGTTTATGACATCCCGTCATATTATAAAATGCTTTACAAGTATTTACGTCAAAATGTCATCCTACAATGGTTTTATAATGATTTATGGTGAAATTTTCACTTTTCGTCGTAAAACAATGTTGTCGGAAATTTCTTGAAAGTGACAAAAATGGCTTCGAAAAACTAGTCGTAAAATAGTGTACGTCGAACGTTAGAGAACGAACTCGACGGTTTTGGAAAGTTTGTATCGAAATCTAGAAGTTTCAGTTCAGGAGTTTTCAGCAAAAAGGTCTCGAACATAAAGATAATAGAGGTTAAAGATGGTGGTTTTGGCTAAAATGTTGGTTAAAAATGAGTTTCGGCCAAGTTTAGACATCCATAAATAAGTTATTACAACTCCGCTATACAAACGGTTGGTTGTTTTAGAAAATATGCTTGGTGAACTCGATTTTATTATAAGACAATTCGTTCCAAAAAGTTCCACATCATGGTTAAAAACAGCCCTCAACATGGACGTTTCAGCTACCGTAACACTTGTCTCGTAAAATAATATAGTTTTTCAGAAAATAATAGTTACGGCAATTTTATGAAAACGTGCATATCTTTGTCGTTTCAAATCCGTTTTCTACGTATTATACGTCCTTAGCTTTGTATCAAAGTATACTAATATATTTTTGATAAGTCGAAATAATTTGTAAAGCTTAGGACTCGTTTTTGACTCGTACAAAACTAAAATAGGTTGCTGAAATTTCAGAAAATATATATTTCGTCGTCAAACTTGTAAAATCCATAACTTCTTCGTTATAACTCCGTTTTAATCCGTTCAAGCGGCCACGGATTCGTTTTAAAGTATATTTTCTAATTATCAAGGCCAAAAATTCGTGCCTACTGTCGGATTTTCCAGAAAAACAAAATAAGGACAGAACACTTTTTATACTAGTCGAAAATAGTTTTTCTCGTACTAAACCTATTCCAATCCCTTCAAATCAACTCCAAAGCTAATCTAATCCTACCATACACCTTCTTAGGGTGTCATGGGTTCCTAGACATCATCAAGACCAAAATATAACAAGGGGATAATTATAGGATGACCTTTATATATATAACTCTAAAATCAATGTAAAAATGGTATAAATAAACACAAGTCTTGCATGCTTTAGCTCAAAAATGATGAAATGAGTATGAAATGAATATGTAAGATGAAAAATAAACATGAGATGCTTACTAGTGATATGATGAGGTGATTAGAACAAAGGATTAACCTAAACACCCTAGGTTTTTATTTCAAAACCTTAAATAAGAGTGTAATCTAGAGTGTTAAATAGCTTGACTTGAAAAAATTTATATCTTCTTGCTTGGGTCTCCTTATGGCCGGTTCTAGAGTGGAAATGGAGAGAGTAGTGTTTTTTTTTTTTCACCTTTGATGTATGTGTAGTGTGTGTTGTGATGATATTAATATGTATATTATAAAAGGACAAGATCCACCAATCAAGGGGAGTTGATGGGGGGCTAGCTAGTTTATTATTATCATTATTATTTTTATTAAGTATGTAAATGTAAATGTATATGTGTAAGTAGATGTAAAGTTATTTGGGGATAGTAGTAACTTGTAGTATTGTTAAGTAATATTAGTAAGTTGTATACACATTTGAATATTTAAGGTAGCGTTAGATAAAAATAAATTTTCACGGGTCAAGATATAATATATTTAGATCATAAAAATTATAAAAAAATACATTTCTTGTAAAATTTGAGTGATAAAATAATTACCGAGTAGTTTTTAAGAAAAACGTCGTAATAATTTAACTTTAACGATTTATGTACCAAATAAATTTAAAACACTAGAAAAACTCAAAATATAGTTTATATAACTAAATGTAAGTATAAAAAAATATCTCGGGATCATTTTTGGAAGTAGCGGATTAAATGCTCAAATAATAACTCACGCGATAACGATTATTTAATATGAAATTTATGCGTTTAAGGTGAAATGTATAAATCATGAATGAACCGATATAAAATGATGAATATAGAGTTTGAGAAATGACCGAAAATTGAGAATTGTGACAGCTTGGGTAGGATCACATTGTTTAATTGGATCGGGTTGTGAGATATTGGACATATCTATGGACTGGGCGTTCACTGAATATTGATACATGCTCGTGAATTCATATTTATGGGTGATGATATTTGATGGGCTGCGAGTTATTGATGATGTGATTTGTTAAAGTGATTTAACGATGAGACTTGTGATGATGAGATTGGGTATGATGATGAGATTTGTTGTGTTATAGGGATTTGATACTTTGGTTTATGCTTATTCATGAAGGATACTATGTTACGGCTTGAATTGATGATTGAACAAAACTGACTACGGGGTTGTTTGTACGGTATTTCTTATTTGGCTTTGAAGTGAGGTTTTTCTGGGCACGTTTACTTATTTCGTCTTCTTTCTTTCTACCCTTCCGCGAAGATGACTTGTTTGGGCGTTTATTGAGTGTGATAAAGACTTGGCCATTTAGTTACGTTTGTGATTCTTTCTCGCTTAACTCACAACATAACTATCACTTCGGTGTCTCACTCAGTTGAGAATGTCAAGAGGTTTTGTACATTGGGTACACCGTTTCTTTTTCACCAGGATTAGTGCAAGCTTAAGTAACAAATCCGGGGAATGTTACGTCTTGTTCAAGTTTGGTATATCGAGTTTACTTCTCCATGTGGTCACTACAATAGCCGACATAATGTGTGAATGATGTGTTTTTCAAAGTGTTGATTGGATGGTTGATGATGTTGTTGATGTTGGATAATGAACCGTTGATGAACCGCTGAATGTTCCCCTAAAACAGATATTCACAAAAACCAAAATTGTCATAATACATTCAAGCTGACATTGTTTACGGTTTTGTCTTGATTTTGTAAAATCCCGCGAAAGAAACTATTTCTCGGTTTAAATCTGAGACTTTTAAAATCCCGTGACAATGGAAAAATCCTGGTAATAGTAAAGTGCATTTCCGGATCTATCTTACGGTTTATTCTTGGTTTTGTAAAATCCCGCGAAAGAAACTATTTCTCGGTTTAAACCATAGAGTTGTAAAATCCCGTAATGATGGAACCATCTTGGAGAAAGGAAAGTGTATTTCGAGATCTCTTTTGATGTTGGTGCTACGTTTTATGTTTCAAAGAAGGGATAAAAGAGTGTACTTCATGAATTGGATGTGTGTTGGATATTTGTCATGGCAGTTTGGTTATTACATGGTTTTACGGGGTTATGTGGATTTAACCATGGTCGGGATGAAACCATTATCAAAGTTCGTTTAAATGTCAAAGAAGGCTAGATTTGAGCAGTTCAGAAGATGAGACATCGGCGTTAATTCATTATTATTTATTTGAGGTTGAAGTGAAACATCACGGGCGAGTGTACTTAGTATCTGAAGGTATCGGGGATGGTTGGATGAAGATTCTTCATGATCCTTGTTCGAGCTTATTATCAAAACGAAGACTTGGAAATCTAGTTATTGTTGGGTGTCTTTTACCTTTTCTTTTACCACTTGGGGAATTGGGCTCATACCACCACAAAATAACTATCACTTTAAGGAGTTACGTTGTAGTGCTTTGTGTCACATTCAATTGTGGATTTTCAAGAGGTGACATACGTCTTATACTCGATGGTTGGTTGGTTGAAGAGTATAGAGTAATTAAAGATTCAATGGAGCATGAATTCTCAGCACCGCTCTTTGTTACATATGTGCAAGTTTAAGTCATGAGTTCGGGTTAGTTTACTTCAGGGTCAAATTCATCATATTGGGTTATCTCCATCAGCTGTCACTGCAAAGAGCCTACTGAATGATAATGGTGATGATTACATGTTTAGCTAAGAGAGTTGAAAAGAGAGAGATTATGACGTATGAACACAACAGTTCATGCCTCGTACTCTAAAGAAAAGAAATGTGTACGGTTCAGTGCGCATTATCTTAGAAAGAAGAGGAATCTTCTTATGACGTCTGTTCACATCAGTTCAGGCCTCGTACTTCAACATTATGACGTATGAACACAACAGTTCATGCCTCGTACTCTAAAGAAAAGAAAAGTGTACGTGTCAGTGCGCTTTATCTTCTGAAGAAGAGAAATCTTCTTATTATGACCATTCTCATCAACATGCTTCATACTTTTTCCATGTGCTTTCTATTATCAAGTGAACCGGGCTGCTGTTGATTGTTTTCTTATTCCACTTGC
>OU343216.1:152458553-152510250 GCA_910596185.1 Chrysanthemum makinoi
AATTATTTGTCATTAGCCTTTGTTGCTTGTATCTGTTTTGAGCTTTCATTTACTGTTACATTAAGCTCAGATAAGCTCATACAAGCTTGTGTGAGCTTAATCTTGCTTTTCCTTGTCTTAAAGTTAGCTTTTACAAAGAAAGTCAACAATAGTCAACACGGTTCAATTTTGCAAAGTCAAATCAGTTGAGGACTAATTTCAAAAAGTTGTTTTAAGCTGAATAGAACAAATGTGTGATTGTTAAAACATTAGTCTAGTATAATATCATACACAATTGGGATGCATTAGCAATTAAAAGAACAAACAAGAAGTAATAAATCGTGAACTAAGCGACCACAAATATACATCTCGCATGCGATGCGGGCTATTTACTTTACATCATGCAAACTTTTGCCAAATATTTTCTCGGTTTGATTCTTCCGTACTTTAGCTAATGTTAGGCAATAAAGAACAAATAGGTAGTATAAAATCAACAATTGTAATTACAAATTCAAGTTGGATCATCATTCAAAGCTTTTAGTTTTTAAAAGCAAATTGCATCGACACATCAAGTTACAAGTTGTTTGATTTTCACAAAGTTATATAAAGATTGTGGTTTCATAAGCATAAAAATTAATCTCAAACACATAAACTGACATATTATGAACCATAATTAACTTATATAGATTTATACCTTACTCTATGTATCAATCACGACAGTCAATTGCATTATTGCACCATCTAACATCATGCATGGTACACTAACATAGAATTGTAAGAATATATATTTTTCTTGCTCATATAAACTTATATATAGAATATAATCCGAATTGTAAATTTCTATCGAGTTTTATATATGTAGCCCGTAGGAGATGGACTCGCTATAATTATTGTCCAACAAAAATTTGTTTATCAAATTCCATGTTTTATTGTATTAGGTATAAATATCGATAATTATTAAAGTCGCCAGATTTGACCACATGGTAAACCATACTAGCACAACAAAGCAAGTTAATACTACCTCCGTCCCTAAATAAATGTCCACGTTTGACTTTCAAAGTCTTACTTATTCAACTTTGACCTTAAATATTTGTGTTTATCTTATATAATACTTGATACAAAATATATGAATGAATTGTGTTTTAAATGTACTTTAAGTTGGTATAATTTTTATCAAGTATTATATAACACAAATAAAAATATTTAAGGTCAAAGTTGTACAAGAAAGACTTTAAAAGTCAAAAGTGGACATTTATTTAGGGACGGAGGGAGTATGTATTAGTCAACATACAAAATCATGTAACAAATTACAAAAGTAATTGTATATGATAGGTAAAAAAATACGTAACGGAAAAGAACAATATTTGATTAATACTACATCAAAGTGATTGTACGACAATCTATATTAATCTTATATATAATAAAAGAATTACATCATTTCGGAGTGTTTTTGCAAAACCCTTCTTATTGATAAAAAAATTAAACCAATAGGAGAGCTCGAATTTGCCACGTAGGCAAAATCGAGCAATATGATTGGTCAATAGAAAGTCAAAATGAAATTGGTTTTGGTCAAACTTAATAATTTGGTGGAGAAATTTGTTAAGAAAAAAAATGCACAAAAATATAGGTGTCAAATTTATGAAACATAAACTTAAAAAGATGGAGTAATTAATAAAACTTTAGTGTTGAATTTAAATAAATTATAAAGAGCTAAGTGTAAAATTACAAGTTTCCATGTTTTTTAATAACTTTAGAAAAAAAACAAATAACCCTTACACTTTTATACCTCTATACTTTATAATATTAGTAACGGAATATAAATATCAAATGGTAAGCACAGTTACGTGGGATAAAATATAATATATACGATTCTACTTATAACAATGATTCGTGAATTATTATTTAAAATTTATATATGGATATCCATAAAAACATTTTAAAAACTTCACGGAGCATATTTTAACTTCATCAACGTTCATTATATGCTACTAAACTCGCACATTTTGTACAACATGATATCTATAGTTAAAGTTAAACAACAACATCAACCTCAACCTCAACATGTCTGTCAGTTAAAAACGTTTACAAAGCTAATTATTAAAAAAAAAAGCATGGGTTAGATAGTCATTGGTTAATTTAGAAGGTGTTTTCCTTAAATTATAAAAAAAATGCACGTATCACAATCATTATTTCATAACAATCACCTCGTAAATCAAAAAAAAATTACGTAGGTGATAACCTAACTTTATTCATTGAAGTGATGTTTCAAAAAAAAAAAAACGTATAGTTGGCCGTTTAAAGAAATAAAAGTATGTACATGGGAGAATTATTAGCAAGAATTTATAGTTTTTAATCGGTTATTACGCTACTATATCGATAATATTATTGAATTGGTAATCACGGATGTGAGATACAACCATTCTTCTATACTTATGATTTATGTGTTAACCTCTTTTTGCTTCTGAATAGAATCCGAAAGAGACTTCAACAGAACTTTGGCTTATGCCTTATCTAGCTGATAATTTTAAATAACTTTTTTTTATGGTTTATGTGAAAACGTAGAGGGGGTGAATACGTTTCCGTTTCAAACTTAAAACTTTTGTATCAAATATAGTATAAACCATTGCATTTGCTAATCTCGACGCGAGGATGCATTTAACGCATTACGGCATGTAAGGCCAACCCCTTGACATCACATAAGATTCCGCAAGATTAATGGTTCATTATAAATCAAGTTTCACCATTATTAGTCCGTTGCTTTTTCTTGATCAAGTGTGTCATAATACGTAAAGTGTTGAATATAGTTTGTGACTATATGAAAGACCAAGTGTGCATCACAAACATAGACATCAACCACATAGAAAATAAACAAAGTAATGCAAGAATAAAAGTAAAGCGATAAGTAAAAGGATAGACAAACCAACACGAGGATTTATAGTGGTCCGGCTACAATGTCACCTTCCTGCTCTACTCCACTCCCCGAGTCACCTACTCGAGTTCGTAAGCACTACACCAACTCCTGTAGGAGAAGCCTTCACAACGTCGCTTAACCTTTTTCCGGTACAAAGCTAAATAATGAGTTCTTTCACACCAAGGAGAACCACACCTAACACAACGCCGCTTACCCTTTATATCGGTGTTAGGCTAACCACCAAGTTCTTTCACACCTTAGGAGAACTAATCCTTCACAACGTCGCCTACCCTTTATTAGGTACTAGGCTAGCACCTAGTTCCATTACTATGGAGGAACTACTACCCTTCACACACAACACCCAATCTTAAGGAGATCCACTTTGTTACAAACACCATCAAGGATACCACCATCCTTGGATCTAAACAAATACTATATGTATAACGATGCACCTCATCGATTATACGACCTAGGCATTCTTCACTAATGCCATTTACACGATCCTTCGGCACCTTTCACTAATGCCTTCAACACGGATCTTCGGCACTCTTCACTAATGCCTTTGACACATCTATGACACTCGTTATGTTTTGTGGCCCAACATAACAAACCTTGTGTTTTATGGTACAAACACATAAACCGTCTAGTCTAGTCATAGATACAAGAATATGATACTAGACAATATCCAAGACAATGTGTCTAATGGATATGAACTCCTAGACAAAACATCAAGAACCCAAAGCATGATGTAGTTAGTCTTCTATGAATGAAGATGACAAGCTCCAGCTTGTTGTATAAGATCTTCATGTGCTTGTATCTTGTGATGGGTGATCACTAGTAGGTAAGGAAGCAAGATTCTAAGCTTGCTTTGGAGGATCACTCAGAGTATGCTTACAAAAAAATGAGAGTTAGAAGCATTATGATCATATGAGATGAGGGTGGTTTACATGTTTCCTAATGATCTAAGTATCCTAGATTTGGTGGAGAGAAACTATGTGTGAAAGTATGAAGAAATGGTAAGAAGTGGTTTGCTATTTATAGGCAAAAAGACCAAAACCATGTTCTTCCCCAAGGATCCCTTCTGGAGGGATCCGCTTTGTAAATCCAAGGATCCGTGAGTCATCCGAGGGATCCGCAGACGCCCTCTTTACCCATAGTTATGGGGTTGAAACCATGGGTTATGGGTCATGGTTTTGATTTGGTCCATGGGTATTCCTTTAGATACAATGTATCTAATGAGTACAATGTATCTAGTCATATGGGTATGGGTCAATACTATGGGTCATGGATAATATCCATATATGACTTATGCATGATGTCATGCAATGGGTATGGGTCATGGACTTTGGTTTTACCCAACTACATTCAATGTATTTGGTCAATGGGTCAAATACTTAAGTTTTACCCACTTATATTACCCATTATAATACATACTAGTTATGTATATATTTACCCAATATGTAAACACTAGTTGTTATACATATTAAACATGTTTATTGGTTTGTTGGGGTTTGATCATAATGCAACATAACAAACATGTACTAACCTGTGTTGTAGCATACAAGGACTTGAGTCGTCGAGAGGTGTTGAGAGTGTGTTGAGACAAGATCTAACCATAGTAACTTATACATTTTACGTTATGTATTGTTGTTACATGTTTGTCATCAACAAAACAAATGAGAATGTATAGATTAAATATCGTAATATTTGCACCAACAATCTCCCCCTTTTTGATGATGACAAAATATATGTAAACGTAATAGATAGGTAAAATGTCAAAGTTACTTGTGTCCGCACTTCCTATACATTACCTTCTTCGTTTACACTCTTCTCCCCCCTTTGTCAAAACAAAAAGGGTGTGTCCTTTAAACTTAATTTCTCCCAAGAATGGCGAAGTTTGCATCTTCCCTTTGTGTATGCTGCTCCCTTGACGATTCCTCCTTGTTAAGGGCGTCAAGTATTTTAGGAAGGCTAAGACGAAATTGTTGCAAAATTTGCAATGTTATTGTTTTGCCGAAAAACTCCCTGAGAGCGTCAAGTTCTCCTAGTATGTTTTGAAAATCTACAAAACAAAAATTTAGTGCAAAATTATATTCGCCCTGGACGTAAGTCATATGTTGCACTTTATAAATGCTCGACGAAAGCTCCCCCTAGCTCGAGGGCGTCAAGAAGAACCTACAAAAAATGTTAAAAAGAGAATGATCCTACTACTTGCATCATCATGGTTGGTTTAGAGGTTGTAAGGTTTGTTCAAGTTAAGAAAAAAAAATGTGCTTAGGGATGAGACGCATTTCATTACGAAATTCACTTGGCTTTTGACAACATAGATGTTTGTGAAGGATGGTTGAGCAACCATGAATTGTAGTGGTAGTGAGACACTTGTAGGATGTGGTTGACATAAGTAGCTTGTTGTTTGAGGTTGTGGTTGACACAAGTAGGATGTGGTAGAACATGAGACATACTTCATCACGTAGTTCATGAACTAGACCTTGGACACGGTGATAGTGATAGAAATTATCATTATGACTTGGAGGTATGGAAGTTGTGGTAGAGGTGATGAAAGGTATCAAGGTGAATCTTTGACTTGGTTGATGACTCATTAGAGGTGGTGACATGATGACTTTTGTGGAGGGATAAAAGATGGAGTAAAATGGTTAGGATGATGCAAGATTAGGAATATATAAAGAAATGTGCTAATGAGCACAACTTGACTTGATGGTGGAATCGACCATTGTCATCCTACAAGAATCTAAAAGAGTTAGTACAAAAGGAAAACATTTATATAAATGGATAAATTGTTCACATAAAATCATGAAACTAAAAGAAATACACGATGATAGAATCAAAAACTCATTTATAAACATATACGAGAATGATAATCCTAAGTGTTGAGCAAGTGCTTGTGTGGAAAAGGAAATTTGAAATGATTATCTAAAGAGATAATGTACCTATTGTTCCACATGAGGTGAAAATGATGTGATGGGGTTCTAGCAAGGTCTAGCACCTACATATCCTAAGTTACTTAGTCTATTAAGTGTCTTATATGAAGATGGACTTAAATGATCGTTTTAGCTAGAGTTGACATGAATCTGTCACCCGAATCCCACGGTTCCCTCCAATGAGGGATCCGTCTAGGCTAATCCTAGGGATCCGCTCTCGACTAGGAAAGAATAAAAATGATGTTTGTAAGGTCTAACGCCTATACCTCCTTGAGTGTTTTAGTCTTCCTAAGTGTCTTAAATAAAAGAGTACTTAAATGATCAAGAGCAACGAGTGATGGTAGCTAATTATTGCCTTTTATGGAAAGAAATGGGGCTTTATGAGCACCAGTGGATGATCAAAGATGACACTAAGAAATTTGAGAGTGTCAAGTGGTGTTAAATGATCCTAGAGATCGATGATGACTTGAGAGAGATTTGGAAAACTCCTAAAAAATCTTAAGAAAGTAAAAATTAGTTTTTGGCCTATTTTGAGGTAAGGATGACTAAAATCAATTTGCTAAAATTGAGAGAAATATCAAACTAGGTGTTTTCAGATGAGAGGAACAATGTGTAAACATTGGAGCGGAAAGATGGTGAGTTTAAACTAATGAAAATCAAAAATACTCTAATGTGATCCTAAGTCATCCATGAGTGAATGTGAGATCAACTGAGCGTAATGGAGGTTTAAGTGATCATAATGTAGCATGTTTAACTAATCCAATAAGGTCTAAAATGTTGATTGATGCAAGGAGGTTACTTAAGGAACCTCACCACCTGATCCCACGGATCCTTCACTTGAGGGATCCGCCTAGTTACATCTAAGGGATCCGGCGTCAGAGACAGATTTTCTTAACATAATAGTTGCATAATTTTACTCTATGTTTCGAATTATGAAACTTATGATTTCTACAAAGAAGTATACATGTATACACATTAAGCAAAGCAAGGAGAGCATGTAAAGGTAACATATAGGCAATCAAATGAGATCGAGCTCACAAATAACACAAAGGTTTAGCAAACTTAACAAGCACTATTCAACTAGCCCAAAAAGATTTACGGTCTAGATTAGTAAATCATTTACACTAACAATGACATGCAAGGTATGTTTAAAAAAAAGAGCACATGATAGTTTTCAAGACAAAAGAGTTGTGAGGTGCTAGTTTAGGACAATCTAGTCATTACGGATGGCGATTAGCATACAATGAGCTTCATGAAGTCATTAGCTCTTCTCGATTAAAGCAAGATAATCGCTTGATGAGGCAAGTGGTTGTGATTAATTAAAAGAAAAATTAATTTTACAACTTGTTTGATTAGTAATCCTAAGACAATGCAAAGTATTTCCATTGTAAACTTACTTTAGGAAAACATAGAGTATAAATTTCTCAAGTGAGAGAATGAATATGAGACTATTATTAGCGGTGCTCAATTACGGCTAAACACGACCATTTTACGGGCGATTCCACATACCCAACTTCTATCAAGGAAGCAATTCAACCGTTAGGCCAAATTGAGTTTCTAGTGCAATAAGTTCTCCAATATTCATTCTCAAGTTAGGAAAATTTATATTCCTACAATGGCCTATCGAAGAGTAACAATAATGATACTTTGCTTCGTTTAAATTAATATTATACTTGAAACAACTAAGGTGACGAAGGTGTCAAAAGATTAAAAGTTGTCCAAATGGTGAAAAAAAAATGGTTGATGAGCTAGTTCAACATATGTTGTTGAGAGCTCGAAGTTTGACTTTCGGATATGAACAATTATATTTATGCTGTAAAAAATAATTTACTTGAGCATATCGGATGAAATAATCAAGTTGTCAATCCTACTATGAAGCTTGGAGAGCGATCATGAAAAGAAAACGGAGAGTACATCATCAACACAAGTGTAGGTTATGATCCGATGTACATCTCTGTTGTTTTAGAAAACGATAAAAGAAAATATGAAATCAAGAAATCATATAGGCACATAAAACATTTATGTTGCACACATGACAAACTCAATAAAATAAAATAAAAACCATTTTAGTGTGTTATATGTTTTAAACATTTTTTTTTTCAACTTACAAAACTAACATTTTTGACACAACTATATGTTATCCCAAACACTCCATCAAGTAGCACATTGATTAGTAGAAAATTAATTACTAAATCGACAAGCAAGAGAACGAAGCAAGCAAGTAAAACCACATATGTTAATCAATCAAACAAGCACAAAAGCTATTTGATACAAGCAATAATCAAGTAATGCAAGGGAAACAATTTATCATTTAGCATAGCATACGAAAGTTTTTTTCATCGCTTTGTGTTAAACATGTATACCAAGCTTGATTAGTTTCCTTTATAAATATTATCAAAACCTTAATTTCAAAAGATGACACATTGTTGTTCAAAGATGAAAACATCCGTCTCCAATTAGATCAAAAAGTTGTGCAAAAGCACCAAAATGACTTTGATTATAAATCAATAATTCTATAAATTTTTGTTTTGAATCAGTTTATGAAATCATTTTTAAATGAAAGTAGACTCAAATACCTTTAAAATGATAGGTGGTAACGACTCTAACTCCTTACGGTTAAAAAGTTTTGAATTTTTGAAATTCAGACAAAAACTGCTCAACCACGGATCCCACGGATCCCTGCTTGAGATCCGTCCAGTGTAACCGAGGGATCCGCGGATCCACCGTAATTACAAAATGCACGCTTTGACCCGACGAAAGGTTTAACCTTTGTAGACTTTTTAGTGAAGTTATATTATCCATATTTACCTTTATTCAAGCTTGATAAACAAGATTTCTAACAACAAAACTTCAAAGAGAAAAAAATCAACAAAACACTTTTCATATTATGCTTGACTTCACCAAGAATTTGATACAGGACCTTACTCGTTTTGAAAACCATTTGTTTTTAAAAACTAGAGCCAACCCGCTCTGATACAAATTGTGAAAACGTAGGGGGGTGAATACGCTTCCGCTTCAAACTTAAAACTTTTGTATCAAATATAGTATAAACCATTGCATTTGCTAATCTCGACGCAGGATGCATTTAACGCGATACGGCATGTAAGGCCAACCCCTTGACATCACATAAGATTCCTCAAGATTAATGGTTCATTATAAATCAAGTTTCACCATTATTAGTCCGGTTGCTTTTCTTGATCAAGCGTGTCATAATATGTAAAGTGTTGAATATAGTTTGTGACTATATGAAAGACCAAGTGTGCATCACAAACATAGACATCAACCACATAGAAAATAAACAAAGTAATGCAAGAATAAAAGTAAAGCGATAAGTAAAAGGATAGACAAACCAACACGCAGGATTTATAGTGGCTCGCTACAAGGTCACCTTCCTGCCCTACTCCACTCCCCGAGTCACCTCGAGAGTTCGTAAGCACTACACCAACTCCTTGTGGCGGAGAAGCCTTCACAACGCCGCTTAACCTTTTCGCACAGCTAAATATCGAAGTTCTTTCACACCGGCGCTAACCCAACACCTAACACAACGCCGCTACCCTTTATGACGTAGGCTAACCACCGAAGTTCTTTCACACCTTAGGAAGAACAATCCTTCACAACGTCGCTCACCCTTTATTAGGTACTAGGCTAATCACCTAGTTCCATTACTGTGGAGGAACTACTACCCTTCACGCAACAACAACACTAATCTTAAGGAGATCCACTCCTTGTTACAACACCATCAAGGATATCACCATCCTTGGATCTAAACAAATACTATATGTATAATCATGCACCTCATCGATTATACGACCTAGGCATTCTTCACTAATGCCATTTACACGATCCTTCAAAGACCTTCACTAATGCCTTCAGCACGGATCTTCGGCACTCTTCACTAATGCCTTTGACACATCTATGACACTCGTTATGTTTTAGGCTCAACATAACAAACCTTGTGTTTTATGGTATCAACACATAAACCATCTAGTCTAGTCATAGATACAAGAATATGATACTAGACAATATCCAAGACAATGTGTCTAATGGATATGAACTCCTAGACAAAACATCAAGAACCCAAAGCATGATGTAGTTAGTCTTCTATGAATGAAGATGACAAGTTTCAAGCTTGTTGTATAAGATCTTCATGTGCTTGTATCTTGTGATGGGTGATCACTTCAGGAGGTAAGGAAGCAAGATCTCTAAGCTTGCTTTGGAGGATCACTTCGTGAGTATGCTTACAACAAATGAGAGTTAGAAGCATTATGATCATATGAGATGAGGATGGTTTACATGTTTCCTAATGATCTAAGTATCCTAGATTTGGTGGAGAGAAACTATGTGTGAAAGTATGAAGAAATGGTAAGAAGTGATTTGCTATTTATAGGCAAAAAGACCAAAACCATTTCCGGCGGATCCTCTCGAGGGATCCGCTTTGTAAATCCAAAGGATCGTGAGTCATCCTGAGGGATCCGTGCACGCCCTCTTACCCATAGTTTATTGGTTGAAACCATGGGTTATGGGTCATGGTTTTGAGTTGGTCCATGGGTATTCCTTTAGATACAATGTATCTAATGAGTACAATGTATCTAGTCATATGGTATAACAACCCGTAAAATTTCGGATTATTATAATAATATTTATTACGTTAGAAAATTCAAATCGGTTATTTTATGACAGTTGCCAATATTTAGGTTTAAAAATGAGAGGTGATCTCGTTTCTTTAAAAATAAGACATCGCACACATGATGCCTCGGTCCACTAAGTATCCAGATAATAAATGTGAAATTTATTATTGTCCAAGTTAAACTTTAAGCATACAGAAGCTTAAACCAATAGTTATTCCACATACTGCAGCGCAAAGAAAAACAAACTAAAAATAAATACGAGATAAGAAAAAATATATTTTTATTAATCACTAACTACTTAAAGAAAACAAAGGTTATCTCATGAATTTGGAAGCCACGGCACAAGACGCAGACCAACACCAAATTAATAACTAAAATATAATATAACGACGTAAATAAGAGTGTCATATTATTACACTTATAAAATCTTTTCCGAAAATATAATTTCTATATTCTTCTGGTACCGGAAGGTACGTTTACCAAGGATTCTTCTACAAAACACGGAGTACAAATTATACAGTATTTAATAATAGGACAAAAGAAATAGATACAGATTCTTATCCTAAATATTTCCCTACCACTCTACTGCTCCCTCTCTAGCTTTTCTTTTCGCCTCTCTCTCCCACGTCTCACCCTAATCTATCTTTCTTTTTCCTAGCCTGTTATATCTGTCCCTCTCCTTCCTCCTGTAAACGCAACATCCAAACCTCCCTTTCACCAATTTAGACCTAAACTTGTCTCCTCTAATGAAAAACACATTTGTCACCATTCCATAACAATGAAGAGCACTGAGCCACACAAGACCTCCATATGGCTAGGAGAGAAGAAACTTGAGCTTATAGTAAGAGATGAAGAGACGAATTCGATATGTCACAATCCCCTGCTATTCTTTCAGCTATATAAAGGGGCACTTATCACTGATTTTCATCACTTCCAATTAAACTCAAAAATTAGGGTTCTTAATAATTAGGGTTCATATCAAACCAAAGGGCTTCTTGAAATTGGAAGAGGGGTTTTGTTTCTCATGGTCTACTTAAGCGCTGCATTCAAGTCTCGGCTTTGTTATAAGTCATCCTAGCTTCGTCGGTTGGAATTTTTTGGTGTCTATACCCACTTAACCCATTTTGGGGATTATTGTAAGCATTGTTGTTTGTTATACCTTAATCCATTTCCGTTGTTGTATTTAAACTTGTTTCGACGGTATATTGTATGAAACCCGATAACCAACTATTGATAATCAGAAATAAAATAGTTCAAGTTAAACAAGAAGAACAAAGATTTTATTTGGCTTAATGTTGTTGTTGTTGCTAATCGTGGTGGGAACAAAAAGGAAAAACAGATATTGTGTGGTTTAATAATTTTGCTAATCGAGTTGTTATTATTATGATGTCAAACTAATAAAAACGTAAGAATCAATGCTGCTCACGTTAATTTTGGTTTATATGAAAATTGATCAGAGTGCTTATTTTGGTCTCGGCTTAAGATTCTTTTTGGCTTATTGTTAAAATCTTGGTGTTCGGCTTATTTGGTTTTGGGTATATTCAAGTGTCCAGTTCTTCTAGTTTTTGACTTACTTTTACTCACCAATTGTTGTCGCGACTAAGGTTCAATCCCAGCGGATAATGTATACCTTACTTGTTCTATCTGTACGTCAACAGAAAGCCACCCGAAAGGGGGCGTCTGTTCTTGATGTTGATCGGCTAGGATACACAAAGTGGTGTTGTGTGTCCGGTCAAACCCAGCTAAAGAATGCTCACATCTTGTGTCTTGTGCTCGTATGGAGTCTAGTTGGTCCTAGTTATTTTTTTCAGCTTTGTGTAAATTCTGGCGTATAAGTTCGTTTGAATACCTTACTTGTTCCTTGGCTTAGTAAGAAGTTTATTCTTCCTCTTTCACGATTCGGCATTGACGCCTTATGTACATGTAAACTCAAAGGGGTCTAAATCTTTGGGTGATGTTTGATAGTCACCCAAAAAGGGTGCATTTATTTCTGCTGAATTTCAGCCCTGTTAGGTCACCATATTATCACAACAATATGTATTTCTAGAGAGAGAAAGTTATAGAGAGAGAGAAAGTGGAAGGAACTAATGAATGATTAGTGAAAATGATAATTGCAATTAGAACCAACAACCCTCTCCCTTCTAGGGAGGGGGTATTTATAGTCTTTACATAAGTAGGGATGTTTCCCTTTGGTTCTAGAAGAACCTTTTATCACAGCTCATAGGCTTACTACATGATCTGTGAAACTAATTACAAACATTTATAAACCATAATTATTAACGACCTATTACAAATGAAATGACCTACACTTGATAATAAAACATGTTCCTAACAATCTCCCCCTAAGGGTTGGTCATCATTTGTTGTCTTGCTTAGGTCGTTGGACGTCTTGAACTTCTTTGGCATTCATAGCTTGTGACGTCTTTGATTCTTTGAATCTTTGTTCTTTGTTCTTGTTGTTGCGGATCACAAAGTCCGCCTTTTATCAACATCTTTGTTGTTAGTGATGAAAGTCATTTCCAAAGATGCTATACTTCGATGAAGTTTGTGATTCATATATTTGAAGTTCTCATTCTTTAATTTTGATCTTTATCTCATAACTTTGCAGATTCTTTGACTTTGATGTAGAATCTTTCTGAAATTTTCTTTGCCTTTATGTTGGTATGAGCATGTGAAGTGTCTGCACGATCTTTTCCACCCGTGAGCATCCATAAGAAGAAAACATAAAACATGGGTTAGAAATAATCCGCCACAAGTTTGAACTTCGAGAGTGTTAACAGCATAGTGTGAAGCACATCTCTAATTCTCACAGAAGCGTTCCTGAACTGGAGTCCCACAAGTGAGATAACGCTGACAAAATCAAATACAATCATAGCTCAGCTTGAGTCGCAGGTATACCAAGCATCACCCCACGCCTGTAGACCGTTTGAGACACACTAAGCGTAACCCACAAGGAGTTACCGAAGTGACCTGCTGTCAGGCTGTTTGATGTTGACCCTGGCAGGAGTTTCCATTCAATCACTGAGGATCACAATTGTGAATCCCCATAAATGTTCAGCAGATTGCTAAGATCTCACGTGAGACTCTGAAAAGTGTCACTTGTGTCCTTATTGTTTGAACAACAAGTGATGAAATATTAAGTGTTCCTAAGAGATCTTTTGATGAATCTCATGGCTCTAGACTCGATTAGTGCACTTTGATTTTCCTAAGAGAGACTAGGAGAGGGTCTCCTTCTTCAATACCAACAATCTCTAAGAGAGTCGATAGATTACGTAGGGTTCCCTGTGAGAATGAAACAAGCTCTTTTAAGAGAACTTGAGTGGCTAGAAGGTTTAGTGCATTGCGTCACTGGGTCCATGACGACTTTGTCTTCAATACCAGTGTCATCTTGTGACAACCAGTAGCATATGAATTGAACCCGGTGTCTTCCCTAAGTTGAATAATTTGGAGGGCTATTTCTTTTCACCCTTTTCTTTAACTTTTCTTTTAATTCTTCAACTCCTTCTTTCTCCGATTCTCATTTTCTCCTTTTTCAATCATACCTAAGGACTTCTAGATACTAACTATTTGTGATGTCCTTGGGTAGATCCCTCCGACTCTGGCGGATCATAGGACGTTTATTCCTAAACTTAGTCACCTTTTAACTCCATGACTATCCTATGTTACCACAAAAAACCTTTTCTTGAAAAATCTCTCAAGATGTTTATAATGAAAAACATGTTTTGGTAACACCTTGAGAGTTTTTGGTTTTTCAGAAATACTCCCCCTCCACATGTGCTTATGAGTTTTGACTGAAATCGCACAGAGAGGGTAGAGTTTGCACTTTTGAATTGATCGACTCTTGATAGACAATTCCCATGCAGACACGATTACGTTGTATAGTTAAAGAGTTCCATTATCGGCTTTTAGGTGACAACTAGCTCTAATAACTACCTTGAAGATGTAAACTCTCCTTGAAAAGGAGGTTAGACCCGTCAAAGTTCATGTCAATCAAGAGTGTCTCAGATTGGTACATTCTACTAAGATAAGTCTTGGAAGACAAATCTTTTCGATTTCTGACATTCAAAGATCGTCAATTCATTGGTGATATCAGTCGAACGTTATGAGATTCCATAACTTCCTGATCAACAATTTTAATCACAATTCTCCCCCTCAAAAATAGCATATGAATGTTGTTTTTGAAAAACATGTTGATTAAAATATGCTTTTGAGGTGTTTGAAATTCCTTTGGGAAGAAACGGATTTCAAGAACATTTGATTTTGAACAAAGATTTTGTTTTAAACAGTTAAGAAGCTTTCGCTCCTTTAATTTGAATTGAGGCACTCGTTACCAGAGGGTCCTTTCGTGGAATCGATTCGTTTTCGTTGAACAAAAGTACTCCCCCTCAAATATGGAAGCATATTCAAGAGATAGCCTTCTTGAGTCGAATTTGAAACAGTTTATTACAGGTTGTAAAAACATATTATGATTTGTTGTACTTGTGAAAAATTCGAGCTCAAGGTTTAACAGAAAAATCATAATCAATTAAGATAAGCATACGAATGAAGAGTAAAGAGTTAGAGTTATTACAGACGAGATGTTTAAATGTTCCAGCAATGTTCCAAATAAACTAACTAACTGCAGTACTTCATTCAGGTCGATGAAACGTCAAGATATTCGGAACCCTTGCTCTTCCTCCAACATAGCCTTCAAGTCGTCGCATCGATTCACTCGGAACTTGAGTCGTGAATCAATTTTCTTGACAAACTTTTCAACTTGCTTAACATCGCTTCTCTTCCATGTCATGTTCCGCAACCAGCGTTGTTTTCTGCCCGCATTCAGATCTTCAAGAATGTTGACAAGCTCAACCTTTACCGTGTCAACGTATCATCCTTGAACTTGTGGATTTCTTAATATCTCATGTATTTGACGATGTTGTTCCGGATGAAGTGTAATCCAAATGGTGTTGTGGTGAATGTATACGGGTTCTGGTCATAAATGCGGGTGGTTGGAGATCGAGGTTTGGTAAGATTCAGAATGTTTCGATAACTTTCAACACCAAGATGAAGATCTTCAACTCTTGACTTAATGACAAGACTGCGGATAAAATTGAGGATTGAGTTGAAGATATCATATTGTAAGCTTCCAGGAAGATGCTCAAGTTTTCCTTGAACTTTGAGAAGATACATATCTTCGATATCGTTGAGGTTCAGAAACATGTAGTCAGCTTCGTTGAAAGTATACTCGTTGTCGTCACTCTGCGAACCTTGATGTTAGTTAAAAGTTGTACCGTATTTATCCATAATCTCTGCACTTTTAATGGACAAGATCCGGTGGTTATAACACACTTTGTGTTTGGAGGTGAATGTGAGCCGCCATTTGTAAAACCATTTACGCATATTAGGCCAATGGAAGATGCCAAGTTCTGCCTCATCATTATAATTAACAACCGAAGAACTAAACAAGTCAACAACTTCTTCCTCCATTCCCTCTTGAGTGTAAACCGCAGCATGAAACTTAGACAATGATGTTGCATATCGTTTCTCTGGATCTGTGTTTCCATACATTAGATATTCTAGATCATGATTAAAAAAATAAGGTGTGGGTACCTTGAGATTGTGAGTATGACCCATGAGTGGTAAAGGTTGAGAATAGTCATGAAACTTGAATGTTTTGGGAGCGGAGGCGTTGAAACATCCCAAGTAACGTTCTCAGACATTGCTCGTGCAACTTCCTCAAGATTGTATTCAAATTGAAGCCTGGAAGTTGTGGAAGTCTTAAATTGTGTAAACCACGCTTTCGGCGAATAGTGGCAATATGAGACAATTGAAGTTTCTGCACCTTCATGATCTTTTTCAAATTCTTTGTGAAACCCACAATGGAAGCTTCATTAGGAAGATCATCTTCTGGATGAGCATCAACCATATCTTCAAACCAGTCAAACTGAGTCGTGGAAGAGTCAATCCATTCTGGAGCATCATCTTGTTGCATGTTGAATGGTGGCTGGGATATGACTTGAGAGACAGTCTTTTGTGGAGGTTGATTGGAGGATTGTGGTTGAATTTCATCTTCAGGTGAAATATCATGAGAAGTGGTTTGAAAAGCTGAAGATGACGGTGCAGTGAATTTGGAACGTTTGTCGCGTGGACGTGACTCATCATCTTTATCATCGGTCTGCGTTTACGGCGGGATATCCTTGCACGTGCGGATGCACTTTTCTTATCGACCTCTTCATGGATTTGAGTAGAGCGCCGAAGTTCCACTTCTTCATCATCATCAATTATCTTCTCGAAGTTGACTTTTGAGATCAACGGCGAACGCGTTGATGGTTTAGTTTCAAGAGTTATCGGGTGTGTTTGAAGATGAGTGGCTACAGCACTTTGAAGCTTGTTTTTGACATATGTGCGTAAGGCTGATGGTAGAACTTCATTAATGCAAATCTTGACCTCTGTAGGAAGAACCTGTTTAAGGATTTCCTCAATCTGCTTTCAGTAATGGAAACTTGAATTTGTTGATGTTGTTCTTGAAGTTGGTTTTGTTGTGTCGAACTTGAGTTTGAAGAAAGTGTGAGCTGTGCTTGAATGTCTTGAAATTTATCTTTCGCTTGCTTCGGATGTTTGTCGAGAAGGGCGATCTTAAAAGTGGTTTTGGAAGGAACATTCGTCTTTGACGTTGATCGAGGATGCTGGAGGTGGTTGTATTAGTGATTGTTGGTTATGAGCATCACCTTGCAAATGTGGTTTCACAATGAAAACATCATCAGAATCATCATTTTCAGATTCATCATTGTTGACAGATTCTTCATTATCAGAACGAATGAATTGATCAAATTCATCTTTGGATGAAGAGTGTGCTGCAGAAATTGAGTTATCCTCTTCGGAAGATTCTGATTCATTCATGGGTTGTTGAAGTGGTTCAGAAATCATCTTAGAACCTGATCCTGCACCCTTCTTCTGCAACCTTTCAATATCAGCTTGGTGATGACGTTTGGTGATAGCCAAGGTTTTCTTCAGAATTGCTTGGTCTTGTTTGTGGGTGCGAGGAGATTGAAGTAGTAGAGTTTGACTACTGATGGTTTTACCACGTTGTCTTGCGCTTTTCTTGTTTCACTCTGAGAATTCTTTGAGTTTCTGTAGGGTTAGCATCTTCGTCGTGAGGATGAACTTGTTCTTCTTCAACAACATGTTCTGATTTGGACAAATCTTCATCAATCAGTGATGTTTGCTTGTGTTTTGCAGTGGATTTCCTTCTTCTACCTTTAGAAATAATGCCAATGTTCCTGCTTTTTCGCTTGATCATAGTCCACTGTAAGCGGTAGTCAGCTTAATGCCATCATTAAAGAGACGATCAGGAATTCTTAAACCTTTGTTTGTTGTGCTCGTGCTTTGAACTTTAACAGTTTTAAGCACATGATCCATGTGAGAAGTATGATACTTGTCGGTACTTGCTATGCGTTTGTCGATGCTTGGATCTACTTGCATGAAGTATTCAATAAGAAGCTTGGTATAACGAGCAAATGGAATTTTATACCCTTTCTTATTGGTAAGCTATATATCATATCATTCAGATTAGTTGTGCATAATCAAGATGTTGTGTATTAATGATACCCTAGAAGATTTGAAGTAGTTCCAATCGAGGGTGTTCATGGCCGAGCCCGTAACACAATGGTGAGTATGGTAAACAATGATAACCATGGTTGGGGAATGAATTTCGCGATGTACACAGAACCGTTTTGAGAAGACTCATCATAACCCATTTTGAAGAGATAATGCAATTTGTGAAAGCGATGGATGGTGTGAATGAAGTGTTGGTCTTTGTTTCTTCTTGAGGAAGATGAAGAACATGACGAAGAATGCTAACATCAAATTCAACTGGAGTTCTGTCAATCTGAACTGTCATGATGGTGGAATCGTTACTTATCTTGAGTGAATGCCAGGATGATGCAGTAGATATTTGGGACACTTGCAGATAAAGTCGAAGATGCCTCAGAAGTGCTTCTTAAGTATTTCCACTACAATCTGACACGTGGGATGGCATAGAAGTTGTTCGAAATCAATACGAGAGTTTGAAAGCGCAATATTGCGTTCATCGTCAATGGGATACATGTCTTTCTTTGTGAGAGATCCTTGAGACATGTTGAGACCTGAAACAAAGCATTTACCAAGATATCCAAGAATAGGTAATGACATGTTAGAGAGATAACTCATATGATCCTAACATACAAACAATGCAAACACACAAAATCATTTATGATTGAAATTCTCAAAATTAAGCGAGTCATACTCGCTAAGACTCACTTGAAACACACTAGGAACATCAAATTCATGAAGAATAACAAGTATACAAACTCGCCAAAGTTTATTAATGGAATCCTAAATGCTCATTAAACTCTATTAATAAACCTTAAGCGCATAACATGTCCTTAAACCTTGAACCAATGACAAGCTTGCAAATAATCATAGGGCATGTAGAAACTAGCCATTAATCAGTCACACAACAAGAAACTCGCAAAGCAACACTTCAAACTCGCCAAAATCTAAAGCTAGAAGAAACTCGCCAAGTTATTGTGTGGAGGAAAAACTCGCCAAACTCTGAACTATGAGAAACTCGCCAAACAAACAACGTTGCTAATATTCAAACTCGTCACTCTATAGATCTAGACAAACTCGCAAGAAATCTAAACCTTGGCAAACTCTTAAAAATTCTAGTATGTGGTAGTCAAACTCGCAACTTATGAAGATAGACAAAAACTCGCCAAATACAAACTGAAGAGAAACTCGCCAAAGTTCATAAGTAAATAGCAAACTCGCCAAAAAATTTAAATAAATGGCAAACTCGCCAAAAATTCATAAGGAAGTGGCAAACTCGCCAAAAATTTAAATAAATGTCAAACTCGCCAAAAATTTAAGGAAGTGCAAACTAAGCCAAAAATTAAAATAAATGGCAAACTCTTGAAACAGTTAAGGAAATGGCAAACTCGGTAAAAATTTCAATAAATGGCAAACTATAAAATTTAATTTGACGCTTGCAAACTGTGAAAAATCACAATTAGTTAAACGGCAAACTCGCAAAATTCATAAGACCATGAGAAACTTCGCCAAACGCATCAGTTTATCTCAAACTCGCCAATAATCATAACTTTACACAACTAGAGAACCACCAAGCATTCATATAAATCAAGAACCTTAAATTCATAAAGCTCAACAGATTAGCCAAATACCTAACCTAAGATCAGACCCGCATAATCCTAAGTTCCGCATAACCTAAGATCGAATATGTCCTATATACGAGAAAAGGAACCCATACATAACACAACAATTAGTTAATGATACTTACAATTGATTTGGAATAACAAAAACTTGATTGGATCGAATGATAACAAAAGAAAATAAGCGGCAGCGAGGTGTGTGTGTGTTTGAGAATGAAGGATATGAGAATAGTGAATTAAAACTAAGGTTTTAAAGGAAGTGAAATGAGAAAATGACACTTTTAGTCCCTAGAGTATTAAAACGCTTTTTTTTTTGGTGAAAAAGAAAGAAAAATCTTTTTGGGTTTTGTATAGATTTTATATTGTTGTATTTTGATTTTGAAATATGTATTTACAAAGAAATGTTTTTGATGTTTGACGTTTTAAGAACGTTTGATTAGATTTTCGGATCTTCCGAGTCAAACACCGCATCCCAATTTGATGGACAAGCTCAGTAAACCTTGCTGGTGGCAAGGCTTTGGTGAACAGATCCGCCAATTGGTATTGAGTACCCACAAAGTATAGTTCAATTGTACCCTGTTCAACATGCTCTTTGATGAAATGATATCGGAGAGCGATATGCTTTGACTTGGAATGTTAACGTGTTGCAGGGGATTGCAATGGCACTCTTGGAGTCACCAGACATTGGAATCTTGTCGAATACAAAACCGTAGTCCATCGGTTGTGATCTCATCCAAATTATCGAGCACACATGCTGACATGGCAACGTGATTCTCGCTTCGTTGATGACATCGATGTACGTCTTGTTTCTTTGTGCCAAGACACCATTTATCTCCGAAATTGAACACCACCGATGTACTTTGCGTATCTAAACACCCCTGCGTGATCGCATATCTGAAAAAGCTATTAGTGCAAAACCCGAATCCTTCGGATACGAGATTCCCAAGTGAATGGTTCCCTTTACGTAGCGAAGGATTCTTTTAGCCTCATTGAGGTGTCTTTCGGTTGGTCTTGACTGATAACGGGAGCAAAGATATATACAGCAAATACAATGTGGTCTGTGGCTGTTTAGATACATGAGAGAACCAATAATACTTCGGTATTTTGTAGGGTCAATAATTTTCCCATGTAAATCACATCCACTTTGGTGAGGTTGCAAATATAGGTGTGTTATAAGTATCACAACTGGTCATTCCATGTTTCTTTAAGATTTCAAGAGCATATTTGGGTGATTTAGAAATATGCCATGGGGAGATTGATGAACTTGAAGTCCTAAGAAGAACTTTAGTTCACCCATCATAGACATTTCAAAATTTTGTTTCATTAATTTTGCAAAGGCGTTTGAATACTTTTTATGTGTTGAACCAAAAATGATATCATCAACATAAATTTGAACAATCAAAATATCCTCCCCGTGACGTTGAATGAAAAATGTTGGATCAACAGTTCCTTTGGTAAACTGATTAGTGAGAAGAAATTTTGACAGTTTGTCGTACCATGCCCGTGGAGCTTGTTTAAGACCATAAAGAGCCTTTTTGAGCTTGTACACGTAGTTAGGATGATCGGAATCAACGAACCCGTCCGGTTGACCCACATAAACTTCTTCACGGAGTTGACCATTCAGAAACGCCGTTTTACATCCATCGATAAACCGTGATATTCTTGTGTGCAGCATATGCCGAAATATCCGTACAGCTTCAAGTCGAGCCATTGGTGCAAACGATTCTTCATAATCGATTCCTTCTTCTTGAGAATACCCTTTAGCCACAAGACGAGATTTGTTGCGAATAACATTGCCTTCAGCATCTAATTTGTTTTTCCAGATCCACTTGAGTCCAATGACATAAATCCCATCTGGTCTTGGAACAAGTTCCCAGACTTCGAGACGTTTGAACTGATTCAACTCTTCTTGCATTGATTCAATCCAATTGTCATATGTCATAGCTTCTTTGATGTTTCGTGGTTCATCATGACAAACAGTGAGTGCATAAACACAAGTTTCAACATCAGTATGAAGTCGTTGTCTCGTCATAACTGGGTTAGAAGGATCGCCAATCACATTTACTAAGGGATGATCTTTCGTCCATTGATGTGTCGAAGGGTGGTGATTGAATGTTGCATGCATATTAGACGGTTCCAAATTGCGTGAAGACGACTCGCCAATGTCCTGCGGAATGGTTGGGCGGAGCAAATGGATTGAAGAAAGCATTTCCGTCATAATCTGCAGGGACGGGTACTTCTTGATATTGTGATTCATCAGCTGTGTCAGTGTTGGATGCAATGTGTTCTTCTGTTGATTGAGAATCATGCAGCGGTGCATCTGGTGCCTTGAGTTGTTGTTGTTGGAGCAGTGTATCGGTATTGGAATATGATCGGGTGTCGTGCAGCGGAAACATCGATACATATGGAGCACTACTTTCAGAAATCTCATCAAACTGAGGAGCAAACAATGTTTCCAATTGTTGACGAGTGAATTCCATGGGTGGAACAGCTGATGAAGAAGGAAAGTTTAGACGGTTGAATGCGGGTCCTAAGCGGTTTTGCTCGAAGCCATTTCGTAAGCTCATCAAAGTTAACATGAACGGTTTCCATCATTTGTCGAGTTCGACGATTCCAAATTTTAAATCCTTTCGAATTTTCACAGTAACCAATGAACACTCCAATGTCAGCTTTTGGTTGAAGTTTACCAATATCATCACGATCATTTTTCGGATAGCATAGTGCACCGAAAACATGAAAATATCTGATATCTGGTTTGCGGTTGTGAACAATCTCATATGGAGTTTTATTATGGCGAGTATGAATGATGGAACAGTTTTGAGTAAAGCATGCAGTTGAGGCGGCTTCACCCACAAGAAATCCGGTAATTGTGAGAAAATCAACATCGTTCGAGCAGCCTTCACTAACGTTCGGTTTCGTCTTTCAACAACACCATTTTGTTCAGGAGTACGAGCAATTGAGGTTTGATGTGTGATTCCAACTTTCTCAAAATAAGCACGAAGTGTTTGATTTTTGAATTCAGTTCCATTGTCAGTTCTTATAATGCGGACAGATATTTCTAAGTTGAACCCAATCTTTGTGGAAAGGTGATAATCATTTTTGGAGCTTGATCTTTAGTGCGGAGAAAATAGACCCAAGTCCATCGTGAATAATCATCAACAATAACCAGAATGTAACGTTTGCCATTCACACTTTGTACACGCATAGGGCCACATAAATCCATATGAAGTAAGTTAAGAACATGTTGAGAACTTGGTTCGGGTTTTGAGGAAAGTTAGATCTCTGGCTCTTGCCTTGTTCACAAGCCGAACATAAATGATCTTTGGTGTATCGGAACCTTGGAAGACCATCAACTAACTTATGACGAGTTCAGGTCATGGTTTTGAAGTTTAAATGAGAAAGCCTTTTATGCCATAACCATGATTTAGTCGAAGTTGCTTTGGAGAGAAGACAAATCGGTGATGATGCAATCATATCGGACATAGGAATCGAATAAAGATTTGTGCTCCGATTGCCGGTGAGTAAATCATGTCCATCCAAGTCACGCGTCGTAACAAGTTTTGGGCGAAACGCAACTTCAAATCATCATCACGAAATTGTCCAACAGAGAAAAGATTGTGTCCAAGACCTTCAACATAATACACACGACTGATCTCAATGTTTCCATTGACATAATCTCCATATCCCATTATTGCAAAAATGATCATTCCCAAATCGTGATCTTGATGAACTTTGAAACAAAGTTTATTAACGACTTTAGATTTCTGTCATATGTCGGTACATCCGCTATCAACAATCCACAGAACGAGTTGAATCACCTGCAACACATGAAGACAACGAGGGTGGTATGATAAGCAAGGGTGGAACCCAAAGAGTTAGTGGGTTCCATTATGTTAGTGTTACATACATTTGCACATTTAGGAATCCATTTAAAACTTGAGGTGCGGCAACCATTGTTGCCATAACCAATTATGTTTCGCTTTGGTCTTAGTGAAGTCACTAGGTGAGTACACTTGCTTAGGAGATGTTTTTCGGACAATGGGTGTGTCTACAAGTTTCTCGAAACTACATTGTGCACCTTCCCTAAATTCGATTTTGCAACTAGTGAGGACCTAGAAGGAGAGCCAATTATAGATTTCTTAGAACGAGCTAACAGAGATTTTGCAACACATTTATCATGATTACCAGACATCATACTTTTACGACAAAACACACAGGAAGCATTAACGTTTGAAACGTTTATTGGACCTATCATTCGTTATTACGCGACATTAGAATTACAAGTTGCCAAATTTGAATCTAAAGCGGATGCAACATGATTTTTATTCGATTTCCTAAGATGAACTTCTACTTCTGATGTCGGACGAGTGCTCTTCCTATGTTGCGAGATCCTAGTATTTTCTTGGTGTCTCTTATGCTCGGATCTTCTAACATTAGTAGACGCCAACTATTCTGTAGAAGTGGAAGAAAGCAAATTAGTTCCCTGAGGTTTATCAATTATATATATACCAGGAGCAATCACTTTTGTGTTACTAGACTTGCTAGATTCATGTTTATCTAGCTTTTCTTTAAGCTCAATGATGATGTGTTTTTGATCCTGAATTATGGAATTTAATCTTCCTTGTTCACCCAACATTTGTCGAGTGTATTCAACATGGTGATCAAGTTCTTTTGAAGCTTGAGCGAACAGTTTTAAAGAGAATCAAAAATCGTTTTATATTTCTTTTTGACTTGTGCAATCTCTTGTTCATATTTGAAAATTTGACATTTTAACGATGCATTTTCATCATCAAGAAATTCGACTTTTGAAATTCGCGACTTATCCAAAGACACCTTTTCCATGTGATTTTGCAAAGCAAGTTCAGATTCAATTGTCTTAGACTGACACCATTGAAGTCTTCGTTTAAGTTAAGAAATCTCCATTGAAAGTTTAGATTTGACATCATCATTTTGTGAAAACAGTTTTTCATTTTCCGCTTTTAATTTCTCAATTTCATGCCTTAACATCTGATTGTCCATTTCCAACGTTTGAATCACATTGAGATTCTCAAGCAGTTACACATTTTCATTCACAGAAACAAATTCACAATATATAACCACAGAAGCAATATTAGCAGAAAGAGCATCTTCTAACAATCGATCGAGGGCATTTTGAAGATCTTGGTTTTTGCATTGTTCTTGTGAAACTGAGTTTTCAAGTGTGTTAAAAGCTTCAATCATTGAAGTCACCTCTTGTTGAAGTTCCCTTTCGGTGTGTTGCACAGAATGTGCGACATGAGGTGAGATTTGGGTTTGAAACATTTGTCTTTGCTCTCTTGCATAGCGATTGAAAATTAGATGCTTTTAACTTCGTAATTTTTCAATTGCCGTTTCTAAAAATGAAATATCTTCCATAAACGTTTGAAAGTATCGTAATACTAAACAAGATTTAGGAGTTTTGGCAATGAGTTGCTTTGCAAGAGGACGATAAGGACCATTTATTTGTGCAACACTGTGAACGGGACCTTCTACACAAGATGCCTCAGTTTTTTCAGAAAGATTATACATTGGTGTTGAAATGACATTCAGTTTGTAAGAAGCATTTTCTCTTGTGTAATCATATGGTAAAATTCCATTTTGTCGCATGTTTAAGCGACTTCGATCATCTTGTGTCCATTGTTCCTCACAATCAAATACAACAAGTTGCATGTTTGGATCTAAAAGACATTGAGCACTATACAATTTGGGCATTTCCTTGAGAGTGTTGAAAGCGTGGGTGATTATACCCAAGAGCAAAACGTTTTGAGTCATCGAGGACTTCGAAGTAAAGTTGACATTTCAATCTGGTGGCCAATCTTATATACAATAATACCAAAATCTTTTAACCGTCTTTCCAATCGAAGAATTTCCTCGATTTGATCATCAATGCGCTTCTTAGATTTCTTCTTGAATTCAGAAAAAATTGACCGACTTGTTGAAAAATCTTTTTTAGTATTTGAAAGTTCCGTTTGAAGATTGTCGATGTTTTTGAAGTTCGACTTTTCTCGTTCAATTTTAGAAATCTTTTCGTTATTTGTCGCAACAATTTCATGCATTTGATGTTGAAGATTTTGTTCGTTAACGTAAGATTTTTGAAAAGCCACTTCAAAACTTGTTTCTCGGGTGTTTTTGGTTTCAAAATCATTTATCCGTTTTCGACAACTCTCAAGTTCTCAGGTAATCTCACATTCTAAGGTTATGGTTTATTGCATTACATTTTGTAGTTTGAGCTTGAAATGGCGTAAGTAATGAAGTCGATATTCGAATGGACCATGAATTGCTTCACTGCTTCAATATGCTCATTATGTTCGTCATCACTTAAGTCATCAAATGTAACCACGGGGTTAATTTGATCAACGCATTCATATGATTAAATGATGATTCATGTTGAGCAGTTGCTCATCGGATGCGATCTGCACACAATTGCATTTATGAGACATATATCGATTAATCGTGTACCGAGATAGACCGCCTGTGTCATAGACTAGGTCCATTCTCTGTTTGGTGATGTGATGTTCTTTCATATTTGCCATCAAAATAACTGCAGCATTTGCTTCCAAATCTTCATATTCATCATCTGAGAGAGTATCCGCCATAAAACCTTCTGAGTTTCCTGAAGTTCTCCTCCTGCTGCATCCTTGTATGCCATCAGCATGACTTGCTTATAGTAATCTCCTCCTCTTGTTCGTGGTTCAGGACAAGCATTAGCAAGATGTCCTTGCTTTTTGCAATTATAGCAGCGAATAGTAGATCCCGAAGCCGATGAATCCCTGTTTCCACAACTTGAACATTTCTCTTGAAAGTATTTCCCAATCCCCACGGCGATGTTTGACCATTTCGAATTACCGAATACCCACTTGTAATCATACGACGACCACTAGTTATGTTTTGAACCTCAACTTTGCCACCTTGTATAACAGCATGACTTTTGGGATTTGATGATGAACGAAGACGATTGTTTGGTGAGTAGAGAACTTGGAAAAGGCTTTAGCAATAAAGGCCATTCCATGATTTAATGCTTCAAAGGCATCAACTTGATCATCATTGAGTTGAGCAGAGTATGCATTGTTAGAATCACCTGTGGGTGTGAGTTGATGAGAAGGTGTAGGTGGAGCATAACTAAAGTGACGTTGTTGTTGATCGAAAGCATGATTTGACTTTGGGTAAGGAGTTGGATAACCATGTGCCATGAGAGCAATTTGATCAATAATGGGTGGTGTAGGGAAACCATGTGTGCCACGAGCTTCTTTATCTTTGATAACTTCATATTGATGATGTTTCAGATAATCATCCAATAATCCATGCTTGACTTCATGAAGATCCTTGACTTGTCGAACAAACGTAACATACTTATGCCAATCCGGTCCTAATGAGTTCAGAAACTTGGTGTTAATAACAATTGTTGGAAGATCAATCTTATGTCGATGCAAATCATTGACCACATTTGTGAAAGCGATGATAATATGATTCAAGTGATTCTCCGGGCTCAATGGTAAACACATCAAAGATGTGATATAACTTAGACTCCATGTCGATCTTATTCATTCGGTTGCCTTCCATTAAAAGATGAATTTGTTCCCACATAGCTTTTGTAGTTATCTGTGCATCAATACTTTTGTAAATCGGATTAGGAATTCCAAGAAGTATTTGTTGCATAGCAAGCTCATCGACTTCAAGATGAAGTAGTTGTTCTGGTGTTAAACGACTAAGTGGAACAATTGTGATAGTATCGGTATCGGTGGAACATTTGTAGGATCGCCGAGACAGTTTCATTGGCATTTGAAACGGTCCTTCTAATATCACCTTCTTTAGATACTTACCATG
This sequence comes from Chrysanthemum makinoi, assembly GCA_910596185.1. Lineage (NCBI taxonomy): Eukaryota > Viridiplantae > Streptophyta > Magnoliopsida > Asterales > Asteraceae > Chrysanthemum > Chrysanthemum makinoi. The sequence goes on from OU343216.1 coordinate 152,486,041, forward strand.
AGGTTTCTTAAGTTCCATATACCTTAGAAATCGACTTGACCATTGCACATAATTTCAGGTGTAAGCATTGGAGGGCGAGTATCGAACCAGCTTCATGAATCGATTGTTGACTAGTAACAGACTTACGCACATTTGAGAGAACCAAGTTTGTTGTTGAGGGATTTGTGGAACCATTGGCGTTCGTTACAGTGGTCCTTGTTGAGGATGGTTTGGAGTATATTATTGATTAAATTGTTGTTGATAAATTGCTTGTTGTTGATTCCATTGTTGATGTTGTGGACTTAGTTGTTGTTGTTGTGGTTGATTATGAGTGTAAGGAAAATAGTTGGATGATGGTGGTTGAGACATATTTGTGAAGTGATGTTGATCGTTAAGGATAATTAAGGTTGAGGTTGTTTAGACTTAAGTAGATGAGTAGAAGAAAAACAAAGTTCTTGAAATCCAAACGTACTAGCAAGAAACTCATGAGAACTTCAAACTTCGGGGAAGAAACTTCAAACGCAAACTCAGAGTTCGACTTCGCCAATTTTGCAAACTCATGAAAAATCTGACAAAACTCGCCAATTTTGCAAACTCGCGAGTAAAAATGAGAAACTTCGCCAATTTTGCAAACTCGCAAAAATCAAACTCATAAAAATCGGTGAAACTCGCCAATTTGCAAACTCGCAAAAATCGCATGACAGAAACTTCGCCAATTACGCAAACTTCAGAAATCAGACGAAAACTCGCCAATTTTGCAAACTCAGAGAAAATCGACGAAACTTCGCCAATTACGCAAACTGAGAATCACAGATAGAAACTAAAGCTAAACTTCAAGTAGAAACTCGCGAGATACTCATGAGAAACTCGAGAATTCATGGCTAACTCGCCAAACTCAAAAACTCATAAAAATGTCGCGAAACTTCGCGAAACACGTATTGGTCAAAAATCCATAAATTTCAATCTAAAACACGTTTTTAAATGCAATTTCTATTAAATCTAGTCAATATTAACCTAAACTATCCCTTGGCTCTTGATACCACTTGTTAGGTCACCATATTATCACAACAATATGTATTTCTAGAGAGAAAAAGTTATAGAGAGAGAAAGTGGAAGGAACTAATGAATGATTAGTGAAAATGATAATTGCAATTAGAACCAACAACCTCTCCCTTCTAGGGAGGGGGTATTTATAGTGTTTACATAAGTAGGGATGTTTCCCCTTGGTTCTAGAAGAACCTTTTATCACAACTCATGGGTTTACTACATGAGTTGTGAATCTAATTACAAACATTTATAAACCATAATTATTAACGACCTATTACAAATGAAATGACCTACACTTGATAATAAAACATGTTCCTAACAAGCCCCTAAAGGAGTGTATTTCGCCGCGATTTTCAGCTCAAAGGGTCCGTTTCATCACAGATTTCCAGCTCAAAAAGGGTGCGCTTGGACTGCATAGATTCAGCCCCTAAAGGCGTTCCATTTTTCTTATTTCGGCACCAATATGTGTATTATTATTTTAGTTTGCTGATTTTCAGCTCAAAAGAGTCCGTTTGCATGATTTCCACTCAAAAAGGGTGTTTGCTTTGTTGCACGCTGCTTGATCAGTATATATATGTATACTTGCTTTTGGTCATGTTCACTTTCACTTCACTCAAAATGCTATGCAAATTTTAAAGTTTTGTATGTGGACTTTTATTTCTTTTGTTCTTTCTTTGTCAAAAACAAACCTCTCAAAACAAGAATGAAATGTGTCGAATTTGAACTAAAAGTAAAATTGGGTTTGTATTTATTGTGGCCATGCTCAAAAAAAAATGATTGATCAACTAATAACACAAAAGGGAAAAACTAAGTAAAGAAAGAATGTATTGTGGTATGATAATTTTGACTTGAAAGTCATTTGTGTGGTGGAGTCGGTGTAGGTTGGGGACGAGGCCACTCTTAGTAGCAAATGCTAGCGCCGATATAGTGTTTGCCGGGTGTGTTGGGTGAAGCCCACATTGAATCCAACTATCGTTCAAAAATATTTATTCGATTCCGGCTTATTTCGACATGTTACTTTACGACATAATTTACTCATCGCGTGTTTTGCTTACTAAACCGTAACATATTAGCGTAGAAATAAATAATTACTTGTAATATAAAAATTTTAAGTCTTATATATAGATCAACTAATTTTAAGTTTTAAACTCACTTGTTAGATTATCAATAACATATTTAACTTATATAAACTTGATAAGTTTTATGAAAAACTCATACGAATTCTATAAATTTTAAAACGGCTATTTACTTAACTATACCTTGTAACTTTACCAAAATGTATACACGGGTCATGCCCGAATTTCATCAAGAATATGTACACTTGATTTATTAATCCAACTAAAAGATGAAAATAATTATTTTCCATTAACCATATTTTAATCAATTAACTATATATATACTTTTCACATTTTTCCGACGACACTTAATGATCATTCATGATCATTTTCCGTATTTGTATTTCGGATACTTGTCTAACAAATACTCTTTGTCGTTATACTTTACTCCTATTTCTATATGCACCTCCTAGAGCCAATCCTTACAAACACTGGCAAAACCATTTAAACTTAAATGATGCCACACAAGCAACAACAACAAAAACATTTAAAAATTTATAAAGTTAGTTAAACTTTATCGAGTCTTAAACATAAAGACTAAATTGCCGTATTAATTAGGTTGCGTGTCGGATGTCGTGCACTATCACTCATTGATTTAATTTCCGTTAGATTTCATATTGCACATTGCCAAGGTGAGTTTCATAGCCCCTACTTTTACTTGTTTTATAACTGCTTTGGGGGAAGATACATGCTCATTTTACTTAAATCATTTCACTTGTGCATTCCATGCATACTATGCTTTTACATGTTTAAAGTTTTCATCATACATAGATGTTTTATAGAGCATACCAAAATGTTTGACCCAGAATATTACGCAGCTTAGCCTAAGTCCTTAGATCCCAAATTGCCCTCTTCATGAACGGCCAGTCGATTCCTCTTTGGTGAAGCAGATGTTATAAATAGATCTATTGGGGTGACACCTCTGTTCGGTTGACCCGCTAGGGTCAAGTGAGGCTAATATATAACATGTCGGGACCGAGTGTATTGGGATAAACACTCGCCATGGGCTCATTAATTGTATGACTTCCTTGTGCATCTGAAAGTCGTAAGTCAGCGGTTGCATGAACTTTGTACTAGCGTAATAGATTCAATATATGACATTATATTCGTTGTAATGTACATATACCTTACTTATGGTCCACTAATGAAATCTCTTTTATGAAATCCTTTTATGAATTGAAATCATAAACCTTATGACTTTATGCGAAGCGTAATGATCATCAAGAACCAAATTTGAAACAGTGTACTGAAATCCCTTTTAAATAAACCTATGAACTCACCGTAAAGGTGACCTTTAGCATGTATCTTGTGTTTAAGTGATAGCTTATCTTTGGAGCGCAAGGCAAAGCATGGCATGGTCATAGATGACTCGATTTATGTATTGGGACCACCTTTTATATTGGACCATTTTCCCCAATCAAAAATGTAAACATTGTTTTTAAGAAATGAATAAAAGTTATTTATAAAAATCTGTTGTTCTATGTTTATGTTGTGATTCCAATTTAGTAGCACCCCAATACACGTGTGCTTCGCTTTGAGTCATTTTGGGGTGTTACTGATTGGCATCGAGCCTAGGTTATAGAGAACTGGGTAACATTTTTAAAACCTAGACTATAACCACTTTTACAAAAACTAAACCCTATGACCGAGCGGTTTAGCTCTGCCGAGCTGATGCCTCACTTATGATTCATTGTGAGATCATACTTGATAAGATACATGTTTTATCCTTTGCCACCTAATTTCATTATAGGTTACAACTATCTTCCTATACGTATACTTACATTATCCACGACTACTACACCTTTCCTCACATAACAAGAATAATTGTTCAAATCCTTCAAGACAATCTTTAAAAGTATTGTGACATATTACTAGCGTAACTAAGCTAAGTATTTCAAAATTCATTGAACCTCGGTGAATGTAGACCGATCACCTATATTCAACAGGGACGTGGGACATCTTTGATCACCTATGTCCGACTCGGATGTGAATTTTGCGACTTAGGATAGTTATAATAACTTTATGTCCAGAGAGAAGATGATAATATTTTGATAAACATGTAACATTTCAATAAAACACACATTGACGGTTACCCTGAAGCCACACAAAGGCCACACTATCCTTTAAACACAAGCCACTCCATCGGCGCCACCCTAATCACAAGCCACTCATCGGCATACACTAATCACAAGCCACTCATCGGCATACCCTAATCACAAACCACTCACTGGCACTCCTTAATCATAAGCTACTCACTATTTATCATAAGCCACTCAACGGCGCGCGCATGATATTCCTTAATCATAAGCCACTCAACTCAAGTCCATACTACTTCAATCATAAACTTTATAATTTCATATCACAATGGGTTATGTTTATATTTGTCACTACCTACCTACACCCCATGAACAAATCAAACCATTTTAGGAGCAACCTTTCAATAGCACATATGAGAAAAATTCTCTAATGGGAATAGGCAACAAAAGAACAATAAACCTTTGGCAAAATCTAGAAAGACACAAGAAATAACCCATAATCTCAAAACTTGAAAATTTCACCATTGAAAAATTTGATACACGGAAACTCCACCCACCTCTTAAGAATAACAGTGGCTACCTTATTATTACCTACTACAAACAAAAGAGTTGCCTTACAAACTATTTCCGATTATCCCTCAAACTATTATAATCAAAAATACTTCATGAATCACTTCATGAATCATTCTACAAACCAAATTACCACATTACCATTTTACCATAAAATAAACTACAATTCCACCCATACCTTACCAAAATAAAGTATTCCTTAATACTTTGAAAGTTATTCCAGAACCACTATATTGGTTACTTATTTCATCGAAATGTGTTTTAAGTTAATATCCCCTAAACAAAAATGATCAATGTCCTCCTTGATAGCTAAGCCTGACCTTAGGATGTATCCTACACCTTTCAAAACCCTAGGGGTAACCATGAGGTTCATCAACTATTAAACCTCCAACTGTACCCAACTTAGACAACTAAACCTTACTCGTAGCCATGAATAAATGTGATATCTTGATACACATTCTTACTACAATAAAATTTCCAAATTTGAGGATTTCTCTTTAAAATCCAACAATAATACTTTCCAAATCCCTCGTAAAATGAGACAAAATACCCATACACTAAAAGTTTCGTTAAAAACTTCCTTATAAATCCCATAACCAAGAACGGTTTTAAAATCTTTAAAATGTATCATTTTATGTTATCGATTTTGAAATCTCGGTCTTAGTAAAACTTGTATAAACATTTACTCGAAGAAAATTGAAAACAAATATTTCTTCACCCTTTAAAGAAGAAAGCACACAAACCATAGCAAAGATCAAGAATCAACCCATTACTTTAGAATCATTAAACACATTAAACACCCGAGAAAAGTCACGCTTTTGATAAAACCATGAGAAGTTAGAGGTGTCCAATACGCTAACAAAATAGTGAAACCTAATAACATCAAAATTTGAACTTTCACCTAATGAACCTACCCCAGACAATCATGGTTCCTCGGATAGAGGATGTGCGCTTGCATAACACTAGGTACCCATACCCAAAAAGGAAACCCTAGGACAACCGAGGAAAACTCAAAACTTATTCCAAATACCATCACCTCGTTCCTGACACCCTATCGGGTAGCGTAAAGCTGAGATCCGGACGGATCTCAGTAAAGTGGTAGACTATAACAACCCGTAAATTTCTGGATTATTATAATAATATTTATTACGTTAGAAAATTCAAATCGGTTATTTTATGACGATTTACTTGCCAATATTTAGGTTTAAAAATGAGATGTGATCTCGTTTCTTTAAAAATAAGACATCACACACATGATGCCTTTTGCCACTAAGTATCTGTATAATAAATGTGAAATTTATTATTGTCAAGTTAAACTTTAAAAGCATCGAGCTTAAACCAATAGTTATTAATCTGCAATGGCAAGTAGCAAACAAAACTAAAAAATAAATCTTGAGATAAGAGAAAAATATATTTTTATCAATCACTAACAATTCTGAAACAAAAGGTTATCTCGTGAATTTAGGAATACGCATCATTGCATGAGACCAACACCAAATTAATAAAACAATTATAATCAAATTTGGCATAATAAGAGTGTCATATTATTACACTTATAAAATCGTTCGAAAATATAATTTCTATATTCTTCTTACCGAATGTAGGGAAGGTACACGTACTTCAGAGGATTACAAAAACAGCGGTTACAAATTATACGTGTTATTAATAATAGGACAAAAGAAATGAATCTGATTCTTATCCTAAATATTTCCTACCACTCTAACGCTCCTCCTCTCTAGCTTCTTTTTGGCCTCTCTCTCCACGTCTCACCTGTCTATCTTTCTTTTCCTGGCATTTATATCACAGTCCCCTCTCCTTCCTCCTTAGAATAGCAACATCCAAACCTCCCTTTCACCAATTTAGACCTAAACTTGTCTCCTCTAATGAAAAACACATTTGTCACCATTCCATAACAAGGTAAGTACGAGCTGAGCCCACCGGAACCTCCATGCATTGGCTAGGAGAAAACTTGAGTGAGTAGTAAGAGATGAAGAGGCAAATAGGATATGTCACAATCCCACCATTCTTTCGAAGCTATATAAAGAACACTTATCAGCATTTTCATCACTTCCAATTAAACTCAAAAATTAGGGTTCTTAATAATTAGGGTTCATATCAAACCAAAGGGCTTCTTGAAATTGGAAGAGGGGTTTTGGTTCTCATGGTCTACTTAGCGCGATTCAAGTCTCAGTTTGTTATAAGTCATCCAGTAGCTGCGGTTGGAATTTTTGGTGTCTATACCCACTCGACCCATTTTGGGGATTATTGTAAGCATTGTTGTTTGTTATACCTTTAATCCATTTCAGTTGTATTTAAACTTGTTTCCCGATCGGTATATTGTATGAAACCTGATAACCAACTATTGATATACTGTAAATAAAATAGTTCAAGTTAAACAAGAAGAACAAAGATTATATTTGGCTTAATGTTGTTGTTGTTTATAAATGATGGAACAAAAAAGAAAATTATGTGGTTTTAATAATTTTGCTAATCGAGTTGTTATTATTATGATGTCAAACTAATAAAACGTAAGAATCACGGCTCACGTTAATTTTGGTTTATATGAAAATTGATCAGAGTGCTTATTTTGGTCTCGGCTTAAGATTCTTTTTGGCTTATTGTTAAAATCTTGGTGTTCGGCTTATTTGGTTTGGGTATATTCAAGTGTCCAGTTCTTCTAGTTTTTGACTTACTTTTACTCACCAATTGTTGTCGCGACTAAGGTTCAATCCCAGCGGATAATGTATACCTTACTTGTTCTATCAGACGTCAACGAAAGAAACCACCGAAAGTAATGCTTCTTGATGTTGATCGGCTAGGATACACAAAGTGGTGTTGTGTGTCCGGTCAAACCCACGAGACGCTAAAGAATGCTCACATCTTGTGTCTTGTGTATCGAGTCTATTGGTCCTAGTTATTTTTTGAAGCTGTGTAAATTAAGTATAAGTTGGTTTGAATACCTTACTTGTTTCATGGCGAAGTCAACATGTAAACTCGAAGGGTCTAAATCTTTGGGTGATGTTTGATAGTCAAAGGGTGCATTTATTTCTGGATTTATTTTACAAAGGAAGTGTATTTTCTTTATTTTCACTCAAAGAGATGCATTTTTCTTTCATTTCCATCGAAATGGCGGACGCCGTGGTTCGACCCTAAAAGTTCCATTTTCTTATTTCCGGCGCCAATATGTGTGTTTATTTGCTGATTTTCAGCTCAAAAGAGTCCGTTGCCTTGTGATTTCCACCAAAAGGTGTTTGCTTTGTCGGCAAATGATGGTATATATATGTATACTTTTTTGGTCATGTTCACTTTCACTTCACTCAAAAATGCTATGCAAGTTTTAAAGTTTGTATGTGGACTTTTATTTCTTTTGTTCTTTCTTTGTCAAAACAAACCTCTCAAAACAAGAATGAAATGTGTCGAATTTGAACTAAAAGTAAAATTAGGTTTGTATATTATTGTGGCCAGCGTTACGTAAAAAATGATTGATCAATTAATAACACAAAAGGGAAAAACTAAGTAAAGAAAGAATGTATTGTGGTATGATAATTTTGACTTGAAAGTCATTTGTGTGGGTGGGTGCGTAGTAGGTGGGGGCGAGGCCACTCTTAGTAGCAAATGCTGGCCAGATAGTGTTTGCCTTGCTGTGTGTTGGGTCGAAGCCCACATTGAACCCAACTATCGTTCAAAAATATTTATTCGATCAAGCTTATTTAGACATGTTACTTTCGACATAATTTACTCATCGCGTGTTTTGCTTACTAAACCGTAACATATTGCGTAAAATAAATAATTACTTGTAATATAAAATTTTAAGTCTTATATATAGAGAACTAATTTTAAGTTTTAAACTCACTTGTTAGATTATCAATAACATATTTAACTTATATAAACTTGATAAGTTTTATGAAAACTCATCGAGTTCTATAAATTTTAAAACGGCTATTTACTTAACTATACCTTGTAACTTTACCAAAATGTATACGGGTCATGCAATTTCATCAAGAATATGTACACTTGATTTATTAATCCAACTAAAAGATGAAAATAATTATTTTCCATTAACCATATTTTAATCAATTAACTATATATATACTTTTTCACATTTTTCCTCGACGACCTTAATGATCATTCATGATCATTTTCCGTATTTTATTTGGGATACTTGTCTAACAAATACTCTTTGTCGTTATACTTTACTCTATTTCTATATGCACCTCTAGAGCCAATCCTACAAGGCAAAACCATTTAAACTTAAATGATGCCACACAAGCAACAACAACAAAAACATTTAAAAATTTATAAAGTTAGTTAAACTTTATCGAGTCTTAAACATAAAGACTAAATTGCCGTATTAATTAGGTTGCGTGTCGGATGTCGTGCACTATCACTCATTGATTTAATTTCCGTTAGATTTCATATTGCACATTGCCAAGGTGAGTTTCATAGCCCCTACTTTTACTTGTTTTATAACTGCTTTGGGGGAAGATACATGCTCATTTTACTTAAATCATTTCACTTGTGCATTCCATGCATACTATGCTTTACATGTTTAAAGTTTTCATCATACATAGATGTTTTATAGAGCATACCAAAATGTTTGACCGAATATTACGAGCTTAGCCTAAGTCCTTAGATCCCAAATTGCCCTCTTCATATGTCCCGATTCCAGGCCTTGAATGTTATAAATAGATGGGGTGACACCTCGTTCGGTTGACCGGCGGGTCAAAGGCGAAGCATATAACGTAATCGGGACCGAGTGTATTGGGATAAACACTGCCATGGGCTCATTAATTGTATACTTCCTTGTGCATCTGGCTATGCGTTAGCAGGTTGCATGAGCTTAGTGCTAAGCGTGATAGATTCAATATATGACATTATATTAGTTGTAATGTACATATACCTACTTATAATTAAATTATGAAATCTCTTTTATGAAATCCTTTATGAATTGAAATCATAAACCTTATGACTTTATGCAAGGCGTAATGATCATCAGAACCAAATTTGAAACATTGTACTGAAATCCCTTTTAAATAAACCTATGAACTCACAGTAAAAGTGACCAGCACTGCTTGTAATATCTTGGGTTTCAAGTGATAGCTTATCTTTGGAAGCATAAAGCAAAGGCGTAGTATGGTCATAGATGACTCTAATTTATGTATTGGGACCACCTTTTTATATTGGGCCATTTTCCGCACCAAATCAAAAATGTAAACATTGTTTTTAAGAAATGAATAAAAGTTATTTATAAAAATCCGTTGTTCTATGTTTATGTTGTGATTCCAATTTAGTAGCACCCCAATACACGTATGCTTCCGCTGAGTCATTTTTGGGGGTGTTACATATGGGTATGGGTCAATACCATGGGTCATGGATATTATCCATATATGACTTATGCATGATGTCATGCAATGGGTATGGGTCATGGACTTTAGGTTTTACCCAACTACATACAATGTATTTGGTCAATGGGTCAAATACTTAAGTTTCTACCCATTTATATTACCCATTATAATACATACTAGTTATGTATATATTTACCCAATATGTAAACACTAGTTGTTATACATATTAAACATGTTTATTGGTTTGTTGGGGTTTGATCATAATGCAACATAACAAAATACTGACTGTGTTGTAGCATACAAGGACTTGAGTCGTGAGAGAGGTGTTGAGAGTTTGTTGAGACAAGATCTAACTACAAGTAACTTATACATTTTACGTTATGTATTACAAGTTACATGTTTGTCATCAACAAAACAAATGAGAATGTATAGATTAAATATCGTAATATTTGCACTAACAGTTTAACTTTTTTGTTACACACTAAACTTTTTTTTTTTTTTTTTTTTAATGTTTTATTGAAAAGTTCTATGCTTAATATTTTTGTGTTTTACTATAAACACACTAAGCTATGATAGCATTAGTTGTGAGTTCGGGGTTTTTTTACTAAGCTTCTCAAAAAAGCTTATAGCTTTATCATAAACTTATTGTGTTATAGTAATTGAATAAGCCAATAAGCACATTTAATGAGCATACCAAACACCCTTGTTCTAATCAAAGTTTTCTTATTTGATGTTATGACTAACTTTGTTGTTATCTATAATAAACATGTTAGTGGTTTTGCAGTTTATGATCTTATCACATACTAAATGTAATGCAATTTTTTTGTGCACGTTTTTAGAAGAGGATTAAGTATCAACACATGATTGTCGTTGAAGGATTTTCTACCGCTCGAAGTATGAATGTATAATTAAGTTGAGTTGCTAATTTAGATAATACATGAATGTATTTTAATATACCAAAGATGTGTTTTAGTTCCTATATAAGGAATTTTATGGTAGGGAATGTTGAATATGTAAGTCGGATCGCATGTTATCGGTTATAAATCATGAGCTATTAGAGGCACACACGTAAACAAAATCAGCGGATGTGATTAGTTAATAAAAGTCAAAATTAAATTGATTTAGTCCTTTTAAAGGCAGACGATCGTAGCAGGTGGTAGTCGCATCGAACTACCGACAAAATAACTTTGAAATGACCAATGTGGGGTGTAGGTCGAAGCATCGGTAAAAGAACAAAATGTAAATCGGTTGTTTTTCAACCGATATTTACACACTTTCCTTTCAATCTTTTTTCTTTTTAACTTGGTCATCATTATGTCATGATTGGTAGGTGTATGGTGTGGAGAGAATCCATTCTTATTGAAAAAACAATTGGATTAATAGGAGAGCGATTTAGCCAGCGTGAAAATAAAATCGATGTGATGTGATTATTAATAAAAGTCAAAATTAAATTGATTTTGGTCAAACTTTAATAAATTTGGTAAAAAATTTGGTTGATGAAAAACACATAAAATATATAGGTGTCAAATTTTAAACAAAAACTTAAAAAGAGAGGAAGTAATTAATAAAACTTTAGTGGTTGAATTTTTAAAAATTATATAGAGTTAAGTGTAATATTATAAGCCATTGTTTTTAATAACTTTGAATTATAAACAAATACCCCCTTATACTTTATACCCTTTATACTTTATATCTTAAAATACTATGTATATGTTGTTTTAAAATAACAACATATAAATTTGCATAAGATTATAAGTATCAACTTTTTACTTTTCGTTCAATAAGGGACCTTATTTCATTTTAAAGTTTAACTTATGTGGACCGAGTTTACATTTTAAATACATTTAAATTACCCAGCGAGAATATAATTATCAAATTGTAAGCCTGAGTTACTTTAATATAAAAATAAATATCTGTGATCTTTTATAACAATATTTGTAAAACAAAACTTAAAAAATATGAGGTAATTAATAAAACTTTAGTGGTTGAATTTTAAAAAAATTTATAAGGTTAAGTGTAATATTAAAAGTTTTGTGTTTTAATAACTTTGAAATTAAACAAATTCACCTTTATACTTTATATATATACTTTATATATTAAAAATACAATATATATGTTCTTTTAAAATTACAACATATAAATATGCATAAGATAATAAATATCAAAATATTTCTTTTCTTATATAAGTTTAGTAAGAACGTTTATTTTATTTTAAAAGTATGATTATGTGGACTGAATTTGAATATTAAATACAACTAAATTTTGAAAACGAAAATATTATTATCAAATCAGTGTAAGTGCAGTCTTGTAATATGAAAAAAATATATATTGATTATCTTATAATGGCGAATCATGTAATTATTTATTTATATAAGCATATATAGAAAAACATTTTTAAAACTTTAAGGAATATATTTTTTTCTTCATCAATTGAATTATGTATTCTCAAGATTTCCTTGTCTGTGTAATAATATCAATAGTGAAATTTAAATAAGCATCATCAATATATGTCTATAATATATAATAGTTAAATCTTGAGTTATAAGAAATTTTACAAAATTTTATTTTAACAAATTCTAATGGATATTAATTTATAATGAAAAACTCGTGCATAAGTATATAATTATATGTAATTACCTTTAAACACAAAATATTCATGTATCTGAAATAATTTTTTTTCAACCCTCATGGCAAGATTATTATATAACCATAGAAATAAAGCAACAAAGTGAATAACATAAGAACAATTGTGTTTATTATCTAGATTAAGATTTAGTTTTTAAACTTGGAATACATCTTTATACACTTGTCATATTATAATTTCATTGAAGCTATATTAAAAAAAATAATACTAGAAAACTATAATTTATATTATTGCATATCAAATGTGGTGGTAGTAACTTGAAACAAAGATGAAACAAAGATTAAATAAATTACAACGATCGGTTAAGTTCGAGATTTACCTCTTAGAAGTCGAAGATTAAAAAAATCCAGGGCGTCAATGATAGCGTGTTAAACTAATAATTAAGAAAGAGAACAAAAACAAGAAAAAAAGATTGAAACATGGAAAAATTGTATTATTCATATTATCTACATGGAAGCGTATATATATTCTGAGTGGAGTATTCCACAAGATCGATCTTTCTAAATAAGATAACTACAAATACTAAGAGATATGGACATCAATTCCATATTTATCCATAACAGTTATATTATTACAATATATTTTTTAGAGTTAATTGCAGAAATCGTCCCCTAGGTTTAAAGTGCGAGTTTTAATCACGAATAGTTTGAAATTGCATAAACCGTCCCAAAATCAAACCTTTTGCAAATTTGGTCCCAGCTTTAACTAGTTAAGTTTTTAGTTAGAATTAACACGTTAGCCCTTTTGGCCAAAATCTTCATAGTTCATCCTTTTGGCCAAAACTTTTTGCAAAGTTCATCCTTTGGCCAAAACTTTTGAGTACATCCTTTTGGCCAAAAACTTTGAGAGTTCATCCTGGCCAAAACTTTTGCGAGTTCATCCTTTGTAAAACTTTTCGCGAAGTTCATCATTTAAAAACTTTGTAGAGTTCATCCTTTTGGCTAAAACTTTTGAGAGTTCATCCTTTTGGCAAAAACTTTTGCGAGTTCATCCTTGCCAAAACTCTTGTTAGTTCATCCTTTATACATTTTCATATGTTTAATCCTCTTCATCCATTTTATGCGTTTTGTGGGTTTATAAGTTTTTCTCGTTTATCTGCTTTCGTTTGTTTTATAAGTTTTCATCCGTTTTATGCGTTTTGTTCGTTTTTAACCGTTTTGTACTATCTCAATATTGAAATTTTTTCAAAAAGAAAAATTAGAATTTTTTATAATTAAAAATCCAAAATTTTGAAGAAATTGAAATAAAAATCAAATATTAAAATTGAATCTTTTTCAATTCTCTTTTGAAAAAGAAAATTGGAAAAAAATTCCAAAATTTTGAAAATAAAATTGGAAAAAATCAGAAAAATTGGAAAAAAAGATCAATTTTTTTTAATTAATCTTTTCAAAAATTCAAAAATTTAGAAAAATTCCAAAAAATTGGAAGAAAATTGAAAATCGAAAAATTTGGAAAGAAATCCAATTTTTTTTCATCTAAAAAGTGGAATTCAAATTGTTCGAAATCTTTTCAAAAAATTTTGAATTTTTTCAAATTAAAAAAATGGATTTTTCGGATTAGATTTTCTTTTTCAAAATTTTGAATTTTTTCAAATTTGCAAAAAATTTCAATTTTTATTTTCAAAATTTGCAAAATTTTTGTCAAAAGGATGAACTCTGTAAAGTTTTTGGCCAAAAGGATGAAAGTTTGGCCAAAAGGATGAACTCTGCAAAGTTTTGGCCAAAGGATGAACTCGCAAAAAACTGGCAGTTAAAGCCGTGACCAAAATTGGCAAAAGGTTTGATTTTGGGACCGGTTTATCTTCAAACTATTTAGAGATAGCACTATGATTTTGGTAAAGCGTAGGGCGATTTCGCAATTAACTCTATTTTTTAATATTTCTTTTTGGTCTTTGTTATATTATTAGAAGGGTCCTCTTTAAGCTTCTGAAATTTCGTAAAATACCCTGCTTATTGTCCCCTGTCTCGCTTCCAAGTCTACACGGTTTTGTGGGTTACGTTACAGTATTTCGGCTTTTAATGATTTAACATTAAACTTTATATTCTGATTCAGCATTTTTTCAGTTTATAAACTTTTGATATAAAAAAAATTATAAAATAAAAATAAAAAAATAAAAAAACAAAAATATAAGTGCAATAAAAACATAAATGTGGCGTGTCAATAACTCATCCTATTAGAATCATAACTTTGTTAATAATTAAGCGTAATGAATAAAGTCAGATGCATCCATTAGGCATTATATATAAAAAAAAAAAAAAGTATATAATTTGGCAGGTTTGGCCCGTGATTCAATGGTGACAGATGAACCGTAGCAAACCGAGTTGATAAAAAGCCGAGTTTTAAAACATTGGTCAAAATTGTAAATAAGGGTGTTTCGGACAAATAATTCCCGTTGGTAATTACATGCGTAATACCAATGATATTTTTAAGCGGAATACCATCGTATCGAAAAAAATAGAAAACTTGGATCAAAAAGTATAAATTGGCATGGACACCTTAACCCTGTGTACCATAATGGTACCCATTAACCCTACC
Source organism: Chrysanthemum makinoi (assembly GCA_910596185.1). NCBI lineage: Eukaryota > Viridiplantae > Streptophyta > Magnoliopsida > Asterales > Asteraceae > Chrysanthemum > Chrysanthemum makinoi. The sequence goes on from OU343216.1 coordinate 152,501,312, forward strand.
CAGCAAACTTGTCGCTGGTATTAAGTGGTAACATCGACGGATTACTAGCAAAACTCACACAAAAATTTTGGGTTGATTGTTGATGAAGTACTATTTGAATGTTTTCCATCGGTTATGCATCCGTTTAATGTAAAGCAATAACCTAGGCTTTGTCACCTTTGTGGTTACAGTGATATCTTGAATGTTATGGTATTCACTTAACGAGAGTATTACATGAACTAAATAAGTTAAGTTTAACTCCTTTAGTATTTATTTAATCAAATCAATCTAGAGTTTTTCTATATATAAAAAAATGCATATAACACAGAAGCTTAGCTTTTATATCTATATAATGTAAGGGTAAGCGTGGGCCAGGATCGATCCTGAACCGAATCGGAAAACATATTCGATCCGGTTTTGACACCATTTTTACATTTTGGTCTTTGGTCCAATCTGGTCTTTCACCTGCTTTAATAATACTCTTGTTAGATTGGACCGACCGACAGACCGGACCAAATCGACCTGATCTGAACCGACATTTGGTGGGATTACCGATCCGGTTTTAGACCAATGGTTTTGATCCGTCTGTGGTTGGTCGGGTCGTTTTAAACCGTGCTCAGCTCTACATGTATCCCGATGGCTAGCTAGCACTTTTTAAATAACCTTTAACTTATTGGTCGTGTCAAACATTTACATTTTTTTTATAGGCTAATCACCTAATTACCGATAAAAGAGGGACTTCAATGTCCAATAGAAATCTCAAGGAGGCTAACTAAAATAAAAATGGAGAAATCATCATTTATAGTTGGAAAATGACTTGAATGAGTTGTCACTATAAACCGGCCGACCTTGTTGGCCATAAGTGATAGTAATTAAAAAGGAGGGGCAGCTTTGGCTACTTCTCAAAAGATGGTGGGCCACTAGTTGCCATCATGATATTCAACACTACAGAGATACAAATACAGTAAAGATTTTTTTCCACCAAAATCTTTCTATAAATCATTTTATTAGGTTACCAATTTTTAAGGTGTTTGTGTTTGATGTCTTAAACAAACTTATTATTGAAAGAATGCTTAGCTTGAATTATAGACTGCAAAAATCATTCAAGTCTTATTTTTTTTAATTCGGAAAAGGGGAATTTACAACTCCAAAAACGTATATGCGGTGTATGTGGTCAACTTTTACATGCAATAATCGTCTTTGGTAAGATTACTTCGTCTTGACTTTCAAAGTTTCAATGTTTACATCTTAGAAATTGAGATGATATAGACTACATTATTTGTAATGCAACGATAGCCAATCATAACCCTCCATTTTTATCTAAATTAATACAAAATCATTTTCTACCTATTTTTTAAAACAAGTATCTTTACAAACGGTAAATCTTCAAAATATAAAAATACAGCGGAAGTTGCGAGAATTAAATTATCTTTTCTATAGATTTCTTTTACATATTTTCGACAAATATTTTTTGAAAATTCGTCCAGAAAAATCATATATGATTTTACTTATCATATATGATTTTAAAAATCATGTATGATTCGATTTTCTGAATCATATATGATTTTTACAATCATATATGATTCTCAAAAATCGATTGATTCAAAAATCGAATCATATAGATTTTCAAAATCATATATTTTATTGACGTAAATTGAAAAAAAAAATTGTTAAAATATATAGTAATGCGTATACATAGAAAGATAATTTAATTCGTCCGATGAGCTCTCTTATTAACGATTAACGGTTTGGGAGATATTTAATTTTTTAAAAAATGGTGAAAGTTTATCATAATAAAAAAATGAATGACTATTATTGGTTGATTGGATCTATTATCCATTTTTATTGTTGGTATTAATCTCATCCATTAGATCAAATAAAAATGGATTGTGAAGATTGATCCCTGGTATGTAAATTATCTTTTATCCTCAAAGGATCTTAAATCTAAAACTTATTCTTGTTTACAAATACGAAATAACAACCATTGTAACTTTGATCACTTTGTTATTTAATTATTTACTCTAATTACTGAATATTTTCAATAATTTGAAAAGCTACATGTCGACAAATCCGGTCACAATGCATTATATGTTGTGTGTTTACTAACTTAAGATCTTTATCAGTTTTTCCAAGAAACGCTTTTAAAGGATTTGCATATGTATATATATATATATATATATATATATATATATATATATATATATATATATATATATATATATATATATATATATATATATATATATATCTAATAACTTTCTCCCATGATTTGAAAATTTAGTCATAGTCTTACAAACGATTATTTTTAGCTCTATAGAAATGATTACATTTCGGAATTTGGACTAGATACGTAGATAGTTTTGCCCGTAGGAACTCATATTGTATACAAGGCAAAGTAGTGTTGTATTGGCTATAAATCACTTATACTCTTCTTGGGGTTGTGAGTGTTTGGTAACTTCTATTAGCTAGTTGGTTTTCTTAACTTCAAAACTCTCTCTCTCTCTAAAAATATGTATTGTTTTACATGTTTTGATCAATCTTGATCTCCCGAATATCTTGAATCTTGATACTATCAATTGGTATCAGAACTCAAGGGTGTGATTTGGGGGTGTTTGTTTTGAAAAAAATCATGTTTTTTTATGTTAAATTAGCGAGTTCGTGTGCAAAATGGTCAAATCGTGTATCTTTATCACCCAAAAACCCTTGTTTTCGTGAATCTAACTTGAAAGCTAACATTTTTAGGTTATATTTTATAATTACAATGGTCATTCTACTAAAATACATGTGTTTTTACATAAAAAATGGCCTTTTTTGCGTTTATACATTTAAGGGCTTTTAACTTTTCTTGTACATTTCTTCAGCTCAAATAATAACAAAGGAAACGTTTTTATGGTTGTTTTATGTTCTTAAAAGAATTATATGAAAAAAGAATGGTAAAAAATCTTCGGAAAATGCATCTTTTAGATCGTTTTTGGTGTTTTAGTTTGTTACCAGTTTTAGCGAGTTCATGTCAAAACTAACGAGTGAATTAGCGAGTTGGTAACTTGTTAAAATTAACGAGTTAGTGTACTTATGAAATTAATGAGTTCCTAGTGGTGAGAATTAACGAGTTAGCCAATACCACAAATTAACGAGTTAGACCCAAATTAGCGAGTTAGGTCTCATTTGGGAATTAACGAGTTTGGTAACTCGTCAAAATTAATGAGTTAGGAGGGTAAATAGAATTAACAAGTTAGAACCAAGCAAAGATTCGAGTTAGGGCAAGGGTCTTTAACGAGTTCATTGGAAACCATAAATTATCGAGTTAGGGTTTGTGTACTTTAACGAGTTCATCCATATGAGAACTTTAACGAGTTAGGGTTGTAATTACTTACTAAGTTGGTCACGTTAACGAGTTCTAGCGAGTTCATACGCGTGGTAACGAGTTCATCAAGTTACATACAAAACACTAATTTCCCGAAACACCATTATACATCAAAAACGTCATGGGGATTATTTGGTACACTCATTGAGGAGAATTACAATGTAAACGCAAAACCTAAATCACCAAAAACACATCGAATATCATTGGTTTATACTTTATCAACCATGGTTTGTCTGATCGTTTCATTATCATTAATACCAAATTATCCTATTCCAAAACAATACCAACCTTCACTTCACATGATCGATCCGAATCAACATTCACAACAAACTACAATGACTAGTTTCGGTATTTTTGTAACTACGGGGATTTTGTATGATATTGCTTATTTGGAATTGAAGTAACGTTTCATATGAATGTGTACTTATTTATCTTTGAGTCAAGATGGTTGGTTGGCTATATGTCTCAAGATAACTTGTTTGGGCATTTATCACTGTGATTAAGTCTAAGATATGTGCACCTGATACTTCAAGGAGTTTCGTTGTAGTACTCAGTATAGGTTCTTATTATTATCACAAACATTAAGTCACAAATTTGGAGGATTTTACTTCAGTCACGAGTTCGTCATATCGGGTTGTGTTCATATGTGGTCATTACTATTAGCCGGTTAAATTGAAAAAAGGATTGATTAAAGGTTGATTTGAGGAGAATTGTAAAGAGAGTTATTGATCGGTATCTTTTCACAGGGTATTGCTTAGGCATACCCGGGCCTTTATATTGCTTTCAGTTGATCTAGTCATGACATGTACACATATTTATGATGATTCCGACATATTGTCATCGTCATGGAGCGAGAAAATGTGTACATCGGGATTTATTTTACTCATTTCGTCTCAAAATTATAGTCCATTTTTATTTTTTTAGATGTCTCCATATAATTGTTCTTCTTCCAATTTAATCAATAAAAAGATAATTAAGTGGAAGAATATTCTGTTTTAGTGGTTGAATATTATAGTGATCCCACTTTATTAAATTGTGTGATTTTTGTGTCCTGAGAATAATTTTGAGACGGGGGGATACCGACTTGGATGCATTCTAAGTGAGTTGATGATGTTAATCCTGTGCTCCCCGAACGAACAACCGGGTGAAGAAGCTACAGTCTATAGTCTATTCTACTTTCTTTGATGCGTGATAGAAGACTAAAGACTTTTGATGATAATAGAAGGGTTGTTGATTTTGGAGAGAGCTGTATATTATATCTATTTTGTTTCTGTGTTATTTTGCAACATTTTCAGAAAATCAAAAAAGACCAAAAGGAAAAAAAGCTCACTAATTGGGAGGGAGTAATAACCCAATTAAATACTACACAAGAAATTCATAGCTGCAAAGATCAAAACCTTCGGTGCCAAAGATCAAAGCCGAAGTATTCGGAAGAAGGAACTTCAAGAATGATGCATAGGAAGTTCAGAGCTACAAAGATCAAAGCCTTTAGTGCAAAAGATCAAAGCCGAGATCGTTGGAAGAGAAGCTTGAGTTATCATGAATTATGATTAGGTGTGTCCATGGGGGGTGTGGGTGTGTGGTAATAATTATTAAATAGTTGGTTTCTAACTACAAAACTCATATCTACTTTCTCTCTCTAAAAATATATATTGTTTTACATGTTTTGATCAACTTAGACCTCCCGAATATCTTGAATCTTGATACTATCAATTATGCATCACATTTATTCATTCAAGGTATTATATTTGAAATAAGCTAATGTCTCGTTTAGTTATGTGGCACTTTGAGATGAATGAGACTTGTAAAGCGAAATAGAAACCCATCAACTCGATCTATTGTGATACATCTATGCAACTAAAAATTTGGCTTTTACAGCTTCGAAATACCAAAATGTCACAAAGTTTGGGTCTAAATATAGTCGGGATTAATAACAATTAAAAAAAACATAAATATTATTGTTGTCTTAAAGTTAAGTAAGCAGTCGATCAAAGTGGTATTAAAGACTTAAAACTTGTCATTGTTACGTACATTAGTCGTCAGATTAAATATACATACGGGGTAGTAGTTTACATTAAGCTCTAACAGTAACTGAACGTCTGAAAATGAATGAAATATTACAATAGAATGACGTGAAACATGATAATTATCAAAGGTTATCTACTAGTTGACCTTACTAACTTGAATTAATTAATAAAGTTATTTGCGGAAATCTCAACACCTGTGATATCCAATTAATTTCTGAAAGTTACTTTATATAGAAAGTAAAAGCTTATATAAAAAGTTAAAAGTAGAAAGCTATCCCGTGATTCATCAAGTGGCCCACATCACTATCCAGTTTTTCATTAATTAAACGTTACGACTTACGAGTATCATTTTTTTTTTTGCAATCGTTAAATTTTATGGTCATGAACTTATTTGTTGGTACATAACGCATTAAAGATATGTTAAATTGTTAATGACTTGTTTTCTTAGTCAGTAGAAGATTATTTTTCATGTTTAACCTGAATGACCTATTTCTACAAACTAAAATAAACAATAATTTTTTTTATAAAATATGATGAATTGTAGGAAGATTGAAGGTTTCACCAAGATTTCATCAATCACAGCTGTCAGTCTCGGGTGGGCCCCACGTCATCAGGACAGACACATGACAACTTGAAAAAAATCTTATTGTATTTAATCATCAAATCTTTTTTTAGGCTGTTATCCTTCCACGTGTCATCACAACACTCGTCAGCTCCTAACCTAGAAGAGATATAGATAGACACACTCACCCATCCTGTTTGAACAAACAATCAAACCTAATAGAAGTTTCTAGAGAGAAAACAACATGATGAGAATGGTTGAAACTGGTGGTGCTGTTAAGTGTTTTCCAGTAGGATGGAACGTTCCCGCGAAATCATGTGACACATGCAAGAACGCCGTGGCTTTGTTGTACTGTCGCAAGGACACGACGTTCTTGTGTCTCGCGTGTGATGTGAAAATTCACAGTAACACGCGCCACGAGCGTGTCTGGATGTGTGAGGTGTGTGAGCAAGCACCTGCGAGCGTGACGTGTAAGGCTGATGCTGCAGCCTTATGCGTCACGTGTGACAGAGATATACATTCGGCGAATCCACTTTCCCGTCGGCACGACCGTGTACCGGTCGTGCCATTCTACGATTGTGCTGATATTCTTGCCAAATCGGCCGCGTGTGCTTTTCTCGACCATAACAATAACGGTAACAGTAACAGCGACGAGCTAACTAGTTCGATAACAAATGATGATGTAATTAATTGGGGAATTGCACCGGAAACAATCGATATTGATGTGAAGTTTCCTTGTGATGAATCTCCTGATATAAAGTCAATCGAAATGTTGTTTCCTGAATCAGATCAGCTTCTCGATTTCGATTTTCCTGTTCAAACCGATGTCAAACTTCATAGTCATTTTCACGATTCGATAAGTGATAGTGTGGTTCCGTTTCAACAAAGCCCGCCGGCTAATCGATACGAGATCGATTTTACAAGATCTAATATCAAATCATACAACAAAAATAGTTACCTAACACAATCCATCAGTCATAGTGTAAGTATCTCATCCTTATAGTACATCCATGTTAAAAGTCTATTTTTTACTATGAACTAAAATTATTGTAACTTTTTATTTAGCATGTCACATATAATTATTGAGACGTAATTTGCTCAAGTTTTTCATGTTACTGTTAAAAACTAAACACTTATTTTAGGACGGATGAAGTAATATATACTAGAATCCTAATATCGGCTTTGTAAATTTCAGGTATCTTCATCTTCAATCGACGCGGGAATCGTACCGGAAGGCAACTCGATGTCCGAAATATCTCATCCATTCGGTCTACACGTCAACAACAATAGCTACTTATCCGCAAGTCAACCACCTACACAACTAACCGGTTCGGACCGAGAGGCTAGGGTCATGAGGTACCGAGAAAAAAGGAAAAACCGAAAGTTTGAGAAAACGATCCGTTACGCTTCAAGAAAGGCGTACGCCGAGACCAGGCCTCGTATCAAAGGCCGGTTCGCTAAGCGTACAGACTCTGAACCGGATACGGATAGGTGGTTGTTTACAACAACATCCGGTGTTGGGTCCAAAAATAGTTACGGCTTGGAAGTCGAATACGGTGTCGTACCATCTTATTGCCGGGCGCTTTAATGTTTTTTACTTTTTTACTTTTACCGTGATGTTGTATTATGTGTATACTAATTTCTCAGGTAATGATGAGGTGGAATTAGTTTTTGTTTTTAATCTAATTTACCCGGGAAGGTTAATAATTAGTTGAGGTGTTTAAATATGTCTGTTGACTAGTGCCAAGAGGCAAGTAGTTTGGTACTTTGGTTCAATGAGTAGTCAAAGTTAGCTTTTAAATCAGAGGTTGACCATGAACAAGTAATGATAAGTTGATAACAAAACGCTTTAGCTTTTAAACTTTTGTAATGATAAGTTGATAGCAAGAAAGATGAATGAGTGTGTGAGAACTGAGAAGTATACAGTATATTAAGGTGTAGTTTATTTGTAGTATAATTACATATTAACAATGGAGTGAAAAGGTCAAATAAAATTAGTATTAGCTTACAGAAAATAATAAGTAGATAGTTGTTTTTTTTTTTTTTTTTTTTTTTTTTTTTTTTTTTTTTAAACAAAATAATAAGATAGTTTAACAACTTTGTCACAACGTAAATAATGGTTGCTTGCACGTGTAACCGATGTAGACTCCGTGTAATGCTGTCGCGCCAAGCTACAACCGTTCTAGAGCCATACAACGAAGTTTTTAGCATACTAGCTAGAGTGATGATGACGCAAGGCTCTAAGCTCGTACCCAATAAGTATGCTCTTTGTGCTCACCCGCGTCCTTTTCATATTGTAAGTCATTTTATACATAGATATCCTTAAAAAAAGGTCTCATAAATAATCATACAGCAGTATTAGATATTTTCTAACTAGAGAGGTCACTAAGATACTTAATGAGCCCTTATTGCGCTTGTTACCTTATACCAGTTTTGTGAGTTTTGGAGATTTTTACAAAATGGTATTTTGGTATGCATGCAAAGTCCACTTAAAGGAACTGTAGTTGAGTTGTTCTTAGTTGACTACTATCATGTAGTTAATGAGAAAAAAATAGGGTAAAATGGAACTTTGCTAAGGCTTGAATCTAGCTAAGATGTTCAAGTCTATCCTCAATATCACCAAGTATGATTACACATACCGCCCAAAATTGATACGAGTGTTTGGCTGAATGGAGATGAGAATGATAGCAGGATACGTGACGAGGCCTTTCTATGTATTAGTTCTGAGTTGTGGCGCATCGTGTACCTCGGTGTAAGCTGGTCATGAGTTTGTATATGGAATTGCCTAGTAATAGCTACAAGCTTGAATGTTTAGACACTTTAAGTATCGGTTGAACACCATAGTTGTAGCTAACATCCCTGATCACCCACGCCTGAACATGTAATTCAAACTCGTCTCCTATGGCTCAAAAGTTTATAGTTTTTGTGCGTGCGCATTATATCTTTGTTTCCGCAGTTTTTGGTTTATTTGTTATTTCGCATGTTTTGGGTTGTGCTTTGAATAGTA
>OU343216.1:152513069-152565724 GCA_910596185.1 Chrysanthemum makinoi
GTTTGGTTTGGTTTAACAACAAGGACCATATTTGCAATTCTGCCAAAGTTGAAGGGCTTATTTTGAACATTTTCCAAAGCTTTCACAAGGGTTAAACCTGCCAAATAAGATTAGTACAAGGACCTATATTGATAATTTTTCCATTTTTTGAAATCCAAGGACTAAAACTGTCAAGTTTGAAACTTGAGGGACCAAACATGTAAATTCTCAAAAGTTTTATCATAAGGACCATTTATGTCAAATATGAATAGAACAAGGTTAAAAGTTGATAATTTTCACTTTTTAACTTAACCAAGGACTATTTTTGACAATTTCCAAAGTTAAAGGACTAAAGTTGTCAATTTGTGATTTTAAACTTTAAAGGGTTTGTTTTGACAACTTTTGAATCTTATGGACCTAAAATGATAATTTACAAGTTTTTGAATTACCAGTGGACTATTTGACAACTTTTATAACTTGGGGGACTAAAACTGCCAATAATGCAAACTTAATACGTTTTTCACCGATTTTGATGTTTTTGCATTTAAAACATATAAAACACTTGTTTGTGATATTTTAATCATTTTGATGTGTTTCGAAGTTTTCAGATAAGTTTTGCATTTTAACAAGATAAAATGATGAGTATTTAGACACTCATCAATATACCTAAGAAAATGGCCAAAGTCAAGAATCGTGACACTCGTAGTCAGCTGAACTCAAGGGACGCGTGCCGTTCAACTAGGACACCGCCGACAAATTTTACGACGACTCAAGAGCCAAATTTCTCATTTACAAGTGACTTCCGTGTTTTAAAGAGTAGGACGCACACCGACTTCTAGATTTGATCCGCACGACGCCGAGACTAAGAGGACGACGCCAGCATAAGGGGATGCCGCCGCAAGACTAACGTACAAGACTAAACTCTTATAACGGCGACCCGACTCGGCGCCACAACTTAAAGCAGGACGCCGTCGCATTTGTAATTATATATAGAATCCAATTTCAGTTTTCTGGGGTAGTCTTTGGAGTAAAACCCTAAACTGAACCAAGGGTGTCTTGTAATAAGATTTTAGGTTTCATACCCTATCTTACACCAAGATAAGTGTTTACTTCATTAATTTAATTATGTTCTTCCTTTGATTGTGTGTGTATGCTTGCATGTTCCCCATGTCCTGCTAATTTACTTGTGTGTTTGCTAGGTAGTATGAAACTTAGTTATGAATATTGATTGGTTGTTCTTATTAATTGTGATTGACCTAGTAATTGCATAGGTCATTCGTTGTGTTTGTAATGCTTGATTTAATCTTTGTTGAACCTAGTTTAAAAATCGCTTAGAGTAATTGTAGGCTAGTCATCCAAAGAATACCTTAGAGTTAAAGTTTATAAATCCTAGAGATTTTGTAGTCATTAACCTTAAGTAGCTTCAAAGAGTTAGGATAAACGCTTTACCACCTTAGAGACACAAATCAATTAAGAATAAGGACGTGACAATTCAACCACCAATAGAGATAACTAGGAGTATAAAGCCTAAGCAAATACATTTTTAACTATCATACGAGCACACAACAATAGACATAGACTACATACACCTTAGTTTAGATAATTAGATAAGTAGAGTAATCGATAGAAACACCAACCCCCAAATCCAAACCCCGAGATTCGTACCTTTCCATTTCCTAAAAAACATAAAAAGATAAAAAAATTAATCTTCCTCAACCCCAACCTTAGCGTAGTAACTTTTCACTAGCATTCCTATTCCCCTAGAGAACGATATCAATTCCCGTGGCTTACCCTAATACTACACCACAACGATTAGGTTCATCAGCCTAGGTGTTGAAATATTTGCTCGACGAAAAGGAAGTTCTTTTCTTTGACCCCGAACCATTTGTAGCATTATCGTGCCAGAATGAACTTATAAAATCGAAGTTAATCAGCCTTCAGATATAAATCACTGAATCATCTACTATTCAAAATGCAAAAATCATATAAAAGTAACTAATTACAAGGACCCAAGTAACCAAGAATCTAAAGAACACATAATCATCATTGACCAAATTTGAAATACTCAAATAATATTGCCGCAAAACAGTTGTCCGATAACGATACAAAAGAGGGTTTCATGCTCATATGCATGATGTAGTTGAGTGGAGGATTCTTGATAAAATAAAGGAGCAATTTCATGCCATTTGGAAATAATTTGGTACTATTGACTCAAATGGGTCAAGTTTAACAAAATGGTTACCACAGTCAGAGGTAAAAGTTACATAAACATGTAGTCTAAATGCATAAAATCTTCAAATCATTTTATGATTATCATTCTTATATATAGTCATTTAACCACATTTAAAAATACAAATTACTTTGGTACGCCTTGGTTCTTTCTCAAGGTAATTAAAACCCCATTATGGTGACGTATAACTAACCATTTGAAAATCATTCACCCATATTATCACAATCACCCTAAATGGCTTATAACTTCTCACATTGGTCTCAATCTAAACGATGTATCTTCAGGATGAGGAAAGATAGGTTATCTAACAGTGAAACAATGTAACCACCGTTAAAGACCCCTCATATGCGCTTTTGGGATGATGAAATAAATTGGTGATGCCATGGCTTGTGATTTTGATAGAGGAAGATATTAGCTCCAACTACATGTGATAGTAAACACTTTATGAATCTTGTTGAAACAACAGATCTACAAGCGGCTGATTGGTCGTTGAATATTGTGAAATGAGGTCGCATTCTTGAAAATGTTCTTCCTACCCATTGGTGAGGTGTTTTCTGAATTAAGAAGCGAGGAAAGCTAAAGTGACATGTCGGGAACAAAAGGATTTGGCTACAAGTAAAGTTTCAACACACCTTAGTCTGCTGAAATCCCAATTCAAGTAAATACTTCAACCCTTACAAAAGCTAGAGGAGCGCCTTGAGTTTGGTGTGATTGCGTAAACCTTGCTATAATTTAAAGAAACTTGTTGACAATCCATTGCAAACCTTTATGCTTCTCTCATATTCTGTATTCACCACTTAAATTATTGATTCAGGTTCCTCAAACCATATGATTAATCTTTGTAATCAATTTGTCACCTATAAACCTTGTTCTAGTCATGAAGAAATTAGAATAGAAGGTGGAAGATATCAACCAATTGCGTGAAAAGGTGTAATTAAACTGCAATCTTTTGTTTGTTCTAGTCGGATAAGATAACACTTAAATTGCCCTCTATGCCCCAAAGTTAACATGCAATCTTTTTGTCTCATAATAAACTTTCTAAAGATTATAATTCCTATGTCATTTTCTAAGATAACATTGTTTTATCTAGGACCCCACTCGGGGAGGATGATAGGCAGTCAAGTTGATCGATGGTCTTTACTACTTTAATTATTCCTCATGATCAATAAAATACCTCGTGCCCTTTGTATAAGCTCAACTGTTCGTGAAGATATTCTACTTTGGCATCTTAGGCTAGGACACCCAAGTTTTCATTATTTGTAAAATTTATTTTCTTATTGTTTGAAAATTTGTATTGTCTTATCATTTAAATGTGAAAGTTGGGTTCCTGCTATGAGTCTTTCGTTAACTATCATATTTTTCAATTAATTGATGTGTTGAATTTGAAAACATGAGAAAAAATAAATGTTAGGAATTAGAAATTCCAGGTATTAAAGAGTCGGTCACCTCAAGTATATGTAATCGTTAGAAAGCTCGTAGTCGTAGTGATATTAAGTTAAGTAGTATTTGTTAAGTAACACCGTGGAGGACGGACGGGTTTTTACCCACTGTATGCCCTGATCCACGTAGTCCGATGTGTGGCGTTTTATGTAAGACTATAAATACTCTCTACCTCCCAAGGTAGAGAGTTGGAGCTCATAATAATATCTTTCACTTTCTCTCACTAAGTTCCCTAAACCTCTAACTTTCTCACTCTAGAATTCCATCTATATCTACCTTGTGTTAATGTTATGATGTGTATGTGAAAAGTTATATCTTACAATTGGTATCAAGAGCCATGGTTAGATCATATCTTACACATCTTTGGATTTCTAGTGGTTTTAGGTGGTTTTTGAGTTTGAAAAAGTTTAGTGGTTTTGCATCATTTGATTGATTTCTAGTGTTAAAGTTTCGATTTTGGTTGTACTTTTATGTTTAGAATCATCAAAAGTGTTTAGGTTTTCATTTGGTAAGCTTGAATCATCTTGGTTGGGTTGTTTTTGGATTGAAAAGTGAGGTTTATATGGTTTTTCAAGCTAGCGACTTAGCTCACGGAATAGTTTCTTGGTAGCGACTTGCTTCACAATTTTGTAGCGACTTACGATTGTTGGAACTAGCGAGTTAGATCTAGCGAGTTAAAGTACAAGTAGTGGATTCTCCACTACGGGTAGCTACTTGTGGTAGCGACTTGGTCAAGAGTTTAGCGAGTTGCTCTTTAGCGACTTGTGTCTCTAGCTTAACTTGTGTAGAATTTAATTGTGCCAAAATTTGGTTAGCGACTTAGTTCAGAGCGAAGTTACTACTTAGCGACTTGTATTTCTGTTAGCGACTTGGGACTCTAGCGACTTAAGGGTGTAGCGAATTAATTAAGGTTATTTCTAGCGACTTAGTGCATTAATTTCTAGCGACTTAGTGCATTATCTTCTAGCGATTTAGTATTTTATCATCTAGAGTCTTGAGTGTTTGTTTACGGTTTTCTTGATTCAAGTAAAATCCGTGAAAGAATCCATTTCCCGGTTTAATCATAGAGCTATAAAAAATCCCGTATAATCTGTTAACATGTCTACCAACGTTCCCATCGTTATCTCCATCTGTTAGAAGATGTTCAAGCAACCGCTCGGATACTCGCCCACCCATGCTTGACAGAACCTGACTACGACTTTGGGCTCAACGAATTAGACTGTATTGCCTTTGAAAGGAAAATGGTGTCAACATTCTCAAATCCATTGATGAAGGACCATATCGAGTTGAGACGACTAGAGATATACTTGATACTAATGGATGGTACTCTGTTTACGGAATTGGATGAGACCTAAGATGTATGATGAGCTTGATGATAAGGATAAAAAGAGATTTGATGCGATATCGTGGCTTCAAACATTGTTCTTCAAGGTCTTCCTAAAGACATCTACAAGTGATCAATCATAACACGATGCTAAGGCGTTTGGGACAATGTTAAGATGCTTCTCTCGTGTTCTCAATTAACTATGGAAGACAGAGAATCCCAACTCTATGACGAATTTGAGCATTTCAAGATGAAACCAGATGAGAGTGTCTATGAGTACTATGTGAGATTTCATAAGTTAGTTAATGACATGAGGAACATCCGAATGACTATGCCTAACATTCAGTTGAACTCAAAATTTGTGAACAACATGAATCCCGAATGGCACAAGTTTGTTACCACTGTGAAGCTCACTAAAGGATTGAAGAATACAAACTATGAGCAACTCTATGCCTTCCTCCTTCAGAATGAGAGACATGCTATGTTTGAAGAATTAATTCTCAATCGGCCAAAACCAACAGTGGAGAGACAAGCTCGTCTAATGACTCTACAGCTTTCTACTCAAACATCGGAATCACAACCAAAGCATCACAAGTCATACCCTTGGGTAATGGTAATCACAAACTCATTCCTGATCCTATGTACAAACAAGCCGATGTCGATACTCACGTGGGTAGCTTCATTAATCAACTAGCTCTTCTCATCAGTCAAAACATGAATACTCTCCCACCAACCAACAACAACCTCGAATCGCATCTAACCCACACAATCAAGCCACTATTAAAGATGGAAGGATCGTGGTGCAACCAGCTCATTGGAAAGACAAGATGATCGTGGACGAGGTGGAGTGGAGAGGTTATGTTGGAAACCATAATCGAGGAAGGAATGGTAACCAAGGTCAAACTAAGCTCATCAAATGTTATAACTGTAGTGGAGAGGGACACATTGCAAGGAACTGTACATCTCCAAAGCCCACGAATCGATTTTCAGAGAGAAGATGCTGCTGGCTCAAGCTCGGGACAATGGTGCTACTCTGAATGAAGAGGAATTGCTATTTCGTGCTGAGGGCAATGCCAAGACCTATGATGCAGATGTGGATGAGCACCTATTCAGAGATAGGTCACAATCATCGAATGCCTTTCAAGTCGACCGTGATGCATACGACTGATGTGGATGATGGACCTACTGCACACACAATTTTTATGGCTAGCATTTCTCCAATGGTTTCTCCCAAGGTCCCCTCTTCATCACTAGCTGGGCCATCCCATGACAAGCTCATCTCAGAGGTATTAAAACTATACGATGATGCCGATGTGCACCAGATGCATGACAAAGTACAATCAAATGAAACTATTGAATCAAATATTGAAAATATGGGTAATATCAATATTGTCCCATATGATCAATATGTGAAACAAAGTGAAAGTGAAGTTGTACCAAGTGATGCATCTTCTACAGTCAACAATGACCATGTTTTTGATGAATACACGCATGTGCCCCTCGATGATTCCATTATTTCGAACTAAATGCCTATAAAGAACGTGTTGCTATTTATGAACAACGTGCTAAGTTTGAGTTGACCACTCGTGAGCAGGAAATGGATAACCAAGTAAGTACAGGAATTAGAAAAAGTAAGTTTAGAGAAGAAGTATTGAAACAAGAATTAAATTCCTTGCAAGAAAAACTCTCTAAAACATCTAAACCAAAACAAGAACTTCAAGAAAATGTGAAAATGCTTAAGCAAGAATTTAATGCAAAGGAATCAAAACTCTTGAGAGATTTTTCTAATCTGAAAACTTTGAAAAACAAACTTGAGAACAAGTTGTACATACAAGGAAACACCATTCAGACCGCTCACATGGTCACTAAACATCGAGTCTTAAGCGATAAGCATAGCATTCCCCTTGTTGAGGAACCTAATCCAGAGGTAATTTAAAAGGCTAGAAATGCTCATAAGGTGCTTTATGATGGTAATGAAATTCTTAAGCCTAGGCAGAAACCTAGTTGCGTTGAGTGCACCGAGGAAGATAAGAAATCAGATGAAGTCACTAGGGAAAGGATGAACAAAAAACTAGATGACCCTAAATGCAAAGAGAAAAAGATTATTATCACTCCCCATGACTACAAGAAGAAAAACTGGATTTCCTTGAACATGTTTAAGCCTCAAACATTGCTGACCCCTGAACAAGTGTTCGGGAAAAAGGATATGGACTTGCAAAAGTCGAAAATCTTGTTGAAAAGAATCCCCCTTGTAGGAAATTCCCTAAAGCGACCGTGTATCCTCCAAATACACCAATGCATTTAGTTCCTAGAACTATTGCCACTAAGAGCAAGACCTTAATCAGTCAATATGTTATTCTTCAACTATTTACCGATTTTGAGAAAACTTGTAAGAAAAGGATTACACCCACTGGGATAATCAAGGGGAAAGGGTTTTGAGCAAATGAAAGAATGTTATTTAACCGAGGTCATGCCTTTCTTTAAACAACTAAAAGATCAATTTGAGAGTCTTAAAAGGGACAAATCGATATTAAAGAAATGGAAAAGGAATTTGATGCAATGGTAGTTGAAGTTAGTGATTATGAGCGTGCACTAAAATATAATGAGATTGAGAGGAAGAACTTGCATACCTGAAATGAGACTCTTATTTGAATGTGTTGCTCAAGATATCTTTTTCACTGCTTCAAATTGCTCTATTAATGCTTCCAAATTTCATGAACTATCTGTGGCCCTGAAAGTCTCCCATGATCGTGTCATTGAGCTTGAAAAACTAATTCTAAACTAAACGAGAAAATTGAACTGGATGATCACAACAATTTGGTTAAACATTTTTCTAAACCGGAAGTTGAGCATTTTAATTTACAACTAAAATATCAACATCTTAAAGAAAATGTTAAAACTTTAAATGTCAAGACATCGCCGGATGCTCCGAGTTTGATGCGCTTTTCAAATTAACAAACGTGATGAACAGATTCAAGCTCAAGTAAGCAACACGATCGAAAAGTTGAAAGCCCAAATCTCTCAATTAAAGGGTCAAACGAACAATAAGACAGGCTCCCAAATCCCTCCTCCTTTAGATTCTCCGAATTCTCAAACTTTTCATCTTCAAAACTTAGTTGATGCCTTACAAAAGGAAAACGAGAGTTTTCTAGAAGAAAATGAAAAGTTAAACGACATTTTAAAGAGTTATATGATTCAATGAAAGTCACCCGTGACCAAAACAACGAAAAATAACGTCTTTACAAAAGGAAATTGAGAATCTAAGAAGTCGTGGAAATGGGAACCGCCACTTGTTTTCAATAAGAATGTTGTCTCAAAGTCACCCTTAGACTGCAAATACACGTGCGGATGCGCTTAAATATATTCCTCCTCATCTTAGGAATAATGAACATGCTTTTCATGAATACTGTGCTCACCTTAAGGATAGTCTAGAATGTCTCCGTGAGATTGTCGAAGAGGATTTCATTAACAAACCTCTTGATAGTGAAATTAGGTTTGCTTGCCTCCATGCCAAACGATCTCAAGAGTTGCTAGAATGTGTAATTGCCACATGCCCAAAATCCTTAACCTTAGGTGAAAAAGGCAAAGCTGTGATGCCTTGTTCTATGCCTAGTGCCAAGCAGAAATCCGTTCTATGCCCAGTCTTAAAAAAGGAAACACTAATGTGCCTTCAAGTAGTTCAGATTCCGGATATGTTAGTGCTAAGAAAGTGAACTTTAGTGTGCCCGCAAAAAGCTCAAATCACAGTCTTAAAGTATACACTAATGTGCCTTCTAGTACTTCAGATCCTTGCACATCAAGTTCAGGAATGCAAAATTAGATCAACCAACTAATGTTCCCATTCCTCTACAGAGTAATCGGTGACTTTAAAGCGAGCGGGTCAAAGTCTCAAGACAATACAAGGAATGATAGGACCTTGCAAGCTAAGAATGTGCATTGGAAGAGAGTAGAAGACCAATCTAGGAACTTTAGGCTTGAGTTGAATAAAACGAATCGTGTTGATTCTAATATTAGCCTTAGGCGCATCGTAATTAATTCAATTCGATACTATTTGCAAACCTTGTAATGATGCATGCTTGAATTCTGTTGCTAATCATGAATGTGGTGTGAATGCTTTGTCTAATGTGTCAAATGCCCGCTTAAAATTGCTAATGCTAATAATCGTGCAAATAAGGCAAAAAGGCAAAAACGAAAGATTGTTAGAAAACAGAGGAAACCCACAGGAAGAACTTTTATAAAGATAGGTTATTATTGGATACCTTTTGGTCATAAGAATAATCAGCTTTGTTCTCACACTGCTAAGATTATGCCCACTAGAAAATGGATGCCTACTTGGTAGAACTATTCCCTTAAGAAGTAAACATACTTTGAATAGGGCAAATACGCACACCAAGATTGCATCTATTCCCAATGATTCCATTGCTTCTACTTCGATATGGATGTTTCGATTCGATGTGGGTGTTCCAATTATCGTTACTAACCAAGTGGAACCCATTCTTGCATGGGGATCCCAATTATCCAGTTATCCATTTTGTGCGTGTTCAACCTGCAGATCGTTCAAATCGCTTCGCGGGTACCCTGGACTCAGTCGTTCCAAGCATATGACCGAGACCGGTCGCTGCTCATGAACTTCGTGAGCAAGTTCATCGGGAATGTTAGATTTGGTAATGATCATTTCGGTGCTATTATGGGTTATGGAGATTATGTTGTTGGTGATAGTGTCATCTCGAGAGTCTACTATGTGGAAGGGTTGGGTCATAACTGCTTTCCGTTGGTCAATTCTCGTGACTCGATCTAGAAGTTGCCTTCGAAAACATACCGCTTTGTTAGAGATCTTAATGGTAAGGAACTGTTAAAAGGAACTCGTGGGTCAAACCTTTACACCGTCTCTATCGATGACATATGATGAGGCTTCTCCAATTTGCTTGTTATCAAAGGCTTCAAAAACAAAGTCATGGTTATGGCATCGTTGTCTCAATCACTTGAACTTCGGGACCATCAATGATCTTTCCGTAAAGGACCTAGTTGTAGGTTTACCTAGACTAAAGTATGAAAAGGATCATCTTTGTTCAGGATGTCAATTGGGAAAAAGCAAGAAATATGCCCATAAACCCAAACCTACTAACTCATGCTCACGAAGTTCTTCATATGATTCATATGGATTTATGTGGACCAATGAGGGTACAAAATATCTTTGGGAAGAAATATGTGTTAGTTGTGGTTGATGATTACTCTAGATTCACCTGGGTCAAGTTCTTAAGGACAAAGGATGAAACTCCCGATATCATCATCAAACTCATCAAACACTGCGCAGTTCGACTTAACAAAACCGCCGTAATTGTCGAATCGCATAATGGAACCTGAGTTTGTCAACAAACAACTTAATGAATTCTATGAAAGCGTTGGAATCACCATCAAAGAAGTGTTCCACGAACTCCTCAACAGAACGGTGTAGTTGAAAGACGAAATCAACTCGTTGAAGCCGCTAGAACAATGTTGATTTACTCAAAGGTTCCAATGTTTCTCTAGGCTGAAGCAATCGCCACTGCATGCTATACACAAAATCGCTCCCTAATCCACACCGTTACATGGAAAACTCCATATGAACTTGTCCACAACAGAAACCTAATCTCTTCCTTTCGTGTGTTTGGTGCATTGTGCTATCCAACTAATGAGGGTCAAGACTTAGGGAAACTTAGGGCTAAAGCTGACATTGGAGTATTTGTAGGATATGCACCAAACAAAAAGGGATACCCAATCTATAACAAAAGAACCCGAAATATCATGGAAACCATTCACGTTACGCTTGATGAGCTGACCGGTCAAATGGCTCCTGGACAATCCAGCTCAAGACCCGCACTTCAAGACAGTCCCATTGGTTCATCTCTTGTTCCAAACTCTACTCAAGAAACTCCATATGTACCTCCATCTGAAGATGATGTAAAGAAATTGTTTGATCCTATGTTTGATGAACTATATGATTCAAACACTTATGAGGTGATGATTCTACAAATGAGGATGCTCATATTCCTGTGAATGAAGTCAATCCTTCAGTCTCAATATCTTTAAGTCAAGAAGCACCTGCTACTGATCCTTCAGCCTCATCAACAAATCATCATTCTTCAAATGTACATCATGGAAATGTTTCTGGCATCAATGATGAAGTTAATCCCTTTGCTACTCCCGAGGATGCTCCATTTGAAAACATATTTGCTACTCCTGAATCATCATCGAACCATCTCTCTTCGTGAGACATCGACTCGCTACTCCTGGCCTCAACAATCGCCACATGAACACCTTAGAAAATGGACTCACGATCATCCATTAGACAACATCATTGGAAATCCCTCTCGCCCTGTATCAACCCGGAAACAACTTGCAACCGATGCCTTATGGTGTTTCTTCAACTCCGTACTCTCTAAGATCGAACCAAAAGATGTTAAAACCGCCATGAATGAAGACAAATGGTTCAATGCCATGCAAGAAGAAATTCATGAGTTTGATCGACTTGTTGTATGGGAGTTAGTACCGCCTGATCTCCAGTGCTATGATTATAGCTCTCAAATGGATCTTCAAAGTAAAACTTGATGAGCATGGTGATGTGTTGAAGAACAAGGCTCGATTAGTTGCTAAAGGATATCGTCAAGAGGAGGGTATAGACTATGAAGAATCTTTTGCTCCTCGCTGTTCGAATCGAGGCAATCGAATCTTTTCGCTAACGCCGCTAGTAAGAACATGGTAGTGTATCAGATGGATGTGAAGACGGCATTTCCGAACGGAGATCTTAAAGAAGTCGCCTACGCCACCAACCCTGAAGGATTTGTGAATCAAGAGCATCCTACTCACGTTTATCGCCTGAAGAAGGCTCTCTACGGTTTAAAGCAAGCTCCAAGGGCATGGTATGATACACTGTCAAGGTTTCTTCTATCATCCGATTCAGAAAGGAGCAGTTGATCCTACATTGTTCACCAAGAAGTCAGGCAAACATTTAACTCATGTTCAAATTTATGTTGATGATATTATTTTTGCCTCGACCGACCCAATGGAATGTGATCGGTTTTCTAATGAAATGAGTTCTAAGTTTCAAATGTCAATGATGGGACAAATGTCATTTTTCTTGGGATTACAAATTTCACAAAGTCCCTGAGGCATTTTCATAAATCAATCTAAATATGCAAATGAGATTTTAAAGAAATTTGGATTTGATTCATGTGAACCTGTTGACACCCCCATGATTGATCGAACCAAACTAGATGAGGACCACTCGGGGATCATGATTGACCAAACGAAATATCGTAGTATGATTGGATCCCCGATGTACCTCACACTAGTAGACCGCATCTTGGCCGTTTGCATGTGTGCTAGATACCGTGCTAAGCCTACTAAAAGCACCTTGAAGCAGTTTAACGGGTCTTTCGGTATCTCCAAGGAACCATCAATATGGGACTATGGTACCTGAAGGACATCGGTATGTCACTAACGCCTATCGGATGCCGATCATGGGTTGTCAAGATACACGCCGAAGTACATCCGAGGTGCTCGCTTTTGGGTGATAAGCTTGTGAGTTGGTCTTCAAAGAAGCAAATGAGTACTTCTATTTCCTCTACAGAGGGTGAATACATAGCCATGTCATCTTGTTGTGCTCAAATCTTATGGATGAGATCTCAATTATCTTACTATGGCTTTGAATTCAACAAAATCCTACATCTTTGTAATAATAAAGTGCTATTGCTCTCTCATGCAACAACGCTCAACACTCAAGAGCAAAGCATATCGACATTCGACATCATTTCATCAAGGAACAAGTGGAACGAGGTGTGGTGGAACTATATTTTGTGAGGTCCGAATATCGCTTAGCGGACATCTTCACCAAAGCTCTTCCAAGAGAACGTTTGAGTTTATTCTTCCACGCCTTGGCTTGAAAAGCCTTCAACCGTATATCTCAAACGCCTCTCGTGAGGAAGACGAGGAGTAAAGGTCTATCTTCATCTATCTCTTGTAAATACTTATTCGAAAAACAAAATACAAAATTATAAAACCCTATAAAACCAAATAGAAAAATATAAAACTTTCAAAAAAAAAAAAAAATAAATAAAAATTCTTCAAAAATATTGTCTTTTTGTCATGTTTTTTTTTTTTGGGTTCGAAAATATCTACGGTCTTTGTCTGTCACATTCAAAGAATGACACGGGACTTTAGATGTTGTTCGAATTCTTTTTATAAAAAAAAAAAAAAAAAAAAATAATAAATATATTTTTGGGAGAAAGAGAAAAATGGTTTATTGTCATTTTCGTGCAATAACCCGCTTTTAAAAGAAAGAACAGAGCCATGTTTTACCATGTTTTCAAATTCCATGCTCTGATTCTATAAACATTTATCTGCCGAAAACTAAATGCTTTGAAAAATAACTCGGTCTCTATTTTTGATAATCATCAGGACTTATTTGTCAAAATCTCTATCGCTCAATCAACAACCTATGTCATTGATTGAGGGGAGAATGATTTCAATTAAATTAAAAAGTTATTTGGCATTAAATTGTTTTCAAAAGATGTACATGCATGTTTAACCAATGGAGATTAAAATCTCAACATCGATCCTTATCAGCTTAAAACGCTTTCATAATCAAGTCACAATTCTCCTTAAAAGCTTTCAAAATCAATTTAAATCTACAAGGATCACAAATCTCAAATGATTTGATAATTGTGATCGGGGAGAAGTTGTGATTTAAATAGGATTTAAACTGATAATTCGATAAATGGTTTCTTAAATGATTAGCATGTTTGCCTCCCCGTAAGTGACAAACGATTTCAAATTTTCCATGCACACATTGAGGGGAGCATCTATATTAAACCACAATGATTTGAAACGTGATCATTTATCTCAATGTGCAAGTTCCCTCTAGTATGTGCAAAACTCTTTTCAAATCTCGAGGCACATATTGAGGGGAGCAAAATCATGAAAACCTCATCCTTCCCCAAAATGCTTTATCTACTTGATTCGATTTGGGAAGTGATGTTGATATCTTTTAGAAAATGGTAATCAAAGAAGTTAATTCTTTCTCTTGCCTCCGTGTGCAAAACGATTTCAAATACTTGATGCACATGTTGAGGGGGAGTTCTCGTTCTAAAAATATCAAAACAATTCAGGTACAAAATGCTTTGATAATATATCACAAGTATCCGGATTGATTTTCAAATGGTTTTCAATTGGTTCCTATGGCAGATGAACAATACCAAAAAGACCAACCAACTTTACATTATGTATGGTGATATAAGGATGATAAGGTTAGGTATGTGTTCCCATGATCCGCCAGAACCGGAGGGATCTACCCAGGACTATCCACTAGTTAGTGTAGAGTTCTTAGGTATGATGATAAAAGGAGAAAAATGAGATATAGGAAGAGTGCGGACTCGAGATCGAGCTAGTATCGAATAAACCCAACAAGGTTCTAGCTATGAAGTCTCGTAAGCAATCAAGGGGTTGAAGAATGAAAAAGAATTGAATGAGAAAAGGGTGAAAACAAATAGCCCTCCTATTATTCAACCTTAGGGCGTAAACGGGTTCAATTCATATGCTACCGATGGTAACATCGGTATTGAAGACAAGACGCCATGGACCCAAAGGACGACCGCACTTCAACTTCCCAAACCACTCAAGTTCCTCTTAAAAGGACTTGTTTCATTCTCACGGGAACCTACATTATCTATCGACTTTCTCTTAGAGATTGTTGATATTGAAGAAGGAGACCCTCTCCTAGTCTCCGATATAGGATCCAAATATGCACAAATTGAGTCTAGAGCCACGAGATCATCAATAAATCTCATTAGGACACTTTCAATGAAGACTCTGTTTCACACAATGTGGAAAGAGAGATTATATCTTGAGTCCTACGCATTATCCTTGTGGTATTGCCAGAACATCCGAGTGATGTGTTTATATTCACGTGAAGATGGAAAGCCTTCTCGAGCCAACATCTAACAAGCTCCTGGTAGGTGGCATGTGAGATCTATTATACAGATCAACCATGTGACAACCGAACGAAACAATGGGGCTATTCAATCTTTTGAATCAACTCCGGTTCAGTTATGGATTGACGGATACCTTTGAAAACCGGTCTTTGTGCTTTAAAACTCTTTTCATTAGCACGTCGACCGTGTACTAATTTTTCAAATCAAAAGGTGTTTTATGATTGATAATTGATTTTCATTAAAACCTTCGCTGTATTGCAAAAACAATTTCTATTGAGCAATGCTCGATTGTTTTTCAAATATCTTTTCATCAATCAGTGGACTCAAATTCGCCGGTTCACTCATTCGTTGTCTTCTTTGAGATGTTCCGTTTGAGAAAGAGCAACGCGAAACCCCTCAAGGAAATTCTTCGAATTATACCGATCACAAAGTATTTGTACGATCAACGGGAACCGTGGGCCGTGTACCTCAATTCAACGAAAGTGATCAAAGACACTTCCGTACGATTTATTGCTAACGTTGTATGCGTACGCCCGACGCTTAATGCTCGTAATGAAGCGGTCAATCCATAGCCGCATGCTCACTTAACACATTCATCTCAAAAGAAATCATGATTAGTGCATCAATGACTCTGATATTTTTCACTCCATGCTCGCTACGCCGCCAATATCATGATTCAACAAATGCTTCCGCTACTCGATGAGAAGATATCATGATCCGAATGTGAGCATGTCGGTCCTAAAGTCACAACATCACATAATACCAACACCACAAAGGATGTCACAGAGATTTTTTTGATGGCCGATAATCTCAAATGATGGCTCAAAATTATTATCACGTGGATCAATAAAAGACCTCCACTTGAAGTAACCAAACATGCAATATGAAGAATCAATGACTACGAGCTTAGGAACAAAGGACTACATCAAGAATGCAAGAACAATTGTTAATGTCATATCTGTTTGTATTCAATGTAATTTTAGTGCATGATTGAGGTGACCTCCCTTAGGGGAGATTGTTAGGAATTAGAAATTCCGGGTATTAAAGAGTCGGTCACCTCAAGTATATGTAATCGTTAGAAAGCTCGAGTCATAGTAATATTAAGTTAAGTAGTATTTAGTTAAGTAACACCGTGGAGGACGGACGGGTCTTTACCCATCGTATGCCCGATCCACACCCGATGTGTGGCGTTTTATGTAAGACTATAAATACTCTCTACCTCCCAAGGTAGAGAGTTGGAGCTCATAATAATATCTTTCACTTTCTCTCACTAAGTTCCCTAAACCTCTAACTTTCTCTCTCTAGAATTCCATCTATATGCTACCTTGTGTTAATGTTATGATGTGTATGTGAAAAGTTATATATTACAGAAGCCTTGTAAGGTTTCTACTAATATTGCAAGTTCGGTTGGTAATCCAAGTATGAGCGGGAGTTTGTGGGAGCAGTTTTCTATGTCTCGTAATGCTTCTTCAAATGTAAATAAATCTCCATTATCATGTTCGGGACTCTAATGATGATGAAGTTCTAATTCCGAAGGTTTTACTGGGTGGAGGCTTTCTGGATGATATGGAAGATTGCTATGACGGATATGATAATCAGGTGGTCCTACCTGATAAAATGCAAGCAATTTGTGATCAATTTGATATTCTCTTGAATACTCGTCGTAGGTAGTTTGTTTCTATTTCTTAGTTATAAGAATGGCATGTCATTCTTATATAGTTGGTTTTGGTTTGTTGGTTTAGCATGTAAGTGTCCTGCGGGACTGAGATAAGGGACACACCCTCATCCTTTGTACATCAATATCTTTTCGTTAATATATTTTACCAGGGTGCATGATTACTCCCCTTTACCTAAAAAAATCGAACGACATTTTACGGGATGTATACCATAACTAAAGTCGAAAAGGTTCCAATATTAAAGAGCGCAAATTACATTATAGATAGATAAAGGTTCAAACATCAAAGCGCACAAATTAAATTACAATCGGTACAAGTTTAACCGTTAAAGCATACGAATTACTCTAAACCAAGTTTTTCCATGTCCTCATAAAGGTCGTGAAGTAGTGCGCTTGAATAAAATTTGTGGTTCTTGGGATGCATATACATTTCAACTCTTTTCTCGAGTACTTTTATCTTTCCTTTAAATTTGACGCAGTTTGAGTACTCTGCATCCAGGACTCGATGTCGAAGGTCCTACAGAGTAAGTTGGAGTTCTCGAAGGTCCTGTGGAATGAGTAGTAGGCGTTGAAGGTCCATGAGAACCGGTCATTAAACAGAGTCTTTCCTCCTTCCTTAAAAAAAATCACATCCATAATCCATTGACCCAGGCTGTTAAAGAGTAACGAAAATTATTTTTAGCAACCAAATCTACTTATCTACGTATTATACACAAAAAATATGTAATTATTAACCTTTGATGAAGGACATGCATAATATAGTTTACCACGGGTGTCACGTTGATGCGATTCTCGCAAAACTACATCTCCTTTTACACAACGACACACAAAAGCTTCAAATGGTTCCATCTTCATGATAACAGTGTTATCTTTTGATGGCTGTGATGATAAGAGTTAGTAATGTGTTGGTGATTGTGAGGATAAGAGAGTAATTATTTTTGACGATTATAAGAGAATTAGATCTACTTTTATTGTAAAAAAATAGCCTTTTAGCGGGAAATTTTGGAGCCAACTTTGTAAGGATAAGAGTTAGCATGGTGTCATGTACATAACGTGTCATGTATACCCACAACATTTCGACTCATCCGTTTAACATGTCATGTATATCCATAGCATCTTGACTCATCTGTTTAACATTTCATGTATGTCCATAGCATCTCGACTCATCCGTTTAACATGTCATGTATGTCCATACCATATCGACTCATTCGTTTAACATGTCATGTATATCCAGAGCATCTTGACTCATCCGTTTAACATGCCATGTATCTACATACCATATCGACGCATCCGTTTAACATGTCATGTATACCCATAGTATCTCGTCTCATCCGTTTAACATGTCATGGTTATACGTAACATGTTAAACAAATGAGTCAAGGTGATATCGTTATACGTAACAGAACCAAAGCAAATCAAGAACAGAGTTACTCAGTTCTTATAATAACAAAACCTATAATCATTATAGAAGACAACAATGATCTCTACCATTATCAAAGTTGTATCATCATCCAACCCAAATTTCCCACACCACACCGAATCTCATTATGACTACACACAACTCCTTAAAAAACATAACGAGAACAGAATTTGTATTCCAGAAATAGCAAAGATCACTTTCTCTTGCAGAATCAAGAAAGATAAAAATTTGATAAAACAACATAAAATATGAGATAAAAAGTTGTGTATATCTATGAGATATAGTGACAATTAATAACTCGTACAAATGATTTCATTAGAAATCGATAAAAAGTTGATAAATGTCCAACATTAATAAAGCGTTCGAATTACATTACAAATCGATAAAAGTTCAAATATTAAAGCGTACGAATTATATTACAGATCAATAAAAGTTTATACATTAAAGCATACGAATTACTCCAACCTAATATTGTCATCATTATAAAGGTCGTGACATAGGGTAGCTGATTGAACTGTGTGGTTCTGAGGATGCCTATACATTTCTAGCATTTTCTCGAGTACCATTATCATGTGATTCAATTTGATGAAGTTTAAGCTCTCTGCATTTTGAGGACTCGATGTTCTTAATGGTCTTGAGGAATGAGTTGGAGGCATTGAAGCTCCAGGAGAACCGGTCATTAAACGGAGTCGTTCCTCCTTTCACAATTATTTTTAACAACTAACGAAATTATTTATATAATAAAAAAAAGTATGTAATTTTTCACTTCTGATAAAGGAAACACATAGTAAAGTTTACCACAGGTGCGCGGTCGATGCGATTCTCGCAAAACTACGTCTCCTCGTCCACAAGGACAAGCAAAAGATTCAAATTCTGCCATCTTCATGATAATAGTGTGGATGTTTATGGTTGTGAGGATAAGAGAGTATATAATGTGTTTGTGAGGATAAGAGCAAATCTACTAACTGTTATATATGGTAAAATATAGAGCTTTTGATAAAAAGTTTTAGCGCAAAATTTTTGGCAGGAATTTTGGTGGGAAGTTTTGTTGGGAATTTGAGTGGATTTTCAGGAAAATAGAGAAATAGTGAAATAAACTGTTAGTTATCTACATCTCCATAACAACTCGACTCATCTATTTAACATGTTATGTAAATCCATAACATATTGACTCATCCGTTTAACATGTTGTGTATATCCATAACATATCGACACATCCGTTTAACATGTTATGAATATCCATAACACCTCGACTCATCCGTTTAACATGTCATGGATATCCATAACATCTCGAATTATCCGTTTAACATGTTACGTATATCTGTAACATCTCGATTCATCCGTTTAACATGTCATGGATATCCTTAACATCTTGACTCATCCGTTTAACATGTTATGTATATCCGTAACATCTCGAGTCATCCATTTAACATATCATGGATATCCATAACATCTCGACTCATCCGTTTAACATGTTATGTATATGTATAACATATCGAATCATCCGTTTAACATGTTATGCATATCCATAACAACTCGACTCATCCGTCTAACATGTCATGGATATCCATAACATCTCGAGTCATTCGTTTAACATGTTATGTATATCCATAACATATCGACTCATCCGTTTAACATGTTATGCATATCCATAACAACTTGACTCATCCGTTTAACATGTTATTTATATCCATAACATATCAACTTATCCGTTTAACATGTTATGTATATCCATAACGTATGGACTCCGACTGCGGCCAAAAGTCATCAAGCTACTCACACAAACCGCCACTTGTGAATGGCCAATCGTGAAGAAGCTTAAAACCGCTTAAAACACAAATACAATGAAGTCCTGAGAATATAATGAATTTCGGTCGTTATGTCCCACGGGAGACTCAATGGTGTGCAAAACACTAGATCAGACGATAGAATGACAATAATGATATGATCGAAAAGATTTGGATGGATAATTACACTACTAAAAAAGGTTATAAATCAAAGCTAATTTAAATACAAATTAAGAAAATTAAAAGATAAAGATGTTAAATAAACGCTTATCACTATATTTAAAGTGATGAACGTTAAAACCTAAGACGACGTTTAAATTAAAACTACGTAACGCATTAAAAACGTGAAAATAAAGAAGGAAAATACCTATGTATATAGAAAATACATTTTTACAATCCTAATTATATAAGAAAATTATTAGAAAAAAGAAAATTATTTTTACAACTATTTATCTAATTATTATTAATTAAAAACTATTTTTTTAACTATTAAATAATAACCCAAAATAAGATAAAATATGAAATAAAGCTAGAAAAGTAAAATTATGACTTAGAAAATTCTAAAATATTATAAAACTTATTTTAAAACTGAAAATATATTTTTGACTCTTTTATGTATTTATTATTAATTAACTATTTGTTAACTAAAATGCTAAAAATACTATTTAAAACCAAGAAAATTATGGAAAAATACTCTTTATGACTTTTACATTTATCTTAACTTAGTAAATGAAAAATTATTTTTTGAAGCTTTTCTTAATTAATTGTATTTAAAGCTAATTAAAAAGTGCTAAAAAGTGATTTAAATTAAGAAAAATAGCAAACAAGCTTAGAAAAAATCTGAAATTTCAGGAAAACTCTAAAATAATATTAGGAATATAAGAAAAATGGAAAAACAGGTGCTTGTGTATAGAAAAATGGAACTGATGAGGAAGTGCTTATTGAAATAAGCACTTGATTAAGCAAATGGAATCCAACAAGCACCTATTGTTAACAGAAGCTTAAATATGCTAAAAGAACTAAAATGCAACAGGAATCAACAAGCTAATACCACAGAATCACAAGATGCTAAGATTTGATGTTTATGATGATAAGCTAAAAACAGGATTCTGAGTACTAACTTTGAACACAAGCACAGACTTAAAAATAAGCTCAAACTGAAAACTACAACTTGGAACCTAGACTAGACCTGGGTGAGACCATGCACCAAAAACTGACCATGACCAGCTCTATTGAGCCTCGTGCACCTTGCACAAATCTGAAAACTCGTGTCATCTGAGTATCGTAAGGAGCCAGGCACTTAGGCCCTAATAGATGTGTCATTTTAGGCTTATAAAAATTCACAAAATTCTTCAAAAATGGTAATAACAAACTAGACCAATAGAAGTTTTTGAAACACCAAATCTCACTGAATTTGACCCAAAAATGAATCAAGGAAAAATCCTTGCAGTTGGTCAAAACGCTTTTCGCTTTTTGACTTTTGAAGCAAATATGTAAGTTTGACTTTTGAACTTTTACCACGATTTTAAGTATTAAGATTGATGTTATATGATGTAATGAACCTAATGCAATCAATGTTTAGGACTTCTAAACACAAAACAATGATCTGCAATACCAAAATCTCAACAGTGGATCAATGAGATAGATTTAAGTAAAAATTTGACTTTGGTGGTGCTGACCCAAACTAAGACTCAAATGAGTTTAATTAGAGTTAACAATCATGTACCAAAGAAATGAACCATGAACAAGCCTTAGAGCATTTAATAAGCTAAAACCAAACACTCCTTAATCACTGCTTTTGAAATGAAATGAAGCTAAACCCTGACCAAACTTGTAATGTGATCAAATTACATTCTTATATCCTAAATACATCTTTCTAAAACGATATGCACTAGTTTTAAATCCAAATAAAGAAAATGCAAAGAAACTAGAAATTTACTCACAAAAGGGTCCTAGCCACTATGGCTTGAAAACAGTAACCAAAGGATCTCTAATCTATTTATATCAACCCACTAGACCTAAATCAACCCATATCCAGTTCGATTCACCCATTGACCAAATCAAGATCATTTTTGGCAACTGCTTGACTTTTGTTGACCAAGGACAAAATGAATGGAAACTTGAATGTTAAGCTTGTAACAAAGCTATCATAAGCTCATTTAAGCTTGTTGAAACTCGATAAATGAGCTTTATGAAGCTTTTTGAATGAGATTGTGACAGTGGAAAATTTCAACAGCTTATGTAAAATTTGAAAATAGATAAATACTTGGAATCACCGGATAGGAACCTGATAACACCGCAGAAATATAACTTGAGTTTACATCAGAGAAACACAAAATTACAGTTTTGAAATTAAACTAATACATTAATAAAAAAAACAACATAAGAAAATTTTAAGCTAATAATCTACTCCTTGGTTTTGCTTCCTCTCTCTTTCTTTTTATAATCCAATCCTCTTCTCTATCTACTCTGAATGTATCCAAGAATCCTCAGCCATTGGATGGCTTTAAAAGTGATCCTAGCCATTTAAACAGATTTGCCAAATTTCTTCTGCTAATGGGGTTGAGTGAAGAGGTAAAAGGTAGCATTAAATGTGTCTTGGATGTAGTGGAGGAGGGGGGAACAAGATATGAAAGGGGAATGGTCGGGTTGAGCGAAAGGATAGCAGTTGAGAAGAGATTTGGGTGTTTGTTTTTTGACCATGTTGGGTAGATATTAATAAGCAAGGGTCAAAATGGATAAATGATGGGTCCAAAGGTATAGTGTGGTTCATTTGGATTGTAAGGGTCTAGGTCAAAAGGCTTAAATAACAAGGACCAATGATGTAAATTCTAAAAACACAAGGACCTAAGCTGCCATTTAAGCAAAGAGGTTTCAAGGGACCAAAATTGACAATCTCACAAAGTATAAGGACCAAACTTGCCATTCTCCAATTTCCAAGGACCATTTTTGCCATTTTTCAAAGTTGAAGGACCTTTTCCGCCATTTGACTAAAGATTCATTCAAGGAATGTTTTTGACAATTTAAAATATTTCAGGGACCTTGAATGATATTTTCCTTTATTTAGATTTACCGTGGACTGCTTTTTGACAACTTTGAAACTTGGGGGACTAAAACTGCCATTTTGCAAATTTGATAATTTTTCATCCGATTTTGATAATTTTGCATTTAAAACACATAAAACACTGATTTGTGATATATTTATCATTTTAAAGTATTTTTGAGTGTTTTCGGATGGTTTTGCGTCTAGATAGTACAAAATGATGAGTATTAGACACTCATCAATCCCCATCGAGATATTGCTAGTCCCTAGCAATGATTTGAGAAAACTTGATGGATTTGAAAAACTCTTTACCAAAAGCCATCACTTCTAGAGTAGCCAATTGTTTTGATTCAAGTAAGAACCTTGGTACAACGATAACCAAATGATTTATTGGCAATTCATAAACCATATAACGATTTGATGTTCTTTACCGTAAGCCGCACTTTCCTGGACTAGCCAACTCTTAGATAAATTATCGAATTATCTTTGGTGAGTCAATACCAATTATGGTTTTTCCACCGCCTTTACCACAAGCCATAACCTTGCGGGCTAGCCAACTCTTCACTTTTAGGATATGGTGAGTTGAGAACCATACAATTTTGGGCAAATTGCAAGCCATATAAACGGATTTGAGAAATCTTTACCAAGAGCCGTTTGTTCCTGGATTAGCCAACCTTTTTGTCTTACGTACATGCGATCGATAACTGGATGAGAAAGTGTAAAACACTTACTCCAAAAAAATTTTGGCCAAAACCGGGAATTGGGTAGATAATACATGAAATTGTGAGAATTCCCCCCCACACTTAGAAATGAATATTGCCCTCAATATTCAAAGTACCGGCAGTTATGCCGAAACAAAGAATGTAAAAGGGAAATATTACGCCATTATTTTAAAGGGCTTTTTAGAAAATATATATATATATATATATAACATGTGGGGCATCACCCCCACACTTAGGTGGTAGAAAAGGGGTAAGAAGACGTAAATATGGGTGAAAACCCATATGGCATGCTATCGTTTTTTGATTACCGAGTCGCTACTGACTCGACCGCATTAATTGGTTCATGGGGAAGCAAAGTGGAAGAAACAATCTCCATCGGGCTTTCATTCAAGATGTTTGGATAAACATTGAAGCTCGTGAAAGTTCCACACCGACGAGATATAGAGAGACACCCTACCAAGATGATAAATGAAAATGCCGGTCAAAGATAGTGTCCTCATTCCGGAAGAGAAAGGGAAAGAGCAACCACACCATTAGTGAAGAATGGAATAAATATGTGCATCACAATGCATGTCCATTCCTCATCAGAAAGAAGCAAATCACCATTTTTGACATTTTAAGCTTAAATTTGAAACTTTTATGGTGATTGGTAACAAAATTTGAGGAGAGAGCCGAAACGGTTCTTTAATCAACAAATTTTCAAGAAAAAGGATGTCTCCTCCCGAATCAAGTAAGTATTGTCAATCCTGTGGAATCGACTCATCACTAAGAAAATCATCGACCTCCTTCCAAAAGTTGTCATCTTCCTCATCCGGAGTGAGAGAAGGAATGGAAGAGTCGGAAATGGGATAAGAAATGAGTGGATGATCATTATATAAGAGATTTCTAGTTTCTCCAAGATCGGCTTCGAAATCAAAGAGATCATCGTTACTTTCTGATGAAAGTGGATTGATGTGAGTGAGTTCATCGGTGAACTCCTCAAGAAGAGGATCGACCGCGGGAGTGATGCCTCAACATACTCGATGTCTCCATAAGATTTACAATCATCGCTAAAATCGGAGAAAGTCTCAAATTGATCATTTGAACACTCAAGAGGGAAAGAAGAATCACACATATGACAGAATTCCCTGACTCTCTCGATTGGGACAAGGTCCTCAACACTAGACTTTATAAATTCGTCCGATTCCTTTTCGAACAGGTCAAGATGCTCATCCCCATGTTCAAAGAGTGAGTGGGAGCTGGGTGTGATAACAACAGACTGAGGGAGTTTAGAAGGACTAGCATACATATGTTTAATACTTTCCATTTGTTCTTCCGCTAGTAATTCCATCATAGTCTTTTCTCCCTGATTCTTCATGGAAGGAGTTTCAACTGATGAACTTGATGAACTGTTATAAAATTGTAGGATATCAAGGATATCTTCATCATCATCACATCGGAATGAAACGGAATCGAGAGCTAGATTTGGATGCTTTTTGTATTCTAATTGATTACCTAATAGTGTTTTCAATGGAAACGGAATCTAATTTAGCGGCACCCGCCGCTAACAAACTTCCATGGATTTTTCATTTGGATTATTTTGGACGACATAGCCTACTTCTCTTAAGTTTAATAACTCCGAGTCTTCAGAGAAGGTCTGTCAGTAGTTTCATGAGGAGTCGCTTGAATCATTTGGTATTGTGGAGGTTGGTCTTGATATGAAGAGTCGTAATTGTTACAAGGAAATGGATTCCCTGCTTGACAATCCGAAGCTAGAGTGAGAACCTCCACAATACTACAACAAAAACCGATGTGGTGTGAGTGGTATGTGTTGTAGTCATAATTGTTATCGAACCGCCATAGAGAAGTGCTGTTTCCGATCGACAATCGAATGGAATGTGAACCACACAGACTCACAACAAGAAAACTGCTGGGTCTCACAAAGTGTGGCGGTGATGGAATAAATCGGTCATGTCATGGTAGGAATAGGGATCTTGGTTATAGACGCACTGCTTTCCTGATTCCACCACGCTACAACTGGAGCAATTGCCACCATTATAAGGACCACCACACCATTGACAACCAAGAGGGTGAGGATAAGACATAGAAAGAATCAAAGGTTAACAGAGGGTAAGAAATGAAGAATCAAAAAGGTGAGAGGGTAAAGATGAATATTTTTGGTATTTTTGAAAAACATGATGATAAAAACAAAGGATGAAAATATTTTTGGGTGTTGATAACACTTTAGGAAAAGTGTTAATGAACTTTTTGATTTTCTTATAACTTTACAAAAACTTTTTACAAAAGATGGGGTATGTGCAAGAATGGATCTGAAAAAGGCTTAACCACACGCTAAAGCCTCCGCAGCCGCCAAAATTTGATCTGGTTTAAAACAGTAAGCTACTC
This sequence comes from Chrysanthemum makinoi, assembly GCA_910596185.1. Taxonomy (NCBI): domain Eukaryota; kingdom Viridiplantae; phylum Streptophyta; class Magnoliopsida; order Asterales; family Asteraceae; genus Chrysanthemum; species Chrysanthemum makinoi. The sequence continues at coordinate 152,539,043 of OU343216.1, forward strand.
ACACAAACCGCCACTGTGTGGCCGCCAATCGTAAGAAGCTTAAAACTGCTTAAAACACAAATACAATGAAGTCCTGGAGAATATAATGAATTCCCCGGGTCGTTATGTCCCACGGAGACTCAATGGTGTGCAAACACTAGATCGAGACGATAGAATGATCAATAATGATAGTGATCGAAAAGATTTGGATGGATAATTACACTACCAAAAAGGTTATAAATCAAAGCGACTTAAATACAAATTAAGAAAATTAAAAAGATAAAAGATGTTAAATAAACGCTATCACTATATTTAAAGTGATGAACGTTTAAAACCTAAAAGTTACGTTTAAATTAAAACTACGAACGCATAAAATAAAACGTGAAAATAAAGAAGGAAAATACCTATGTATATAGAAAATACATTTTAACAATCCTAATTATATAAGAAAATTATTAGAAAAAGAAAATTATTTTACAACTATTTATCTAATTATTATTAATTAAAAACTAATTTTAACTATTAAATAATAACCTAAAATAAGATAAAATATGAAATAAAGCTAGAAAAATAAAATTATGACTTAGGAAAATCTAAAATATTATAAAACTTATTTTAAAACTGAAAATATATTTTTTAGACTTTTTATGTATTTATTATTAATTAACTACTATTTAAAACTAATTAAAATGCTAAAAAATACTATTTAAACCAAGAAAATTATGGAAAAATACTTTTTATGACTTTTACATTTATCTTAACTAATAAAATGAAAAATTATTTTTTGAAGCTTTTCTTAATTAATTGTATTTAAAGCTAATTAAAAGTGCTAAAAAGTGATTTAAATTAAGAAAAATAGCAAACAAGCTTAGAAAAATCTGAAAATTTCAGGAAAACTCTAAAATAATATAAGGAATATAAGAAAATGGAAAACAGTGTGCTTGTGTATAGAAAAATGGAACTGATGAGGAAGTGCTTATTGAAATAAGCACTTGATTAAGCAAAAGGAATCCAACAAGCACCTATTGTTAAATGTAAGCTTAAATATGCTAAAAGAACTAAAATGCAACAAGAATCAACAAGCTAATACCACAGAATCACAAGATGCTAAGATTTGATGTTTATGATGATAAGCTAAAAACAGGATTCTGAGTACTAACTTTGAACACAAGCACAGACTTAAAAATAAGCTCAAACCAAAACTACAACTTGGAACCTAGACTAGACCTGGGTGAGACCAGATGCACCAAAACTCAGACCATGACCAGCTCTATTGAGCCCTGTGCACCTTGCACAAATTTCGAAAACTCGTCATCCGAGTATCAGTGGAGCAGGGCACTTAGGCCCTAATAGACAAGCTGTTTTTAAGCTTATAAAAAATTCACAAAATTCTTCAAAAATGGTAATAACAAACTAGACCAATAGAAGTTTTTGAAACACCAAATCTCACTGAATTTGACCCAAAAATGAATCAAGGAAAAATCCTTGCGTTGGTAAAAAACAGTTTTTCAGTTTTGACTTTTAGCAAATATGTAAGTTTGACTTTTTTGAACTTTACCACTGATTTTAAGTATTAAGATTGATGTTATATGATGTAATGAACCTAATGCAATCAATGTTTAGGACTTCTAAACACAAAACAATGATCTGCAATACCAAAATCTCAACAAAGGATCAATGAGATAGATTTAAGTGTAAATTTGACTTTGGTGGTGTTGCAGACCCAAACTAAGACTCAAATGAGTTTAATTAGAGTTAACAATCATGTACCAACAGAAATGAACCACCTAACAAGCCTTAGAGACAAAATAAGCAAAAAACCAAACACTCCTTAATCAATGTTTGAAAATGAAACCGAGCTAAACCCTCACCAAACTTGTATCGTGATCAAATTACATTCTTATATCCTAAATACATCTTTCTAAACAGATATGCACTAGTTTTAAATCCAAATAAAGAAAATGCAAAGAAACTAGAAATTTACTCACAAAGGGTCCTAGCCACTATGGCTTGAAAACAGAACAAAGGATCTCTAACCTATTTATATCAACCCACTAGACCTAAATCAACCCATATCCAAATTGCTTCACCCATTGACCAAATCGCATCATTTTTGCACTGTTTGACTTTTGTTGACCAAGGATCAAAATGAATGGAAACTTGAATGTGAGCTTGTACAAAGCTATCATAAGCTCATTTAAGCTTGTTGAAACTGATAAATGAGCTTTATGAAGCTTTTGAATGAGATTGTGACAGGAAAAATTTCAACAGTTATGTAAAATTTGAAAATAGATAAATACTTGGAATCATGATTAACTTGATAACACTCAAATATAACTTGAGTTTAACATTTGAGAACACAAAATTACAGTTTTGAAATTAAACTAATACATTAATAAAAAAAACGACATAAGAAAATTTTAAGCTAATAATCTACTCCTTGGTTTGCTTCCTCTCTCTTTCTTTTATAATCCAATCCTCTTCTCTATCTACTCAATGTATCCCAGAATCCTCACCATTGGATGGCTTTAAAAGTGATCCTAGCCATTTAAATGATTTTGGCCAAAATTTTGTGTCCAATTGGGGTTGAGTGAAGAGGTAAAAGGTAGCATTAAATGTGTCTTGGATGTAGTGGAGGAGGGGGGAACAAGATATGAGCTCTGGGAATGGTCGGTTGAGAGGAAAGGATAGCTGAGAAGATGAGACTTATGGTGTTTGTTTTGACCGTGTTGACGGGTAGATATTAATAAGCAAGGGTCAAAATGGATAAATGATGGGGTCCAAAGGTATAGGCAGGTTCATTTGATCATGGTCTAGGGTCAAAAGGCTTAAATAACAAGGACCAATGATGTAAACAAAACACAAGGACCTAAGCTGCCATTTAAGCAAAGAGGTTTCAAGGGACCAAAAGTGACAATCTCACAAAGTATAAGGACCAAACTTGCCATTCTCCAATTTCCAAGGACCATTTTTGCCATTTTTCAAAGTTGAAGGACCTTTTCCGCCATTTGACTAAAGATTCATTCAAGGATCTTTTTGACAATTTAAAATATTTCAGGGACCTTGAATGATATTTTCCTTATTTAGATTTACTGGACTGTTTTGACAACTTTTGAAACTTGGGGACTAAAACGCCATTTTGCAAATTTGATATGTTTTTCATCTGATTTTGATAATTTTGCATTTAAAACACATAAAACACTGATTTGTGATATATTTATCATTTTAAAGCATTTTTGAGTGTTTTCAGATGGTTTTGCAGTCTAGATAGTACAAAAATGATGAGTATTTAGACACTCATCAGACTCATTCGTTTAACATGTTATGAATATCCATAACAACTCGACTTCTTCGTTTAATATGTTATGTATATCCATAACATATCGACTCATCCGTTTAACATGTTATGTACATCCATAACATACTAAATAAAAGTATTAAACTAAATATGTATATATTTTTTAATTTTATAAAGGTATTTAATTTTAAATAAAAATATTTAATTATATATTAAATTAATTATTTTTATAAAAGTAGAAAGTTTAAATTAAAGTAATTACTTTCATAAAAGTATTAAGTTTAATTATATATTAAATAAAAGTATTTATGTTAAATTAAATTAGTTAATTCTATAAAAGTGTTTAATTTTAATTTTAGTTATATATTAAGTAAAATTTTTTAAATTAAATAAAATTTTAAATATCTACGACAAGTCATAAGGATTTATTTCCAGAAAAATATTTATAAATCCCGCCAATATTTTCATTACCCCTCCAAATCAGAAAAGGACATTTTTTTTTAAATTTTACCTACGACATGTCGTAGGGAAATATCATAGGTATATTAAAAAAGCACAAAACCGTCTAACACTTAACAAAAAAAAATTATATCAAGCACCACCACCTCCATCTCTTGCGATTAGAAGCAGCTCCACAACTACTACACCTCCAGCACCACCGTCTCCACTACCACTACACCTTCAGCACTACCATCTCCACCTTCTCACATGCGCACCACCACATAAAACCACCACACGAGCACCACTATGCAATTTTCCTCCTCCTTTTCTCATGTTTAATTCTTTCCTCAACCCCTCTCTTGTTTAATTTGTGACAACTGGCAATTAGGAAGCCCATTTTAGGTAACTTCATAACGATAAGTTAAATCAAGTAGTTTCCTTTAGAACTATTCCGGTTAACCATGACTTGTTTTGATATCGTTTATTGGTTTTTATGATTTAATTTATTATCGTATGAGTCGTCGTATGATCTTTAGCCTTTTTCGTTAAGCACTATGTCATTCGGCACAATAAAATCCTATAACGAGAGATAACGTAACTTTTAAACCGTAACACGAAACTTGACACATAAATAATCAAAACTCATGGAAAAACGTAAATAAAAGCGATAGAAAGTCGAAGGAAAGTAGTGGGACACTAGTAGGACAATATATGAGCTCGTGAAAGGGTAAACGAGTTTGTTTTACAAAAATTACAGGTTTGGCCCCCATGAACACCAAAGCCTCCACCACCACCTTTTATTCATTCTGAGGTCCCTATCTCTAAATATAAATACCCCATCCCACCTCATTCACCTCTTTACTTTCAGTCACTAAAAACACACACACCATCCACTTTCTCTCTTTCTCCACCAACAAACCCTAACCCTAGCCACCACCACCCCACGACCGCCGTCACTCTCCACCCACTTTCTGGCCAAAATCCGGCGAGTGAACCTACACTTCCACTACCATTAGATAGATCTCTCTTTCCTCTTTCCATCCATATATAGCACGTGCTATAACACCCACGATAACATCCCCAAATCCCTCAAAAACGTTTTGGATTTCTAGGTGTTTCTCGTATTTTTGTAGATCGGGTTTGGAAAAGGTAAATGGAGCTTGGTTACGACTCATTTGAGTCTTGTAAAACCTCGTACGAAACCTATTTGGCTCGTACATGTGGCGACCATGGTTGGGTTTTGATGAACACCGGTTAAAACGAGTTTATAACTAATTAAAATGTAACTAGTGTTTTGGTATCGTGTGTTGTGTCATTTTATTGTGTTTTTGCATTTTTATCATTGTTTCATGTTCTTGGTCATGATTAGTTGATGGGTTTGATAATTCAATATTGTTTGGATGTTGTTTGATTGTGTTTGGGTATTAGAGAAGCCATTTGGGAGCGTTTGGATGGATGTAGTAGGTTGTACGAGCCACTAGGGCTTAGTACCAGGGATGGTTGTGGCGTATGAGACCCATGAGGACCAAGGATCCGGGTCGGGTCGTTGTGGCAACTTGTTGGAAGTGGTTGTTGGTGTTTGATGGAGAGACGATGGAGTCGAAAAGCTTCTAGAGCTTTTTGGTTCACGGTTCTTAACCGAACCGTCAAGACCATTAGGGTCGTGAAATTGGTTACGGGTATATTTGGTAGTTTGTTTGGATGGCGAGATTGATATGGTTTATTGGAGATTGATTTGAGATATTAAGATTATTTACTTGGACTTATATTATAAATTGTCAACATTGCGCAACGTCGATGTTACTTTGACTTTTTAGTCATAGTTGACCCCGACAACGTTGTAACATGGACTTTAGTATATATTGGACTATAGAATGTATAAAATCCGAGAAGTCATGACTCGTGCTTTTGGACTTGAAACGAATAACGACTCGAAACTTATATTGAAATTGACGTAATATATATAAACATGTTAATAAAACTAAGAAACATAAATAATAAATGGTTTTTATATTAAACCTTCGATAACAAGACATGTCTTGTTATTCGCTATTTTAAATGGACACTAACGTCTTAAAATGGATATATTTTCTAATTAATGAGTATTTAATGTTTCGAGTGCACGTTTATCGAACCATTTATGAGAATTTATTGCCATTTTCGAGCATTTAATACTATTTACGTCTTGTGCATGGGTTACGAATGACCTAACATTAATAGCGTCAATCCACGTGGATAGCGTTATTAATGGGTGAATTAACCTTATGACTCGATAGGATGTGATTGGTTTTTGGGATAATAAGCGACACGAATAAATAATTGAGTTTATCGAATTGACGAATTCGATAAGGTCTAACTATTTATTCCAAAACTTATTGGACTATAAAGCTTATCGCTTAGACGTCTCATTGTGTCATTATGAGTCACATTGTGGTCATTTGAGTGCATTCATGGTGTCATGTTGAGTCGATACCAGACACACGACGATACCAAACGCTAGGACTAAATGCTGAAACAAGATATTTTGGAGTTAAGAAAAGGAATACATTGGGGTAGATAATGTTGATTTTGGAAATATATATTAAGAATTGGCTTATATTAATAGGTTGTGCCGAGTCAATAGTTGTTGAGCCATGTTAGCTATTATCTTCGTTGCTAGTGTTTGTTTGTGCGTTGCTTGCTTGAGGTGAGTTTTATAGCCTCACTTTTATCTTTGTTTTACTAAATTGGGGTGAGAAATCATGCTACTCTTTTGGACCATCTCAAACTATTTTGATTTGCTTATGCGCTGACTAGCTTAGATAGATATGTGGTAGATGTTGACTTAGACTAGGGTAGCATTCCGATGCTATAACACGATGCCTAGCTAAGAATAGATATCTACTCCGACCTAGACCAGTGGTAGTTGGTTCTAGGCCTTGCTACGACCGTGCTGGCTAGAGTCACTTGGGTCCTCCATTGTGATTTGGTTTGTGAATGATATGTGATTGGTGTGTTCTTGTGTATCTATCTTAGTCCCGCATAGCAAATAAACTCTGACAGGTCCACTATTAAATTTGTACTTAAACCTATGAACTCACCAGCGTTAGCTGACCTTTTAGCATGTTTTTCTCATGTATCTAAGTGATGTTTGGAATGCTTGTTCTGTGGAAGCTTGGCAATGAGGCATAGTTGAAGGATCATATTTAAACTCTGATAATATTATGCGGACCTATTTTATAAATCATGTTGGGCCTTACATTTGACTATTTTAGGATGATTGTATTTGGATAATTATATTTGGGATTGGTTTTGAACTATAATATGATTATCTGTTTGCTATACTTGTGTGATGTACCAACCCAGTAACGCCCTGAAAACTTGTTTAAGTCTTCCGTTATACCGAGATTTGGGGGTGTTACAGATTGGTATCAGAGCCAAGGTTATAGAGAACTAGGTATTCAATAAAACCTAAAATATATCCACTTTTTAGAAAAATTGATCCTCGACCGACGCATGCCAGCCTGCCAACCCGAAGCTTCTTACTTTGAGTATGGTATGAACTGCGATTTGATTGTTGAGATTTTATGTTTCCGGATATGATTATTGATTTTGGGAGATTATGAGCTTGTTATATGATTATTGTGACTTGGGATTATATGATGCGTGGATTATGTGATACAATGGAACTTATGCGTTTTTGTTTAAATGCATATTTTGTGTAATGCGGTACCTTTATTTTAAAGCTTTCATTGCGTGATATATGTTTTGGTTGAGTTGATGTGCTTATTAGAACTAGTCATTTTCGAACACTTATACCTACCCTATGCCTTTCTCACAGACCATGCCTTCACTAGCTTATGATGTGTCTGAGGATGTCCTTGCTTCTGCTACTTTTCCAGCACGGACTCTGATGACTTTTGCGCAGAGTGATCCCTATGTGATTGCTCGACATTCTAGTTACACTTCATCATCATCTGATCGCCCTAGCTCATCTAGGTATCTCACATTGCATCAGGTCTTAGCACGAGCCAGCCTCCTAGACTTACTCATAGTACTGCTTGTATGTCTGTACGACCACCATCATCACCTATTCACTTGTCATCTCACTCTCTCTTGTCATGATCACCTGCATCATCATGTCCTAGAAGACCTAGATCCCCTACTGTACCACCTCAGGATTAACCTTCACAGAGATGTTGACTCATGGACTCCCCCTCTTTAGATGAGGATGAGGAGGAGTATAAGGACGAGGAGAAGTATGCAGAGGAGGATGTGGATCCTCAGGAGGAGGAGCATGAGGATATCCCAAATGGGGGTACTCCGCCATTGCGGAGTCCTGCGCATTCGACGCATTCTCCAGGACTAGGCTCTCTTTTACCTTTTCCTGAGCCTGATTCTCCTGGGCAGCCTTTTGAGTTTGACTCACCTCCTCACTCACCTGAGATAGGTAGCCCACTAGGTTCAGATATACCATCAGAGATTGCTTCAGAGCCCGAGGAGTATGGGAAGACGGGTCTGATTTGGGAGATGATTATATCTCAGGGTGTTAGGCTTAGTCAGTTGACATATTGACTAGTTGGGATGTCGAGGGCTAGTGTAGAGGATTTGAGAGCAGATATGGGTTCTGTAGTCAGGAGTACTACGATTCTGAGAGAGGACATGTCGGAGCTCCATGAGTAGGTATGGGACCTGCTGAGAGGACGAGAGGCCGACCGAGTGCTATAGCGCAAGGTAGGCGAGTCTGAGAGGGAGTTCGTAGATCTGAAGAGTGATCGCGAGGCTCAGCATGTTGAACTTTCATCTCTATAGAGGGAGGTTGACGATGTTAGGAGATCAGTTAGAGGTATTCGTGATCATGGCTAGATTGTTTTAGATTCATAGCATTGTACCATCTTGAAACTGAGTAGTCTCTAGTTCGCGATATAGATCTATCCTAGTTATCTTGTTAGTATTGTTGTTAGGATCATTTTTGGTTACTCTGTATCCTTTCATGTATTCCACTTCGAAAACTATGAGTTATGTCTATTGGAAAGTGCATCCTTTAGTTTTGATTCGGTCTCTAGTTATTTCGCTATGATGTAGTATTATCCTTGTTAGCTTGATTGTGTACTCGTGCGGTATTCGATAATCCTTGGAACCAAACCCAGTCTTATAGAGTGTGAATTTTGAACTTATGAAACTGTTGTTTTAACCTTTAGACTAATGGTACCAAGACGAAACCCGCCTAGGACCAACCGAAAGCAGTCCGCCGCTGGTTACTTCCTGTCCGTCGAGGTCGTCGTCTGACCCCGACCATTCCACCGGTTAAGAACCAAGATAACCACATTGTTGAGAACCCGAATGTTAATGACCAACCTGAGAATGGTCCTGTCCCACCGAACCATCCGCCTTTGAATCAAGCCCACATCGACCAGCTAGTGACACAACATGTAGCTGAACTGCTAGGTGAGTCTAATCACTCTAGCACCTCTGGTGGAACCCCACTGCTTAATCGAGCTCGAGGTTGTACCTACAGAGAGTTTCAATTCTGTAGTCCCATCGATTTTGGAGGAACCGAGGGAGTGGTTTACCTAACAAGGTGGATGGAGAAAACTGAGTCTGTGTTTACCATTTGTAACTGTGATGAGGATTTTAAGGTTAAGTATGAAACGTTCACTCGGAAGGATGAAGCGTTGACTTGGTGGAACAACTATCACCGATCAGTAGGAAGTGAGATAGCCTATAGCATGACTTGGACCCAGTTTAAGGCTCTTCTGATCAATACTTTCTGTCCTAGGAATGAGGTTAAGAAGTTAGAGGTTGAGTTCTGGAACCATAAGGTTAAGGGTAGCGACATGACTACCTAAAACCGTCGTTTCCAAGAGTTGTCGCTGCTTTGCCCAAAAATGGTTCGCATTGAAGCCCTTAAGATTGAGAGATATAATGATGGATTGCCTCTAGCTACTAGGAATGATGTCATCGCTGTGAAGCCGACTAACTTCCATGAGGCAGTTACTGTGGCTCAGCGTTTGATGGACTCTCTTGTGTTAGAAGGAGGAGACAAGGGTAAGAGTGATAAGAGGAAGAGGAATGAGACTGTTAAGGGGAATAACAACAAACGACAAGAGACTGCCAGGATGTATGCAGTTGGTAATGGAGAGAAGAAGAGTTATGAAGGTTGCAAGCCCTTGTGTAATGATTGCAATCGACACCATCATGGGCAGTGCCCATTAGTGTGTAGGAATTGCTCTAAGGTAGGACACATGGCTAGAGGTTGTGAAAACTGGCAATTTAGGGAGTTTATTTTAGGTAACTGCATTACGTTAAACTAAACCGAGCTTTTGCCTTTATCACTATTTTCATCGACCACGACTTGATTTGATATCGTTTATTGGTTTTTATGATTTTTTTTTTATTATTGGATGATTTATCGTGTGAGTTTTAACTCTTTTTGATAGGCACTATTCGATTTGGCACTATAAAAGCCTAAAACAAGAAATAACGTAACTTTTAAAATTTAACTCAAAAATTGGCAAATAAATAGTAAAAACTCGTGGAAAAACATAAATAAACATATTAGAAAGTCGAATGAATGTCGTGGGACACTCGTAGGACAATATATGAGCTCAGAAGTGGGTAAACGGGATAGTTTACGAAAAATTTCAGCTTTTCATTTCTACATGGCCGGCCACCCTCCCAATTTTCTATTTTTTCTAACTCCCTAATCCCACCTATAAATACTCTCCCTAACACCACCATTAGATAGATCTCTCTTTCCTCTTTCCATCCATATATAAATCTCTCACAAAAGCCTACATTAACACCTCCAAATCTTACAAATAAGATTCGTGATTCTAGGGTTTTCATTAAATCTTGTAGATCGGATTGTAAAAAGGTAAAAGGAACATGGGTCAAGCTTGTTTTGGCCATAAGAAGCCACGTATGGGTCTCCTTAGGCTCGTACATGGTTCTAATATTAGGAGTTTTGGTTTAAACATGGGATTAAAACTAATTTACACTTAAATAAACATGTAGCTAGTGATTTGGTATCATGTGGTGTATCATATTATTGGGTTTTTGCATTTTAGGTCATGTTTCATGTTTTTGATTAGGATTAGATGATGGGTATGATGATTGAAGGTTGATTGATTGTGTTTGTATGTTGTGGAAGCCATTTGGGAGTGTTTGGATGTGAGTGTTGGGGCGTACGAGCCAAAAGACCCACGATGGGTCATTGTGGTGTGGCGTACGTGACCCATATAGACCGCGGGTCTGGGTCGAGTTGTTGTGGTAGCTTGTTGGTTGATATTTTTGGTGTTTGGATGAGACGGATGGAGCCGAAAAGTGTCTAGAGCTTGTTTGGTTCACATGATCTTAACCGTGACTGTGTCATGACCATTCGGGTCATAACATTGGTTTCGGGTATATTTGGTTGGTTGATTGGTTGGCGAGATTGAATTGGATTGATTTGAGATTGAATTGCGCTATTATGACTTTTATTTGGACTTAATATATAAATTGTCAACTTTGAGCAACATCGGTGTTACTTTAACTTTTTAGTCAATAGTTGACCCCGACAATGCCGTAACATGGACTTTATAGTTTGACTATTGATTGATTAAAAGTTTTAGAAGTCATGACTCATGCTTGTGGACTAAACTAATAACTATATGAAATTAATAATGAAACTTACAAAATATATATATATATATATATATATATATATATATATATATACATATATATATATATATTTAGTGTCAAAACTCGTCCGATGGACGGGTATGACTTGTGGTTTTTATTTTTAGGATATAGTGGAACAAATATATATACTAAAAAGTAATTAAAAGTTAAATAAAACGGTTAAAATATATAATTGATGTTACCATAATACATTAAACAATTAAAAGCAGGTAAGTACTTTGATTTGTGGTTTTTATTTTTAGGATTTAGTAGAACAAATATATAGTAAAAAGTTATTAAAATTTAAATTAATCGGTTAAGAACTATAATTGATGTTACTATAATCCATAAAACGGCTAAAATGAGGTAATTACTTTCTAACATTTTGTTATAAATAATATTAATCGTGAACATCTTTTACATTTGATAATATTATTAACATTTATTATTATTATTATTATTTTGTTTTTGTTAATTATGTGTATTTAGTTATTGTATATAGGTGCTTCCAGCTGTTATTAAACCAAATTTAGATGATGTTGATGAATTTGAATTATCTGTAAATGGCTTTATGGTTTTGTTTGATGTTTGTTGTGATGAGAATATGTATGTATTATCGGGTTAAAAGTGGAGTTTTTTGTTGATACCATTTATTTGTTAAGTGGTGATGCTTGTGTGTGTACCAGGAATAGGGGAAAAAGTTTGTGGTTATATGCTTTTGATAATGATGGTAGAATCCTTACAGAGGTGGTATTTAAAAGGGCGACTTCTTTAAGGAGGCTCCAACTAACATTTACTTAGTTAGAGTAGTGTTAGTGTTTTTGTTCAGACTTCTTAAATTTTATTGTTTAAATTCAATATCATTAATTTCTTAGTTTACATTATAATTATATTCTGGTGTGTTACGTGTTTTTATTATATTTTTGATGTCGTAGTTAGTAGTTATATAAGGTTTTATTTTCAATAAGTTTTTAAATGAAATTTTATAAACCAAGATACACGATTAAGATTGGTCGAGTATTTGTTTTTAGAATTCTCGTAATCTTACGATGTTTTTTTTAATAAAAATTTTAAATCCTAGCTGTGGTGAGTTATTAAAGCAAAACCCTTAATGGGGATTCTGGTTAAACACGCAACATTTAGTGGGGAAATATGTATTTCAAAAAAACTAAATATTTCTTATTATGCAATAATTAAATCATTTTTTTTAAAACATAAATTATAATAAATAAAGTTTTTTCCTTATTAGCTAAATTGTTTGGGTATTTTTTTTAATAACACGACATATGTAAAAATAGATCTCACACTATCTGTCTCTTACATCATACACAAAAGTAAACATAATTCTCAAATCTAATCTTGGTTCATAGTTTGACATTGCATAGACCCAAATGTACTGTTGATGAAGGTTTATATTTCTGATGGAGTTTTGATGGTTATAAAGGGTCGCAAAGGGTTTGTTGTTTCTAATTAAGGATCGCTAAGGGTTTGTAGGTGTTCATATTTGGTTTTTTTTAAGAAACAACGTGTTTTCTGATTTTCATTCAAAAATTGTAAGTGTTTGCGCACTTTCATTATTATTATTGATAAAAAATAACTTGTATTTAGGGTTTCATTTGTTTGTATTTTGGGTGTTTTTGATTTAATCTTTTTTTTTTTTTATATATTTTATTTTTTCATCTTGTAGTTGATTTTAAAGTTTAATTAGAATAATTGGTGATGTCGTTGTTGTTGTTGATAGTACTGTGGCTGTGAACATCTTTATTTAATTTGGTGTGTCAGTTTTGTTGTATTCACACACCAAATGCTTTGCAATTGCTTCAATTGTGACACTCTTTAAAAAATCAAAACAGTTCTATATTAAGGAGTGTTTGGCATAGTTGATTTTTTTCAAATTTTTTTATTTTAAATTTCCAAATATGTTTTATTTAGTTTGTGTGGATATAGTTAATTTAGATGTGTCATTTTAAAGATGGTTCATATATATTTGATAGGTTTTAGAGTTTTGAGTCCAGTCATGTCCACAAGCTCTTAAGGGTCAGATTGTGAAGGTCAATGTTAAAAGTGTTTTGAGTATATTTTTGGTTTCCATTAGGTGTCTAAATTAGATTCTAGTCCTTTTGAGTATGCTTGTTATAGTCTATTTGCTTGTAATCAAGTCTGTTCAAAAGTCGAAAAAATCCGAAACAGTTTCTGATAGGGTACATATTAGATCTTATTTCTGCTTATTAATAAGGCATTTAAGTGTAACAAGTAAATTTATCAATTATTTGGAAGCTAACCTATATCTGTTCCAAGTTTATTTGTTTTTAATTTTCCATTTTAGTGCTTAAATCTTAATTTTAAATAAGCATTTTTGCACAGAGTACCTGGTGCAGTGTATGAGTTGGTTTTTTAAATATTTTTTTAAGTGATCATATGAGTTCCAAAGTGGTACTAATTAGGTTTTTAGTAAATTTTGATTGCTAAAATTAGTTTGTTTACAGTTTTTTTTGGTTTCATTTAGTCATTATCTAGCTTATTTGAATGCTTAAAGTTGCTCACTAAGGTTTTGGAATAAGATAGTTATCTATGATCAAGAATAGATTTAGAAAGCCTGCATTAATTTCTTAATAAGCTCATCAGTGTTTCAAAGGGGATTTATAAGTAGTTTAGCTTCTTATCTATACTTATCTGCATTAAGCTTTTTGAATTTCTTTATTCTTATAGTCGCTTGATGTATGAAGTTAGTGTGGAATTTTTAAGCTATTTGTGAACTTGATACCCAAAAATATCCATTGTAAGAAGTTTAATGCAAAAGGTTTTATGAGAAGCATATACATAATGTACATGAAATTCTTAAAAGTTGTTGTATTATTGGATTAATTTTTTGAAGTTACTCTTTAATTGCTATAATAACTTCAATTCATATGTGGAAAATGACTTTGGGGGAAGCTGCAGCTGTGTGTGGTTAATTTGATCGAGTTTTGTATTGTCTTTCATTAGTCTAAGTTATGTTTCACCTAAGTTAATACTTGGCGCGTTATCGGTTTCCCACCAATATTTGGGTATTGTTTATTCGTCTCATTATTAGAAATGTAGAGCCACATGATCGAAGTATTTGTTTATCAATGCATTTGTACAAAATGCAAACAAATATCAAGTTTAATTGTCATAGTCAATGTATTTGTTTCTTTTCGTTTTTTAAGCACATGTGTTTCTTAAAATGTTAAATTTAATATACTACACACATATATTTAATTGTGTATACGTACACATGTATGCATCAAAATGTTGTAGTAGTTGAGACCGCCCGATGGGCTGCTAGTCCCATGAATTTAATTTACTAAAATTGAGAAGATTAAACATAAAGATGGTTGTTTATAATGCATAAAGTTGCTAAATATTAAGACAAAAATATATATATGATTCACACACGATTATTTAAAAGTAAATAAACACGCATTTATCTGTTGAAACAAAAACATATGTATCGATTAAGAGGCAACATAGAATATCAATGTTGTGGTGGGATTTTGGGATCCATGTTTTTTTTCACATGGAAAGATTTTACATCAAACTTTCACATACATCCATTAAGTCCATGTTTACTCTTAACTCTAGACATCGCGACCTAAATTTAGCTATGAGAGAAACTCATGCGTCAACTAAACTTACGTGTTAATTGAGGTTTTAATTGAACTGAAGTGAGTACTTTTCAAAAGTCATATAATATATGATGTCGGGATCACAGTTATGAAATCATAAAAGCTTAACTTTATTAGCATATAAATTGAATATATAATAAAAATGGACAATGAAAAATATAAAAAACTCACCACTTCACCAAGTAAAACAAAGTTTATACTATAAAAAATAACTAAACATAACCATTAGCCATGTCCAAATCACTGACCTGCCATCGGGTCCACCTTTAGCTATCCTTTAAACACCATTAAAACCCATGTTAGTTCGTTCCACCATTAGCCATATCCATAGATTGGAGTGTGATCAACCTATTAAAATTGTTAGACATATTAATATAAGGTAGCCATCATAGCCCTTCTTGGTTTATTGCATAACCACACACATAGGTTCAATTGGGACTACATGACGACCAAATGAAAACCCATATTTTGGATTAAAATGCCTCGTAAAAGAGCTTGTGCAACCATCCTATCCATGATATGTGAATCAAAAGTACCATAAATATGGGTAATCTTTTACGGATCAATAAGAGTAGTCAAAATAAAATTAAAATTTTATATAGAAATCTAGTGTCAAATAAAATTACAAAAATTGCTTAAGATTTACTACACTTTAGTATACGGAGGGTTGCTATAATAATAACAATCGACCGTCAAAGGCAAGCAATAGTCATCGAGAGTTATTTTCCTTTTTTTCAATTCATAACATTATATGTAACCAAGTTTCAACCCATACCAGCTCACCTAATCCCCTTTAACTCTTTAATGTGATGATCTTCTTCCATACTTGTATAGTCACCTACCCACCCATATGTTGAAAAAAAAGTATATTTAGAGTTTTACCTACATGCCATTTTTAAATAGTTTAAATGCTAACCTTGCTCACTCACTATGTTACTTTTCTTAATGGTCGGGTCCTAATTGGGATTTAAGACTTCAAATGATTCCTTATATAAACATATAACCGAAAGAATTACACATAATTACTACCAGATAGATTGTAGATATGTCACCTAACACCCAACCCGAGTCCACCCCATTTCGACCCATTACTTAAACACACAACTCGACCACTTTGTTATAGTGCCATTTGAAATAGCTACACAGAAGTAGTTTCGAAATTCCTATTTTCATATAAAAGATTGGTCCAATTTCATTTTAATCTTCCAATCCTCAAACCAAAAGATATTTTCAAACATTTGGTGGCTCAGTTATTAGACAATCCCACTGACATACCTCTAAACAAAGAAACACACACCAAACACCTCCTTATACATGAGACCTTAAATGAAGACACGAAAGTCAAAAGATGAATTCTGATAATTTATATGAAAGAAAAGACTAAAACTAAATGATTTTGACCATAGTAAATGATACCTTTTAAGCTTAAATCTTCACTACGTGAAAGGATAATACACGTTTTATATAAGAATAACAACTTTACAATTTTTGTTTTCCTAAAAGCAATGTTTATTATTGATTTTAACACACCGAAGGTTCCTCACTTGGGAAGGACATTCAAGGGGATGAACACAAAGCAACCCCTAGATGTCTGCTGAATTGTCCTAGGCTATACACCTAATCAAAATAAGAGATAAACTCCAAAATAAGTTACAATTGTAAGTTCAAACCAGCACTTACCTTATTCTAAGCCTATTTTTCAGGATATGATAGTAATGTATCTATATGTCATCACCACATATGGCAAGAAAGTAACCAAGATGAACATGTGTGTCAAATTGATAGCACATGATATTTTTACATCGTAGGATTTAAATCTTGAGAAAGTTGTAAGTAAGTTGAAAATTTATATAACATATTAAAATGGTTATAAAGTTAATAAAACAATATACAACCATATCATGTCATTAAATAACGAAATGTGAATGTTCAAAGAAATATGAAGCTAATTTTTTGTAGTATTATATGAACCGTATCAAAAAATAAGTTCAAATCACATAAAAAATATAATACATGAATATCAGTTTGGTCCATAAGCATTACCAACCCAAACTCTCCAACACAACTGCTTCAAATTCCTTACCTATAAGTATATTGTTAGCAATGACATCACAGTGAATGATATTAGGGTCACACTGTTCATGAAAATAAGAAAGACAATAAAGTTGCTAAACCCATTCGTTCCACTGCAGGCCAATCACGTAGATCTAATTCTATTATTTGTTTAAAAACTACATACATACCTTGTGAGCATGATGCAACACTTCCATTGACCATGTAGGGATATAAAAGCAATAGTTCGACTCACGTGCAAAATACTCAGAAGAAATCAATTTGGATGTGCAACCATACTAATCATCTCAGCCTCCATTTGAAACCACATTTCACCTCTTTGAAAACGCCCATTTTTATTCTTTTTTAAACACCACTAAACCATTGGCTAACCTTCCCTTATAGAACTTACCAAATCCACCTCGTCGATATACATTTTTATTGATAACATTATCAGTTGTAACTTGTAGTTCACCCAAAGATAACATCTTTACTCTCTTCATCTCAAATACGAAAGAAATAAATGAATATAACACGTTATTAGGAACCAAAATCATTCCATTATCTAATTAAATTTACTAACTGGGCACACCAATGAACCGAACTTTTGTTCTTTTATGTCGACACCAAGAAAGTGTCATCCTCATCTATGATATATACCAGGAACACTTTAAATCAGCATAAACACTCATTTAATTATAAAGGTGCATTTGCAACAAACCAATGGACAACTAAATTTCACCTTCTCTTTCCTTTTATATTCATTTAATATTAAATGAAAATGTTATTATGCAAGTGATTAATAATGGAAAATTAGAGTAATTGTCCTTTATGTTCATCTATTATGTAATAATCGTCAATAATAAACTATTAATTTATAGTTTAATAATCAAAGTTCATGAACATTAAAAACAAAAAAATTACCCGTCAACAAATGCTTCAAAAATGTTATAACGCAGAAGTAACAAAACCGAGAATTGCATACCTCAGATAGCTCCAATGACATCTAGTGAGGGTTCAATGTTCGACATTCCCGTTAATGGCTCATGAGCACCATGAGTTATACCAGAAATTCTTTCTTCAGCATGCATGGCACTTACGTCTTATGGAAGCAACATTAGTATACTCTTCCCGCGGTCTGGTTGAAGCCGCATTTTTTAGACATCAAATTGTTGGAATGAGCTTCAAATAAAGTCTTCTCCACAACTATCTTGTAATGATCTATAAAGAAAGCATTCATAAGAGTCAAATGTTATCTTAACAGGTATTTTAGTTATATGATAATCACGTAAATATATAATAGAAATCATAACTGAAAAGAAAAAGAATAGGTGTATCCATTGACGATAAGCAGAATAGGGTATCCATTGACGATAAGCTTACATTGACTACTCTTTCGTCAATAGCACATACATCCCAATGTTGTTTTTTAGTATCTGAAGTGCTCTTCGAGCATGAAAGATTGAAGTAACCCACACACTAAGTTTTGTAAAATAATATCCACTTATAATTTGAAATGGATTTCTAATAACATTTTTGTAGGGCTTCCGGTTCCCTGTGACAAAAATACATGCTTACCTGTTCTCAATTTTAATAGCATCTCGTTTTTTTTTGAACTTTTGAGGTCATAACTGCAAAAGCACTTTAGTCTTGTATACATTAAAGATGCATGTGAACTTGTGTAAAGCTCTACACAATTATGGGACTTGCAGATGATTACCAAAGGCCCCTGAGAACTGACTGAGATTAAGAGGCTCAATTGCATATTTATCTAGCGTGAGAGGATTGGCCTCTGTTGAAGTTTGAGGGTTGGAAGTTTATGATGATTGGATTCTTTCAGATATATCAATAGCATTGTTTAAGTATGATTTCATCCTATTAGAGTGATCTATTACTCTTTTTCCTTCTACCAGATCTTTATTCATCTTTTCCTTTCTATAAGGTCAGCTTGCCTATGTCCCACAACAAATGTGATCACAAACTGTTGTGATGTTCGGTAAGAATGCAAAAGTAAAGACAAATTTATGAATCCTTCCATTCAGACTACCAACATATTTACTGTTTATCTTGATTTTTGCCCAAAATTTCTGAGTGTATTACTAATGAAGGGAATTTTAGAATTTTGGATAACAATAAAGTTCAAATATAGAACTACTTGTAAAACAAAACATAAATTTATTATATCATAGGGACAAATACTTTGTGGATATGCAACTAACCAATATCTTATTTTATTTTGGTTACAACTCTAACATAAAAAACAAACTTAAGTATAAAGTCATACAAATATACAATCAGTCATACCTGTCTCCCAGCTCACGTTTTACCCCCACGATATACGAAGTTGCTGATCACAATACCATGAACATTATGTAATGCATCCCGACGCTAGCTATGTGAAATTAAAAAAGAGATGTGTCATAGGAAGGCTTCTCACGTCATGTCCTTAAATATGGTCACGATGGTTTTATCATTCATAGTGGCAATGATCAGAACCATGAAAGGTGAGAAATCAAATTATAAAGATCAAAACAATTTCCATAGTCTGAGACGACTCTAATTTAGAAACTTCTATTATTTGGCAATGACTATAATCAATTATGTAAGTTTCATAGGAATGCATTATGTACTAAAATAAAGTTGATCAAGAGCTTCAAACATCAATATCAGCTATAACTGAGTATCATGACCTAATCCAAGCCAAAACCCCCTCATCAACAGAACTCTAAAAAGGCGCAAACTGCAGTTGAGGCCCATTCTCATTTCCAGCCGCACTTACTCCACCTGTCAAATTATATCCTTCAAAAAAACAAAGACAGAACTCAGTTAAAAAATGATCCATCTTTAAGGGTTATCTACTTTTGGTTGGGCTTTACCTTGTGCCGTGTCATTAGACCAATGAACTGAAGGGATCAGTGACTCAAAAAAGAAGTTTGCTAAGCATGCGAAAGAACACCTATTTTGAACGTGGAGGACAAACCTTTTGCACTTTTGAAAATTTAGAAGAGGAAAAGTTTCCTACGGTTCGAGATGTCAAACTTTGAGAAAAACAAAAAGGATGTGGATACAATTTACTCAGCATCAAAGCAATATAAAGGTGGGGTAACTCATGACAGAAATATGCAGGGACAAGTATTCCTTTGAGCAGCTCTGCGGTTGACCTCAAAAACTGTCTCATTGACACCTTTGAGAAGAAGAAAAAAAAGAATATCAGATCGGTTTGAAATAGATACTAATCCCATGCAATATTTCTAGGGACTACATGTTTTCTAAACTTTTTTACAACTTAATTACTTGCAAATTTGTCATACTCTAGCTGATGTTGCAATAGTCACTAAGGTTTATCCTTTAGTTTCAATCCAAGCTATCTTGCACGACCACTTTGGAAACCCAGCCCGAGTCAGTCAGCTCTCGGGTGCCTTGGTTAAACGCCAATCGAAGGTTCATCATCTTGACTTGAGCCTCTATTCTTTGGCAAGGTTACCTTAACATCCATCCCAAACTGAGAGTGATATCAAGAAAGGTATTGGGTCAAAGAAGTCAAGTCAATAGGATACACCTTCAATTGATGTGTTGACTAAGGAACCACGAGAATGGGCGACTCGTAAAAGGGGTTTCAAAAGTGGGCGTGAAATAAAGTTTGGATTGCTAAGGTGGTTAATAAACCCTGCATGACTTTTACCACCTTCTTACCATACTTCTTTCCCAGCTTTGACTCTGTAATACAATTGTATCCACTTTCTCACTTGGCGATTTCTATGTTTAACATCGACCTCTAGTAACTTTGCCATCTTTTAAGCTTGCAATAATCACCGGTGGTTTGTCTTCCAAGCTCAAAATGTGTGTCCTCTTTCTGGCACATTTGGGAAACCTCATTTATGAGTCACTCACTCATTCCTTTGTTACATAGGCCTAAATACCACTTGTTGAAGGTACATCGTTTTGACCTGAGCTCCTTTCATTTGACCCACTACCTTTTTTAACATCCATCCCACTGTGAGAGTGGTGTTTAAAAAGGTAATAGATCAACAAAGAGAAGTTGAGGAAAAATGATCCATCTTCGAGGGATGTTGGTTACACGATATGACACAAGGTAAAGCCCAACCAAAAGTAGACAACATGTTGGTTGATAATTCGAAAAGTGGTCCATCTGTAAGGGTTATCTACTTTAGGTTGGGCTTTACCTTGTGCCGTATTATTAGACCAATGAACTGTAAGGATCGTGACTCAAAAAAGTTTGTTAAGCATGCGAGAAAGAACACACCAATTTCGAACGTGGAGGACAAACCTTCTGCAATTTTTGCAAATTTAAAAGAGGGAAAAGTTTCCTACGGTTCGATGTCGAACTTTGAGAAAAATCAAATGCACATCTAAACCCTGTTTCCTAAAAGGCGTAATCTTAGATGAGTGTGTGGTTTTGATCATTGAATATGAAGGTAACAGTTGCAAAACACAAAGCGAAACACTGAATGAATATGGATGACCTAATAATTAACCAAGAAAAAGATACTTACCTGCATAGTAACATGGATGAACAGGTTGGGTTTCGTTAGTTTAATAACAGGCTTCAAGAAAGTTGGGGGTGATTACGAAGCCATCATTTCGGTTTTGAACGTGCGGCAGTGGTTTAAGTAACCACACATGAAACTAATCTAACCTCTAATAATTTTATCCTCACACAAACTACCTTGTTATTGTGTTTCTTTGTCTTTAATCTACCGTTAGCCTCAATAATAGCACTCTCACAAATGCAGGAAGATCAACACCGAATGATGAAATTTACAGTTCTGAAAGGAAATAGAGACAAACCAACATAGAAAAATATAAAATATGTTAGATTAAGCAGGCCGATATGACTCAATTGATAGGTTGAATAGCAGAAACAACAACCTCTCGTATTTAAAACCTTAAGCAAATGTATTCCGCCATTTTTTAAACAAAGCATCCACAATCTATGGTTATGGGGGTGTTTGGGATTACTCACTGTGACTACTTGTTTGCTCGGGCCGAAATAAATCTGTGCCGCACTGGTGAAAGAAAGGGCATATTCGAGTACAGTTCTTGTATTCAAGTTAGTCTTGTATTCAGGTCCATAGACAAGTCTTTACGGCCATCTTGCCAAGCATATTACAACATTTTTTTGTTTTAAATTCAAAATAAAGTTTCATTACAGTGACCTGCAAATTCAAAACAATAATAGAGATCATGAAAGCCACAACATTTATAATTAAAACTGGTAAACCCAAAAAAACAATTCAAAACTATAATAGAGAATATATCAAATAAATATAAGAAATCTTTGAATAAAAACGACTCAGAATGCTGTAGGCATTTAAGTAGTCTTTGGACAACTTTCACACTATTTGACCAATTCACCCTTTTAGCTGAACTTCAAATTATACCCATTCAACCTGTTAGGGACAAAATACAGCCCAGATTGACCCATTAATGTAAATGGGTCAGAACTGCTACCTCATACTGAGATTTGCCACTAAAGTCAGCATAAACGATCAAGTGGGTTCTTTGCACATCTGCTCTATACTTTTGAAGCAAGCAATAAAACAGACCACCTGATTTTGAGCTAACGATAATGTCAGACACACATTAGGACATGAGGACCATTACCAGATGCAATTCTTTTTTATCAATCTGATGCACGTTGACATTAGCAAGTCCACTATCCAAATCATCACGTATTGAATTTTTTTCCTTCCGTCATTATACCACCCAGCATTAAACTACAAATTAGTGCAATTTGATGTAAGTGGAATAAAAAGCCACTATGGAATTCATCTCTCGCGACACTAACCTTTATCTCGATTTAGCTTGTGTTGAGCCTTATCAAGTGAATCATTGTAGAGATCCCATGCCACCGTAAGCTCTTCATCCATATACAGTTTTTAATAAGCAATCCCAAACACCATCCAAGAATACGCTCTTTCCTAATCATTGTTGTTAACCTTGTAAACCATACTATCCAACTACAATTTACTTAAAAAAGGTTATCCATTGCAAGGTGCACACGAACGCATCTGTCAACTTAACAATAGCTCGATAATGATTAGTGCTCATAGAACACCAATTAAAACAGATTGCCTTACTAAAAATGATGCACATGCATAGGACCATCACAAGAACTATATTTCTAATGAAAATTTTAAGAGGAAAAGTAAAAAGGTTACAGTACCTTACAACAACATAGCCAATGATGCCAGAGTGCCATTTAAAAAATAACACCACTTCCCCGTAAAACTCTTGCCCTAAAGTAGAGTTCCATTACCAATTGAGCTTTGTTCATATTTGATCTTGCAAAGAAGAGCCAAGTTATTATCATTTAAAGTAGCAGGTTAGCTAACAAAGAAGTGCTTTTCGAAAAAAACATTAGTAATTCCATGTTCAATTCAATCTTCAAAATCTTTCTTTATTAACAACACATACCCTTTGATATCCCAAACAAAGACAATGGATATTGCTTCCATGTATATTAAGCTCCCATAAGGACGTTTATCATTAGACAATCAATATTACGTGAGTTATTTTACCTTTTTGGGATTTTCATGTGCATTTGAAAACTTTGTTCAATTTTACAAATATCTTCAAGTTATGACCCTTTGGTTATTTTACTTACACATGTTTTGTTGACTATGAGAAAGTTTTATCCAAAGGTGCTTTTAAGTAACCGAGAAGACCCTTACAGAAAGGTACATGATGATTATACCCTAAAAGCTTGTGGCACCAAACATGCACCAGAAACATCAGTCACATCTTTACTAATCTCAACATCGGTTTCTTCTGTACTAATAATATTGCTTAATGCAGTGAAATGGAATATACCTGATATTGTCACCATTGTGAATGCAATAAGTGTACCTACACTAACCCGCTACACAAAAATCAATCGTTAAACACCTTATAATTCAATGGAACTATATACAACTTCGGGAAAAGCTGCTATACCATGCCTTCAAACTGCTCGACATCCATGGCAAATGCTAAGGTAGCAACATCAAAACCAATCAATTGGCTCATGGTGGGTACTTACCGCGAATTACATCGGAAAAAGTGATGGCAAAGAATCAGTCTCTAGCCACATTATCCCGAATTCGTGGCTTCACCACATAAAATCTTAGTTAGTACAAAAAAAACCCCGAGTTTCAACATTTAAAGTGTGTTTTACAATCAACAAATGTGATCACTGATGCAAAATGAACCCATCAATGTTGAGCAAAGCGGAGTTAAAATATGGCTATAAAGTAATTATTAACAATTTGGCCATTTTAAAAATAGGACATCATATAAATATATAATGTAAAAATTGCTTACGCGTCCCATTGAATACCATGGCTTGCAAATGCAGAAGATATAGGAGTGTCAGAATCCATTGCATAATATGGTACAAACGAACGATAATCGTAAAGACCAACATATATAACTTGCAGCAAATTGATAGTAAAGACCCAATACCCAAAGGCAAATCTCTTTGAGGATTTTTCACCTATAAAGTTTAATAAACTTCATACGATAATGTTCTATAAATATATAGTCAATCATTTAATTAATCTATGTACCACTTCGTTGCCGCATAATAAGAAAGTCCCATTTAACTGAGTCGCTTTTAGTTTTTTCATTAGAGGTGCCAATCTTTCAACTAAAATGTTGCGATTTAGTCTAATCTCTTCGACTTAGCGTAGCACGAAGAGCATCCTATATGGCTTTCTCAACATGAAGAGCATGCAATATGGTTTTCTCACATCGCAAATGCAACAAACCGAAAACGCTTTTTTTTGTTGCTTATTGCACAGTTGAAGGGTGTTTGGAATTATTTTGTAAGTGCAAATTCTATCAAGCAAGTTGTTATTGAAACGACTTAACTAAGATTAATTAAATAAACGCTAAAAAGTATGCTTATTTTTTTAGCAGAACTAAAAGTCTTATATAAGCACTCCAAAACACCCTCTTAAAGGAAACTATCAGGTCCGTAACCAATTCCTCATAAGGGTAGTATTACACATATCACGCTATATAAGCAATCCATAATCTTAAAGTTATCACATCTATAACTCTCATTGCTGATACCACATTGAATAGGCGCGAACCTGTGACGAACCATTTGATATACCTGAATACCAATACAAAGAAGAAGGTTAATTGGTAGCTTATAGATTCACGATCATTTTTACAATGGTGGCAATCAAAAATCATTAAGAATAAACCTTAGCTTCGTTATGACAATGACGTCAATCGAAAATATCATCACAACATGGTGTCTTGATCTTGCATATCCTTATATAATGAGTTGATGTTCTGCGCCTTTGTTTTTCTCATGCTTAGCAACGTTTGTGTCCTGATTTTATTAGATGATGCATATTCGCCAACAACAGTCACCAATTAGAGCTAAGAATCAACAAAAAGATACATGCTTATCAACATAACATATAAAACAAAGAAGATGAGCATGTTTTTTTAAATGAACACATAAACAACATTAGCATACAAAAGAGAAAACACATCTTAAGCATCATACCAACGATCAATATTAACACATTTGACCTATAGAGTATAGATTAATCCTCTATATAGTTTCATGTTAATGTTGAAATAGAGGATTTTGAGGTAAAAAGGATATTAGGGTTTTGAGAAAAAGTATATCACCAATGAACCGTGATTTTTTTTCTTTTATAGGTTTTATTAGGGATACCTTATGGGATCTCCTAATTATCTCATATAATTGTTGCATAGATTTATAGATTTTGACTTGCAAGATATAATCAAAAAAATGTGTTGGTCTAGTGGTTATCATGTTTGTGAATCTTATAAACACCCTAGGTTCGAATCTTGAAAGTGACTAAATTTTTAAATATTTAATCCGATTTTAACTGCTTATGTGGACAAAATGTGATGACATGGAAATATGACGTGGCATTATGGGATGCCAAGTGGCATTATATGTGGCATGCCTCCTCTTATATATAATGTATAGATATATATATATATATATATATGAAAATGTTAATAAACTATGAAACATAAATAATAAAAAGGCTTTTATACCAAAAATATCGATAACAAGACTTGTCTTGTTATTTACTATTTTAAATGGAAACTAACGACTAAAATAGAAATGTTTTCTAATAAATAAGTAACTAATGTTTCGAGTGCACGTTTATCGAAATATACCAATTATGAGCATTTAATACTATTTCCAAGTATTTATTTATTTACGATGTGAGCATGGGATACGGATAACCTAATATTAATAACGTCGATCCACGTGGGTAGCGGACTTATTAGGTTGACGAATCTAATAAGAGACTGCTAGGTACGTAGGATAACGTTATTAATGGGTGAATTATCCTTATGACTCGTTAGGATGCGATCGGTTTATGGGATAATAAGCGACAAGAATAAATAATTGAGTTTATCGAGTTGACGAATTCGATAAGGTCTATTATTTATTCCGAAACTTATTGGACCATGGAGCTTATCGCTTAGACGTCTCATTGTGTTGCATTGAGTCACATATTGGTTGTTTGAGTGCATTCATGACATCATATTGAGTCGACACCCACGCGATGATACCAAACATTGACTAAACGGGTGAAACAATACATTTTTGAGATA
>OU343216.1:152565824-152577169 GCA_910596185.1 Chrysanthemum makinoi
AATGATTGACATGAGCTTCAGCCTACAAGTAACTTGAAGTTTTGTACGATTAACATCGTTCTTTCCATCTTCCACTAACGTACGCTTTCGTCTTTCGACAACTCCATTTGTTACAGCGTCCGTGCAATTGATGTCTGATACGTCAATTTCACTTTCATGTTGTAACTGAAGAGTTTGCTTGCTAAATTCAGCCTTTTCTGCCTGAATTTGTCTAACCTGCGTTCCAAACTCAACTCAATTCGTGGAGAAAGATGATCATTTGTGAGCTTGATCTTTACTCAAGAAAATGTAATCTACCCATCTTGAGTAGTCATAAAATTACTAGAATGTAATGTTTGCTATTAATCGTGCACGCGCCGGCAATATAAATCCATGGAAGAAGATAAAGGACATCTTCGAGAGTGGTCCTTCTTTGAAGGAAAGTGAGCAATGAAAGATTGCTCACGTTTGAGCATAAGTGATCTTTTGAATACCTAAACCTTGGAAGACCTTCAACTAGTTTTGTGTCGCAAGATTGGTTATCGCTTGAAAGTTCAAATGTGAGAGTCTGCCATGCCCACAACCATGATTTTCTAGATGTTGCCTTAGAAAGTAGACAGATGGGAGATGAAGCAATCATGTCTTGCATTGACATTGTGTAAAGGATTGATGGTAGAAAGTAGACAGATGGAAATGAACTTTGAAGCAAAGTTCGTAAGAAGTTTAAGATTGCCTATCATGTGCTGGGAACATCCGCTATCAACAATCCAAAGGATGATTCAGATCACACCGCATTACACGCAAACGCAATGTGATGGAATAAGCAGAGGTGGAACCTAAAGAGTTAGAGGGTTTTGGTACATTTATATTTGAAACACATATATTTATGATTTTAGGAATCTATTTAAATCCAGGTATGTTTTGTAACCATCTCTGGCAAGTCCAACTAGTTTGTGCTTTGGTTTTAGTAAATGCACTAGGTGATATTCTCTTCCTAGGAGGTAGTGTCTAACAAGGTACATCAATGATATTTCATGTAAACACTAGAAGGCGGTTTACCTAGCACGCACTTAGAAGCATTAGTGCCGGCCTAGAGGTAATGCTTATGTTTCCTCTTACGAGATAAGATAGATTTAGCAACACGTTTATCTTGACAAATTAAAACATGCTTTTAGGACAACCAATACAAGATGCTTCAAACAAAACATTCAAAGTAACTTAAAGATTCAAGATTACATCACTTTTTCTATTACATTTGTCTAGCAATGCTCCAAAGTGGGTGCAACATGAGTTTTATTCAAAGTCCTAGTGTGCTCTTCTACTCTGGGGTCTTTGTCGATCTCTCTTACGCTGCAACTTCCTATTCTTCCTATTTTGCTCTTGCTTGAAGTGCTAATGCTAGAATTAGAGGCACCTTCCCTGGTAGAAGTGGAAGGAATCACATTAGTATCTTGTGGTTTGTCATTAGGTATCCTAGTTTCAATTTTAAACATTCCAGGTGCAAGGACATTTGTCTTACTAAACTTATCTTCCTTAATTTTCACCAACTCCTCTTTCAACTCTATGATAGTGTGTAACAAATCTTAGTTTTCAGAGCGAATGTTTCCAACTCTATGATAGTGTGTAGCAAATCAAATATGACACCATATTCAATTTTGACTTTGGCAATTTCTTGTTCATATTTTGAAATTTGACACTTTAAAGATACGTTTTCCTCATCCAGTTGTTCTAGTTTTAGTTCAAAAGTTGGAGCACTCGACTGTTTGAGTTTGTTTTGCAAAGCAAGTTCTCGATCATCACAATCTTTTAGACACCATAGAAGACGACGTTTAACAATTGAAATTTCTTTTAACAAACGCTCGTTTTCAGCTTTCAAGGACTCGATTTGAGACACATTATCAACATTCTCAACATTATCAACAAATTTAACATAATTAACAACAATATTATCGTGATAATAAAGCAAAGATGATACAAAACAATAGATATGGTATCGCACATATAACATCTTCCAAGAGTATCGACATGGTTTCAAAAAGATTTGTTTCTCTGCTTTAGTTTTCAAAGTCCATGCCTCGCTTGCATTGAAAATTGTTTTCAATTACCAATCTCCTTCGAAGATCCCGTTCCCACATTTTTTGCATACATACAAGATTTCAACATGGAGTAAAAGTTGTTTTGAAAAATATCCCTTTGTTTTCGCAAGATAAGGCGATTGAAAAGTTTCAACTTTTAATTCTGAATTACGTTTAATTTCTTGTTCCAAAAGATTAAGGTCAGACATAAATATATCAAAATATTTAAGTAATTGACATCTTTCGGGTGATGGTGTGATTTTACTCAAAGAAGGTAAAGGACCATTTATTTGTCCAACTTGTTGGATGGGAACAACATTAGAAGAGGACTCAGGAATTGGTGTGATAACCCACGATGTGTTTGTATTATCCTGTTGTTTGAGAAAAGTCATTTATTTGTGCAACATTTTCCATTTTCAATCGACTCTCGTCATCTGCATCGAATTCCTCTTCACGATTATATTCAACAACACTCATAATGGAATCATCAATTCTATGTTCTCGCTTTGTACACTTGAGGATTTGGTTTGAATGCTCTATGTGAAAACGTGGTTTGTAATCGCTAATAATGGCCCATATCCATCCTGGATTTGGCTTAAAGTAAACTTTGAATTGTTGTGATTGACTCGCCATGTTTATAAACAACATTTCGAAACTCTTTTATTTTTTTGTAAATCGACAATTTTGTCAAGATCTTGATCAATTCCGCCCTTGAATGTTTTTGTACGTAAAATCGCTTTTGACATTTTAACACTTCGGACTTGGCTTTTGATTTTTCAAGTAAAGGCGTTAATTTGTTGTTGATGATCAAATTTTTGTTGTTCTTTTCGAGAAAGTAATTCATTCTTGGACGACTAGATCAATGACCGTTTTCCAAAGATTTTTCATTTTGGTATGATTTTGAAAAAGCAACTTCAAAACTGTATTCATGTTTCTCTTTTGTTTCAAAAATTTTGAGTTGTAACTTATAGCATTCATTGTCCTTAGTTAACAGTGCAATCTTAGCATTAAGATTCTTATTAATCTAATTGCACATCTCTAATTGAGATTAGGTGGTCTAAAATAAGGTCACGAGTCCGGGATCTAGATTAGGCAAAGGCTCATTTTGTTCAACTTGAGTTTCAACATAATCATTATTTAGATCCTCAAATATAATCACAGAGTTAATTTGATTATCATAGTTAACCGTAAGGTCATCTTGATTGTCAAATGTAACTACGGGATCCATTTGATTATCTTCGTGATGAGATGTAGAAGGCTCATGTTTAACACTCTATGCCTCATCAAATGCAGATGCAGACGGAGATATCAAATCATGTATAAGACATATGTTAGGATCCGGTACCTAAGACAAGCCATCAATGTCATACACTGGGCATGTGTCACTCATGTGGAGATCTTTCATGTTTGCTATTAACATCACAATTACGTTAGCTTGCAAGTCCTCCATGTCATCATCAGATTCTGCATTAGCCATGAAGCTCTATTCCTTGTTGGTAAGTGTTCCACCAGCTTCATCCTTGAGAGCCAAGAGTAAAGCCTCCTTGTAATAAGCGCTACCTCTTGTTCTCGGCTTTGGGCAAGCATTATCCAGATGACCTTTCTAGTTGCGCTTAGAAATAAGACCATTAACCCCTCAACATTTCCCCATCAACCATTTGAACTCATTGTTGTGAGCACCCATGTTATTCCTTCCATTAGCATTAAATCCTTGACCACTACCCATCTGACAACCATTTCCACTTTTCTGAACCTCAACCCTTCCATTGTTAACAACTGCTTGATTCCTTGTGTTAGATGAGTGTGTCGAATACGATTGTTGGATTTGTTAGCAAATCTCCCGAAGGCTCTAGCAATTAACGAAAATCCTTGATTCAACGTATCGAAAGTCGCTTTATCCTCATCCCGATGTCTCAATCAGCGTCGAATCGCGTAGTTGTTGTAGGAACTGATTGAGTTTCTTGTGATTCTTTGTGAAGGATCATATGGTGTAATCCCAGAGCTTTGTGGTGGATTTATGAAGACAATATGATTGGAAATTGAGGATAACAAGCTTGTGTACAAAGCAAGAGTTTGATTATTCGGTAGAGTTGAGAGATGTGGACTTTCACGGATAATTCTCGCTTTGTCTACTTCCTTTTGATGGTGCTTCAAATAGTCATACAACAACCGTATCGTTGCTTGATGAAGATTCTAGCGATGGATGAATATAACATACCTTTCAATCGGGACCAAGATGCTAAGGAACTTTGTATTGATTGCAATTCTTGGCATAATGATGCCGTGTTTGTCCAAGTCATTGATGATGTCTGAGAACCGATGATAGTATGAGTCTAATGATCCCCTGGTTCAACCATGAAATTCTCATAGGATAAGTAAAGTTTTGATTTCGCTTGGTTTGATTGAGTTCTGCCTTCCATTAAGATGAATTTGTTCCCACATAGCTTTGGCGGCCGAAAGCATCACCAATCGCGAAGAATCGCATTGGGTAAACTCAAAGGATATATTGCATTGCAAGTTCATCCGCCAAGTGAAGTAGTTGTTCAACAAAGGAGTTGATCTAATCGAGAGTGGTGGTAACATCATCTCTTGGTGGATTAGTAGTTGGATCTCGAGAACCGTTGTAGTAGGAATTTAAAAGGACCTCAAGAATGACGCACTTCAAAACATACCATGTTGTTTCTTGAGATCACAAAATCTAAAAAACCTTATCACCCATTGATCATAGTTTCTAGAAAGTGAGCATTGGAGGTTCTATCAAGGGATCCAGCTTCATGAATGAAGTGTTGGCTGCTTAAAGCTTTACACATCTTTGCAAACCAAGAGGGTTCCTTCTGTGTTGTGACATTCATAGCATACTTAGCTGGAAAATGATATTAGAAGTAGTTAGCATGTTGATATTGTTGATGAAGGTTTGGTTGAGGGATTTGTGGTGGAAGAGGTTGTGCTCCTTGAGGAAAGTAAACTGATGATGGTTGTTGAAATTGTTGTTGAGGGTATTGTTGTGGTTGTTGTTGTTGTTGAGGATACTCATGAGGAAAGTAGTTGGAGTATGGTGGTTGAGACATCTTGAAACTTGTGTTTGATGATGGATCTTTGTAGTCGAATGAAACTTGATGTTGTTGATGAAGTACACTTAGGCGTAAACAAGTCTTAGGCGTAAACTCCATGTCCTTACGTAAACAAGTGCTTAGTAAATCCTTCTACACGTAAGCTTTAGGTTATACGTGAAGTTTAAAGTAAACTAAATGCTTATAAGTAAGAACTGCACGTAAGATAATCTTAGCGTAGAGTGTTTACTCTCAGAAACTTTTAAGCTTAAGCGTAAACTTAGGTTTTATCCAAAAACTTTACACTTATCCAAGTGTAAAAGATATCCACGTTGAAGTGTTTTTAGGCTTATCAAGCAAGAAAACACCGAAGTTAACCAACAACTTTGAAGATCGATGAAGAAATTCCTTACGCTTAGGATTAGGCTTAAATTCTCCTCGACTTAGCGAGCTAGGCATAACTTTAGGGTTTTGTTGCGCGAAAAATACGTAAATTTACCAAGCTTGATTTTTATGTAACTAAATGTTTTGGAAACTTGATTTTAAGGATAAAGCGACTTCAAAATCACCAAGATAACAAGAAAGTTTGAAACTTGATGATCCAAAGTTACTTTTCTACCACGCGTGTGAAACAAGTAATACACGATTCAAAACCAAGATCAAAAACTAATCTAAACACGTAAAGTTTGTAACTTTTGCAAAAAGCGAAACTTTAACATAGAATAAACCTTAACCCATAAGAATCTTGAGTTTACAAGTGTAAAAATCAAAGCTTTTATGCATGAAAAGTGTAAACGCAAACCCACGCCATCGTGGACTATAACTTCAAAACAAAGTGTTTCACCCAACTAGATGGCGATTGATACAACTGTTAGGTCACCCTAACTTAACACAAGCATCAATATGATAGAAATACGGATGAGAAGGACTGTTGCACACACAAACACACACACGAATGGCAATAGATAAAGGTTATGCGTAGGAATGTATTATGAGTGAACAACACTCTCAAATGAGAGTATACAAGAGTATTTATAGGGGAAGGGAGCTAGGGCAACACATCTAGTCCCTTCCTTGCCTAATGGGCTTTTGCATGGGCTTATGGGATTTCTACATAAGCCATGCCTTACTAACTAACATAAAAGCCATATAATTGCAACCTATTACATATAAATGACTAAAACTTTATAATAACGTTATTGTACATGCCTAATGGGCTCTTATTACATTTGTCAACCTAATAAGTCCGCTATCTACGTGGATTGACGCTATTAATGTTAGGTCATCCGTAACCCATGCACAAGACGTAAATAGTATTAAATGCTCGAAAATGACATTAAATGCTCATAAATGGCACATTTTGATAAACGTGCACTCGAAAAATTAAATACTCATTAATTAGAAAATATATTCATTTTTAGACGTTAGTTTCCATTTAAAATAGCGAATAACAAGACAAGTCTTGTTATCGAAGGTTTAATATAAAAACCATTTATTATTTATGTTTTTTAGTTTTATTAACATGTTTATATATATATATATATATATATATATATATATATATATATATATATATATATATATATATATATATATATTACGCCAATTCAATATAAGTCTCAGTAGGTTATTCGTTTGAGTCTACAAGCACGCAGTTATGACTTCGGCTTTTATACATTCTGTAGTCCAATATATACTAAAGTCCGTTTTGACGGTGTTGTTGGGGTCAACTATAACTAAAAAGTCAAAAAAAGCTCCGTTGCCATAAAGTTGACAATTTATAATATAAGTCTAAGTAAATAATCACAATATCTCAAATCAATCTCTAATCAACCCATATCAATCTCTCCATCCAAACAAACTACCAAATATACCCGTAACCAATGTCACGACCCTAATGGTCTTGACATCTACCCCGTAGTATACCATCGTGAACCAAACAAGCTCGAAGCTTTTCTGCCTACGCGTCTCATCCAAACACCAACAACCACTACCAACAAGTTACCACAATGACCCGACCCAGACCCATGGTCCTCATGGGTCTCGTACACCACAACCATCCCATGTACGAAGCCTTAGTGGCTCGTACAACCTACTACATCCATCCAAACGCTCCTAAATGGCTTCTCCAATACCCAAACACAATCAAACAACATCCAAACAACATCCAATCATCAAACACATCAACTAATCATGACCAAGAACATGAAACATTGA
Organism: Chrysanthemum makinoi; assembly: GCA_910596185.1. Taxonomy (NCBI): domain Eukaryota; kingdom Viridiplantae; phylum Streptophyta; class Magnoliopsida; order Asterales; family Asteraceae; genus Chrysanthemum; species Chrysanthemum makinoi. Next base: position 152,573,146 of record OU343216.1, read on the forward strand.
TAAAAATGCAAAAACACATGATACCAAAACACTAGTTACATGTTCTTATTAGTTATAAACTTGTTTTAGACCCGTGTTCATCAAAAACCCACCATGGTCGCCACATGTACGAGCCAAATAGGTCTCGTACGAGGGTTTACAAAACTTAAATGAGTCGTAACCAAGCTCCATTTACCTTTTCCAAACCCGATCTACAAAAATACGAGAAAGCCCTAGAAATCCGAAACGTTTTTGAGGGATTTGGGGATGTTATCGTGGATGTTATAGCTCGTGCTATATATGGATGGAAAGAGGAAAAAGAGATCTATCTAATGGTGGTGGAGGTGTAGGTTCACTCACCGGATTTTGGCCGAAAAGTGGCCTGAGAGAGGCGGCAGTCGTGGGGTGGTGGTGGCTAGGGTTAGGGTTTGTTAGTGGAGAGAGAGAGAGTAGAGAGAGAAAGTGGATGGTGTGTGTGTTTTTAGTGAGAGAAAGTAAAGAGGTGACTGAGGTGGGATGGGGTATTTATATTTAGAGCTAGGGACCTCAAAATAAATAAAAGTGGCTAGGGGCCTAGGTGGTCTTGGGGACAAACCCAATTTTTTGTAAAACTAACTTCGCTTACCCTTCCAGCTCATATATTGTCCCCAAGTGTCCTGCACGACTTTCCTTCGACTTTTTATCGCTTTTATTTACGTTTTTCCACGAGTTTTGATTATTTATGTGTCAAGTTTCGTGTTACGGTTTAAAAGTTACTTTATCTCTCGTTATAGGAGTTTATTGTGCAGAATCACAATTGCTTAACGAAAAAGGTTAAAACTCATACGATAATAAAATAAATCATAAAAACCAATAAACGATATCAAAAAAAGTCATGGTTAATCGGAATAGTTCTAAAGGCAACTACTCGGTTTAACTTAGAGTAATGCGGTTACCTAAAATGGGCTCCCTAATTGCCAGTTGTCACAGCCTCCCAGCCTTAGAAGAAACCCGTCCCGGATCTACCCGGAAGCTTGATGTCACAAGAGTTTAGGGTACTTCCTAAGGAATCGTCCTCATCGTTCCCAAGTAAACTCTAGTCCATGACGAGTTCCACGAACTTTGATAATCGAATACTGCTATGCTTGACCATTTAACTCACACGATCCATGATTTCAATCGGTTCCTCAACGAAATTCAATTTCTCATCAATACGGATATCTCTCATAGGTACAACTAAGTTTTCCTCGGAAGATTTTTAAGATTACTAACACCGGCGACATCGTACACCGCTCAACTCCAAGGTAGCTCAAGATCGTAGTTCTTGGTCCGATTCTTTCTAGGATTGGAAAGGGACCAATGTATCGGGGGTTGAATTTTCCATGCTTGCCAAAGCGTATCACTCCTTCCCAAGGAGAAACCTTCAACATAACACGATCTCCTAACTGAAACTCTAAAGGTTTACGTCTCTACTTCCATGTAACTTTTTGTCTATCACGGCTGGTTTGAAAATGATTCATCAATCTATCTTCTTAGTGGTTTCTAGAATGAGTTCGGGACGTAGAGTGACTCCTCGCCAACTTCCTCACTTCAACGTGACGGAGAGAAGGACATTTTTGGCCATATAATGCCTCAAATGAAGCGGCCTTAATGCTAGTATGATAACTATTGTTGTAAGAGAATTCGCCAAAGTAGTAGGTATTTCTCCGGCCTTTTCCAAATCGATGACACGTGCACCAAGCACATCTTCTGGGCAATCAATGGTTCTTTCACTCTGGATGTCGGTTTAAAGATGATAAGCAGTGCTCATATCCAAATTTGTTCCTAATGCTGTCTATAAGGACTTCCAGAAGTTGGATGTAAAACGGCTATCTCGGTCGGAATGATAGATACATTGCATCCATGACGTGATACTATCTCTTTGATACATGGAAAGGAAGCTTTACGCCATTATCGACCTCCGATGCCAAGAAGTGAGACTTAGTCAAACGATCTACGATTACCCGGATAAGCGTCACGCTAATCGTTCTTGTAATTTGGTCGCCTCCCATTTCCATACAGGAGTTCTGGTTGAACTAAAAGTCACGAGGGTTTACGGTTTCACTTTTACTTTGGAACAAGTCAAGCATTTCATCGACATAGGAGCGTCGGCTTTCATGTTCGCCGTAGAGTTTCTTCAAGTCATGATACATCTTATCGAATTCGGGATGAATAGCGACTTCGTGCATAATCAACTCACGGATTCCCGCCATGAAATGGTATCCAACTTCTGCCTCCGGCGTAAGGTTCCATCTAACGCTTCAAAATTGCTTTCACTTTCTACCATTCCATGTAGGTTCTCAAATGGACCGGTTCTCTTCCTCACAACACCAGGCAAGGCCAGATTTGAGGAAGATAGAGGCTAACTAATGGTCATTCCTAGGGTTGAGCGAGTAAAGGTGGAATGTTCTCCTTATGGCTCAAAGGTAATATGCAACCATTGGCTTTACTAGGGTGATAATGAATCTCACTGGTCATAATCACTGAAAACTCTAACCAACTTAATGTCTCATATTTAGCTCCTTTTGGTCTAAGATGTGTTTCATTCTTTTATGGTCGGTAAACACTACACACTTGGTTCCATACAGATAATGTCTCCAAGTCCTGAGGGAAAACACTACAACACCTATTTCGTGTCATGGATGGTGTAGTGTTTCTCATGCTTCTTAAGTTGTCGGGAGGCATAAGCTATCACCTTCTCCCGTTGCATCAAAACAACGCCTAAGCCTTTATGTGAACGTTGCGAATGCGACAAGATCATCGTTTCCTTCACAAAGCTAGGATACGCACTACACAACTTCTCCTTCGGTTGGAACGCCTTCTTCCTTTTCTTCCCAATCATACTTAACGTCCTTCAAGGCCGGGCCATCGTGGACTTAGCTGTTTTGGAGAATCAATGAAACTCCTAATAGCCTCTGCTAAACCTAAACGGGCGAACTTCCGATGGGTTCCTAGGCGCCCATTCCTTAATAGCCTCGATCTTGGTTGGGTCAACATGAACTCCTCGACTATCTACGTGGCCTAAGAATTAAGAGTCGAATCCAAAATTCACACTTAGAGAATTTGGCATACACTACTCTTTTGACTCAACTCTAAATGAGCCTCAAATGCTTTTCGTTCTCTCTATTCTTGGAGTATATCAAGATGTCGTCTATGAATAGTAGAATCACAAACTTATCAGATATGAAGCACACACTTGCGTTATAAGATCCATGAATAACGCTGGTGCGTTGGTCAAACCAAACGACATTACTTGGAATTCATAGTGTCCATAACGAGTCCTAAATGCCGTCTTAGGGATATCCTCCTCTCGAACTCTAAGTTGGTGATATCCAAACCGCAAGTTGATCTTAGAAAAGACACTAGCTCCTTGGAGTTGGTCAAATAGGTAATCTATTCTAGGTAGTCGGTATCGATTCTTCACTGTCAACTTATTTAACTCCTTATAGTCAATGCACATCCAGAACGATCCATCCTTATTCTTCAAAAATAAAGCAGGTGCTCACGCTACTTAAACAACTTAATAATGAACTTCTCTAACAACTCTACCAACTACTTAGACAGCTCTTCAATTCTCTTGGAGCAAGTCGATAGGGTGCCCCGCTATAGTGCGCAGCACTGTGTATCAACTCAATTGGAATTCCACTTGTCGGCTGTGGAATACTAGGCGATCGAGAAACACATCCGAAACTCTAACGACGGTACATCCTTAAGGTGTACTTTCCTCGCTTTTCTTTTCAAAGAATTTGAGCCAAGAAAAGACAACCTCTATCGATGTACTACAGGGCCTTAATATAAGAGAGATGATGCTCAACCTGGGGAGGGACCTCCACATCACTGATCTCCTTGTATGTTCGGAACGTTTCCGCCAATGCATAATACGACGATCTTCTCATCACTGATGATGTGTGCACCGTTCTTCAACAGCCAATCCATTCCGATGATGAGGTCAAAACTTTCTAAGTTAACTGGAAAAATGTCTATGCTAAACAGGTGGTCTAGGAAACTTAGTGCAACCTGGACACAT
>OU343216.1:152577269-152610237 GCA_910596185.1 Chrysanthemum makinoi
GTCTATCCTTTCGCTATTTCCATTAGCTAACTCCACGTCATAACTTAACCCTAAAGGTGTTGAGGAAATTCCTAGTAATGGCATAAAGGTGGTGGATACGAAGCTCATAACGGCACCAATATCAAACAATATGGAATAATAGGGGTTATTAAGAAGGAACGTAACCGTAACTACGTTCGGGTCCTCACCGGCTTCCTTCCCAATGGCATACACTCGCGTTGTTCCCACGTCTCTCTGTTGATTCCTAGCACCCTGATTTCCCTGGTTCCATTTAACCTCTCGCTTCACAAGGTTATGCCCATTACTTCCCACACCTCGGTTAACTATACCTCCTCCATTACCGGGGTTTCCTTTCATCCAAGACTCGACTCATTCTTGTATTGCCCTTTCTTTTGCACATCCAAAACAGTGACAAGGGTCAGCCCCGCTTCCTCAGGTTGAGCCACAACAAGGGACGGGACCTACGTCAGACACCCCCAAATTCAAGACAAATAGGAAGACTTAATCAAGTTTTGAGGCTTACAATTGATTGGTATCTCACACGAGTATAGCAAACAAGATAGTCATTATCATTCAAAACCAATCCCAAATTTAAATATTCAAAACATTAATCCCAAAATGTAAATATTAGGCCAAAACATGATTTAATAAAAATAGGTCCCTATAAATTATCAGAGTCGATTATGATCCTTGAACCATGCCTCCTTGCCAATCTTCCACGGAACATTAATTTCAAACATCACTTAATTACCACGAGAAAACATGCTAAAAGGTCGCCAACTTGGTGAGTTCATAGGTTTAAATTCAAGTTAAAAGTAGTGGACCCTGAGGAGTTAATTTGCTATATGAGACCTAAGATAGATACACATCAATCACAAACAAATATCATATCCGATATCATAATGGGCCCCTAGCGACATTACAAAGACACCGTAGCAAGTCTAACGATTGCTAACCCTACTAGGTGAGGTGAAGTCTATACTTAGCTAGGCAAGTGTACAATTAGATTGCTACCAGACTAAGGCAAATACTACCACATATCTATCTAATGGTCAAGCATAATCAAATCAAAATAGTTTAGAAGGTCCAAAATAGTAGCATGATTCTCACCCCGTTTAGTTAAAACATAGATAAAAGTGGGGCTATGAAACTCACCTCAAGCAAGCAACACACAAATAAACACTAGCGAGGATAAATACTAATCACGGACACAACAACTATCACTTCGGCATGACCATAATGTAAACTTGTTTAATATATATTTCCCAAAATCAACGTATCTACCAATGTATTCCTTTTCGTTATCTCCAAAAATGTCTTGTTTCACCGTTTAGTCCTATTGGTATCACCACGGGTGTATCGACCAATATGATATCATAAACTAAAAGGATCAATATGTGACTATTTCACATGTCCGGTTTAGTTCCTTTAATAAATAATAGACCTTATCCGAATTCGTCAACCGATAAACTCAATTATTTATTCGTACGCTTAATATCCCATAAACCGACCGCATCCTAATGAGTCATAAGGATAATTCACCATTAATAACGCTATCCCGACGTACCTAGCGGTCTCTTATCAGATTCGTCAACCTAATAAGTCCGCTACCCACCCGGATCGACGTTATTAATGTTAGGTTATCCGTAACCCATGCTCACATCGTAAATAAATAAATATTTGGAAATAGTATTAAATGCTCATAATTGGCATATTTCGATAACGTGCAATCAAATTAGAAAACCTTTCCATTTTAGTTGTTAGTTTCCATTTAAAATAGTAAATAACAAGACAAGTCTTGTTATCGATAGTTTTGGTATAAAAGCCTTTTATTATTTATATGTTTCATAGTTTATTAGCATTTTCATATATATATATATATATATATATATATATATATATATATATATATATATATATATATATATATATATATATATATTTTAGATGAAAATTATTAATTTCATATCAAGTATTCGCTTTCGGAGTCCATAAGCACCAGTCATGACTTCTAAGCTTTAATCAATCAATAGTCCAAACTATACTAAAGTCCATGTTATTCGGCATTTTCTGGGTTAACAATTGACTAAAAAGTCAAAGTAACACCGACGTTGCTCAAAGTTGAGAATTTATATATTAAGTCCAAATAAAAGTCATAATAATTTAATCTTAAATCTCTAATCAATCAAGCCAACCAATAAACCAACTAAATATACGAAACCAATGTTATGACCCTAATGGTTTGCCATTTCATCATTAAGAACCACATGAACCCAAGTCTCTAAGCTTTTCGCTCCATCGCTGTCATCCATACACCAACAATATCAACCAACAAGCTACCACAACAACTCGACGGACGCGGGTCCATAGGGTCATGTACATACACCACATGACCCATCAGGTCTTGTGGCTCACGTCTCTATAAATTAAACATTCAAACACTCCCAAATGGCTTCCACAACATCCAAACACAATCAATCAACCTCCAATCATCATCCAAACATCAAATCCATCAACTAATCCTAGTAGAAAACATGAAACATGACCTAAAATGCAAAAACCCAACAATATGATACACCACATGATACCAAATCACTAGCTACATGTTTATTTAAGTGTAAATTGGTTTTAATCCCATGTTTAAACCAAAACCCTAATATTCAACCATGTAATGAGCCTAAGGAGACCATCACGTGCTTCTTATAATAAAAAAGTTGACCCATGTTGCTTTTACCATTTTACAATCCGATCTACAAGATTTAATAAAAACCCTAGAATCACAAATCTTATTTGTAAGATTTGGAGCTGTTAATGTAGGCTTTTGTGATAGATTTATATATGGATGGAAAGAGAAAAGAGAGATATATCTAATGGTAGTGGAGGTGTAATTTCACTCGCCGGAAAATGGCCGGAAAGTGGCCGGCGGTGGTGGTGTTATTTTAGGGTTAGGGTTTTGTTTTGGTGGAGGAGAGAGAGTAGTGAGAGAAAGTAAGGTGTAGGTATTTTTAGTAAGAGAAATGAAAGAGTGAAATGAGTGTTAGGGAGAGTATTTATATGTGGGATTAGGGAGTTAGAAAAAAAATAGAAAAGTGGTGGGAGGGGTGGTCGACCATGTAGAAATTGAGGGGCCGAAGCTGAAATTTTTCGTAAACTATCCAATTTACCCACTTTCGAGCTCATATATTGTCCTACGAGTATCCCACGACGTTCATTCAACTTACTACTATGTTTATTTATGTTTTTTCACAAGTTTTCACTATTTATTTGCCAATTTTCGAGTTACGGTTTAAAAGTTACGTTATTTCTTGTTTTGGCTTTTATAGTGCGAATCAATAGTGCCTATCAAAAAGACTTAAAACTCACATGATAACTCATCCAATAATAAAATAAATCATAAAACCAATAAATATATCAAATCAATTCATTATCGATGAAATAGTGATAAAGCAAAAGCTCGGTTTAGTTTAACGTGAATGCGGTTACCTAAGTAAACTCCCCTAAATTGCCATAGCCTCCCCTCGTAAGAAACCGTCCGGATTCACCTGAAGTTGCTTGATGTCATGAAGAGTTTAGGATACATCTACTAATACCCCTCACGCTCTAAGTGAACCTGCATGTCGGGAGTTCCAATGAACTTTGATAATCGGAATACGGCTATGCTTCAGCCGTTTAATCTCACGATCCATGATCTCAATCGCCTCAAAAGAAATATTTTCATCAATACGATATCTCTTAAATGCACAACTAGGTTATCCTCCGAAAGACATTTCTTAAGATTACTAACATGAAAGACATGTGTAAGACCGCTCAATTCCATGGTAGCTCAAGTGTGTTACCGTCCAATTCTTTCCAGATTGGAGGGACCAATATATCGTGGATTGAGTTTTCCACGCTTCCAAAATGAATCACCCTTTCAAGAGAAACCTTAACATAACATGATCTCCAACCGAAATTCTAAAGGTTTACGTCTCCTATCGGATAACTCTTTTGTCTATCTCAGCGGTTTGCAAGCGGTTATTGAATCAACTATCTTCAAGTGGTTTCTAGGACAAGTTCAGGATCGGTAAGTTGACTCTCACCAACTTTAGCCCAACAAACAAAGAGAATGACGCTTTCGCCATACAGTTTCCAAATGGAGCGGCCTTAATGGTAGAATGATAACTATTGTTGTAGGAAAATTTGGCCAAAGGGAGATGTCTCTCCAGCCCTCTTGAAATCAATGACACGTGCCCTAAGCATATCCTCTAAGGTATGAATGGTTCTCTCGCTCTGACCATCGGTTTGAGGATGATATGCAGTGCTCATATCCAAGTTTCTTCCTAACGCTGACTGCAAGGATCTCCAAAAGTGGGATGTAAAATGGCTATCCATCGAAAAATGATAGATACCGTTACTCCATTACGCGATACTATCTCCTTAATGTACTGAACAGCTTGTCGAGGCTATCGACCTCGCTAATGGCTGCTAAGTGAGCGTAATTAGTCAAACGATCCACGATTACCTGCATAACATCACGCTTAGTCGTTTCTTGTAGTTTGGTGATAAAGTCCATGGTGATCGCATCCCATTTCCATTCTTGGAGTTCAGTTCAACTAAGAGTTTGAGGGTTTTCTGGGTGTTCTACTACCTTAGAACAAGTCAAGCACCAACTAACATACCGAAGCCATGGCTTTCATGTTAGCCACCAAGAAGTTTCTTCAAGTCCCGATACATTCATCTACTCCGGATGAATAGAGTATTTGACTTCTTATGCGAATCGTGAATAATCAACTCCACGATTCCATGAAATGGTATCCAGCCTTCGCCTCTAAAGCATAAGGTTCCACGAACGCTCCGAAGCCATTTTCACTTTCTACCATTCCATGTAGATTCTCATAACGACGGTTCTCTTCTCGCAATGCCGCAGCCAGGCTAAGATTTGAGATGGTAGAGGCGACTAATGGTCATTCCTAGCCATCAATGAGCAAAAGTGGAATGTTCTCCTTATGACTTGCACCCAAACAATTATTAGCTTACCTGGGATGATAATGAATCTCAAGGCTATAATCACCGAGAAACTCTAACCAACGACGTCGTCTCATATTCAGCCCTTCTCGATCTAAGATATGCTTCAGGCTTTTATGGTCGGTAAACACTACACACTTGGTTCCATACAGATAATGTCTCCGATTCTAAGAGCAAACACCTAAAGACCTAACCTAAGATCATGGGTGGTGTAGTTTCTCATGCATCTTAAGTTGTTGGAGGCATAAGCTATCACCTTCTCCCGTTGCATCAAAAAACAGCACCTAAGCCTTTGCCAAGCCGAGGTCGTAGTACACACGAAAAAGTCTTTGCTTCCTTTAGGAAAAGCTAGGATGGCGTTAATTCACACAACTTCTCCTTCGAAGTTGGAATGCTTCTTTTTCCTTTCTCCCATTCATACTTAACGCCCTTCTCAGGTCCAATTTGGTCACGACATAGCTATTTTGGAGAATCCTCAATGAACCTCTGCATAATACCCTCGCTAAACCTAGAAACTGCCGGATACTTCTCATGGGTTCTTAGGGTTGCCCATTCCAATGGCGCTAATCTTAATGGTCAACATGAATTTCAAATATCATCACGTGACCTAAGAATTGCAACTTCGGATGGAATCCAAAATTCACGCTAGAGAACTTGGCATACAACTTCTCTTCTCTCAACAACTCTAAAATGAGTCTCAAATGATTCGTTCCTTTCTACTCTTCTAGTATATCAAGATGTCGCCTATGAATACTATCACAAACTTATTCAAGTAGGGTTTAGATACTGTTCATGAGATCCATGAATACCATTGACTGCTGGTCAAACCAAACCACATCACTTGGAATTCATAGTGCCCATAACGAAGTCCTAAACGCCGCTTGGGATATCCTCCTCTCAACTCTAAGTCGGTGATAACCGGTTATCGTAAGTCAATCTGGAAAAGACACTAGCTCCTTGAGTTGATCAAATAGGTCATCTATTCTAGTAACTTGAATATCAATTTTCACCGCCAACTTATTCAACTCCCTCAGTCAATACACATTCAAACGATCCATCCATCTTATTCACAAACAACATTGGTGCTCCCCTGGTAACAAACTTGGTCAATGAATCCTTCTTCTGACAACTCACAACTGTTTACAGATGTCCTCCAATTCTCTTGGAGCAAGTCGATAGGTGCGGGGCCAAGTGGGTACAACACCGTATCAACTCAATTTGAATTCCACTAGTTTGCATGTGGAACTTCGAAAATCATCGGGAAACACATCTGGAAACTTCAACGACGGGTACATCATTAAGGTGTTTCACTCTTCTCTGCTCCTTTTCGAATTTGAGCCAAGAGAAGACAACCTCCTCTATCGATGTACTTTCAGCTTGACATGCGAGATGATGCTCAACCGGGGACTTCATAGTAGCTCGGATCTCCCTTGTATGCTCGTAACATTTTCGCCATACTGTACATGACGAGCTATATTCTCATCGAGATGATGTGTGCACCATTCTTCGACAATCAATCCATTCCGATGATGACGCCAAAACTTCCTAGGACTGGTAATCAGTAATAGGTCTATGCCAAAATGGTGCGGTCTAGGAAACCAAGGTACAACCTCGCACTATGGTGTTATGTATCTTCTCCCTATTCATTAGCTAATTCCACATCGTAATCAACCTAGAGGTGTTTGGGAAATTCTAGTAATGGCATAAAGGTGGTGGATAACAAAATCATTCGGCACCATTGTAAGACAAACAAAGATGGAAGATAGCCATTATTGAGAATAACGCAATTCAGAACTACTAGGTCCTCACTAGCTTCCTTCCACATAGCATACAACAAAGTACTGCGCTTTTCCCATGTCTCTCTCTCGATTCCTAGCACTCTGATTTCTCATTCTCCATAACCTCACGCCAAAGGGTTTAAGCCATTTCTGCCACCATCGCTTCACAAATCCTCTCATTACCGGGTTTCCTTTCATCTAGAGCTCGACACTCATTCTTGTAGTGCCCTTTCTTTCACATCCAAAATAGTAAATAAATGCCTTCCAAATGCTTGTGCTTGAAAATGAATGCAACAAGGGATCTGACCTACCGCTTTTGGCCATGTGTCCACCTTAGAGCAATTCCTACACACAACAGCACGGCCTATGTGGTGTCGATCAGAACGACCACACAAGGGCTTGGCAACCTTCATAACCCTTCTTCTCTCCATTTCCTGGCAAACACCCCTGGCTATCTCTTGCCGCTTGTTGCCATTCCCTTAACAACTTATTCTCTTCCTTATGACTCTTATCCTTGTCTCCTACTTCCAATACATAAGAGTCCATCAAACTGAGCCACGTGAATTGCCTCATGCAAGTTAACTGGTTTCGCAATATGACATCATTCAGTAGCTAAGACAATCCATCAAGATACCTTTCTCAATCTTGGGCTGGTTTCAAATGAACCATGTCGTGGAAAAGCAAATGACAACTTGAAACTAATGCATTGTAAAAGTCATGTTTGCAATTCTAACCTTATGGTTCCGTAACTCACCCTAGCTTCTTAAATTCATTCCTAGACAAGAGTCTTGATCAAGAGAGCCTCAAACTGGTCCAAGTCAAGTTATGTTACATCACTCCCTTACGGATCTATGATAGTTGTTTCACCAGTCAATCTTCGCTTCACCAGCGTAAATGTTGTGTACCTAACCTTACAATCCTCTTCACAAGCTTGCTAACGGTAAACATTGCACTCCGTTTTCCCATCCACCAGTTAGGTAAATCCACTCCCTTAGTTCTTCAACTGATGGGACCACACAATCAACTCTTTAGGTACAACCTCGAGTTCGATTCATAACAGGAGGTTCCACCAAAGGTGTTAGAGATTAGAATCGTCAGTAGTTCGCCTACACGCCGCCAAGTCGGCCTGCCGGTGGGCGTCCAAAGCGCGTAGGTTTTTTGAATAGGACCATTCTCGGCGACGCTGCTCACATTCGGGTGCTCTCGCTACTGGTTATCGCTGTTCCAAACTCAATAGCCGGAGTGGTCGGGTGACCACCTCGACGGACGGGCACCAATAGCCAGCAGGGTCGCCTATTAATCAAAGGCTGCGGTTTCTTGGTGCCAGCTCTGGCCTTGCTGCAAGAATAAGGGCCATGAGTTCACAATTCACGCCTAAAAGACTGAGTATGGGTTCAAGGATCACCAAATAACGCTCGAATACATAATCAAGGTTAACAAGGATAATGTTACACCATAACAAAACAAATCCCTAGACCTAATTCATAACTAAAAGGATGCACGCTCCAATAACCATAACTCAGGTTCCAAAGTGGAATACATGAAAGGATACGGAGAAATCAAAAATGATCCTAACAACGATACTAATAAGATAATTACAAAGATCTACATCTCAAACTAGAGACTATCATGGTTCTGAGATGAACAAAGCTATGAATCTAATACAATCTAGCTACGATCGGAATACCACTACTAATGTATCTCCTAACATCGCCAACCTCTCTACAAAGACGCAAGCTTAACACGCCGAAGGCCATGTCGCGATCACTCTTCGACCACGACCTCTCTCTCCAATCATCACCTAATATAAGCGCCATATCGCTTCTGTCAGATCTCGTACTGCTGGCAGTCCCTCTGCAAAGAGTCCCCAACTCGCCTCGAGCTCGATATACCCTCTCAGATCTTAGTCCTCCCACCACCAAACCATATTCTGCACTCAAATCTCAACACTAGCTCTCGATATCCAACCAACCGATTTGTCAACCTACTAAGTTTTAACACCTTGCATGCTCCTCCTACATCCCACCCATCTCCACCCTGCTCTCTGAAGCACCGATGGTACCGAACAATGGCTACCCATCCAGGTGAAGGTAGGTAACCAAAATCAAAAGGTCTTTGCCTAGGAGAATCGCCGCAAAGGCAAAAGGAGAGCACTGTCCCCAAGAATGCACATGCGCACTGCAACGTGAGAGACCCCCATCGGGATCCACCCCCTCCTGAGATCCTCATCCTCACCACTCCTCCTCAATCTCATGCCCCCTTCGATCTCATGCTCCTGGCCTAGCCTCATCCTGAGGGAGACCCCTGAGTCGGTCTATGTGGTGAATCCAAGGTGGTACAAGAGGGGATCTAGGCTTCTAAGACATGGTGTTACCGTGGGTGATGACAAGAGAGTGAGCTACCAGGTGAATAAAGTGATGACGTGGTCGCACGGACATACGCGGCAATACAACGAGTAAGTCTAGAGTCTCAAATTCGCGGCTAAGACTTGATGCAAAAGTGAGCTACCTAGATGAGCTAGGCGATGATGTGATGATGGACTGTTTTATCGCTTATCCGATGATGATCACCAATGCAATGCATCATGAGAGTCAATGTTGGGGAACTAGAAGCAAAAGGGACATCCTCAAACATATCATAAGGTAGTGAAGGCATGGTCTCGCGACAATGGCATATGGTAGGTATAAGTGTTCAAAACAACTAGTTCTACAAGCATCAACCTCAACCAAAACATATATCACATAAGTAAAATAGAGGTACCAAGATTACTCAAAATATGCCTTTAAATAAAACACGTAGTTCGTTTCATCACATAATCCACGCATCATATAATCCCAAATCAAATCAATCATATAATCAAGCTCAAAATCCTAAAATCATAACATATCAATAATCCAAATCAAATCCATAATATCACACAATCAATAACATATACCCAACATCAATAATCATATCTCAAAACATAACATCTCAATAAACAATTCACAATCTATAATATCTCATAAGTCAAATCGCAGCTCATACCATAATCAAATAAGAAGTTCGGCTTGCCTAAAAGTGGAATGCGCTTGCCGAGGATCAATTTTCAATGTGGTTTATAGTTTAGGTTTTATTAAATACCTGCCTCTATAACCTTGAGCTCATGCGACCAATCCTGTAGAATACACCCCCAAATCTCTCAGACAATGAAGACTTAATCAAGTTTATGGGCGCTATAATTGCATTGGTATCTCACACAAGTATAGCAAACTAGATAGTCATTATCATTTAAAACCAATCCCAAATTTAAATATTCAAAACATTAATCCCAAAATGTAAATATTAGGCCCAAACACGATTTAATAAAAATAAGTCCCCGTAAATTATCAGAGTCGATTATGATCCTTGAACCATGCCTCCTGAGGTTCCTCGAACACGCATCTAAACATCACTCTTAATTACCCGGTAAACATGCTAAAAGGTCACCAACATTGGTGAAGTCTTACAGGTTTAAATTCAAGTTAAAAGTAGTGGACCTGTAGGAGTTAATTTGTTACGCGAGACCTAAGATAGATACACATCAATCACAAACAAATATCATATCTGATATCATAATGGGCCCCTAGCGACACTAGCCAAAGACAAATGTGAAAGCAAAAGTCTAGAACGATTGCATAACCCCCGACTAGGTCAGGTAGAAGCTCATACTTAGCTAGGCAAGTTTTATAGCAATTAGGATTGCTACCCTTATCATATAAAGTGCCTGTACTACATCTATCCAATCGGCCACATAAGCAAACAATAGTTTAGAAGGTCCAAAATAGTAAAGATGATTCTCACCTCAATTCTAGTTAAAAAAACATAGATAAAAGTAGGGCTATGAAACTCACCTCAAGCAAGCAACGCACTAATAAACACTAGCCGAGGATAAATGCCTAATCATGCACTGTACAACTATCGACTCCAAGTACCACCTATTAATGTAAACTCATTTTATATATATTTCCCAAAATCAACGTTATCTACCCCAATGTAATTCCTTTTCGCTATCTCCAAAATGTATTGTTTCACCGCTTAGTCCAAGTTGCCGTATCAATGCGGTGTGTATCGACTCATCATGATATCATGAATGCACTCAAACAACCAATATGTGACTCAATGCAACACAATGAGACGCCTAGCGATATAAGCTCCATGGTCCAATAAGTTTTGAATAAATATAGACCTTATCGAATTAGATCTAACTCGAGCAAACTCAATTATTTATTCTTGTCGCTTATTATCCCATAAACCGGTCGCATCCTAACAAGTCATAAGGATAATTCACCCATTAATAACGTTATCCTGTCGCATCTAGCGGTTCTTATTAGATTCGGCTAACCTAATAACCAGTCCGCTACTCCACGCAGATTCATCGGCGTTATTAATATTAGGTTATCCTATCCCATGCTCACATCAGAAATAAATAAATACTTGGAAATAGTATTAAATGCTCATAATTGGTATATTTCATAAACGCGGTACTCTAAACATTAGTTACTTATTTATTAGAAAACATTTCCATTTTAGTCGTTAGTTTCCATTTAAAATAGTAAATAACAAGACAAGTCTTGTTATCATATATTTTGGTATAAAAGCATTTTTATTATTTATGTTTCATAGTTTATTAACATTTTCATATATATATATATATATATATCTATACATTATATATATTATGAGGTATGCTTATATAATGCCACTCTTTTCAATCCCATAATGCCGTCAATTTCACATGTCATCACATTTTGTCCACATAAGCGCTAAAATCGGATTAAATATTTAAAATTTAGTCACTTTCAAGATTGAACCAGGTGTTTATAAAGATTCACAAACATGATAACCACTAGACCAACACATTTTTTTGATTATATCTTGCAAGTCAAAATCTATAAATCTATGCAACAATTATATGAGATAATTAGGAGATCCCATAAGGTATCCCTAATAAAACCTATAAAGAAAAAAAATCACGTTCATTGGTGATATACTTTTCTCAAAACCCTAATATCCTTTTACCTCAAATCTTCTATTTCAACATTAACATGAAACTATATAGAGGATTAATCTATACCTATAGGTCAAATGTTAATATTGATCGTTGGTATGATGCTTAAGATGTGTTTTCTCTTTTGTATGCTAATGTTGTTTATGTGTTCATTTAAAAAAACATGCTCATCTTCTTTGTTTTATATGTTATGTTGATAAGCATGTATCTTTTTGTTGATTCTTAGCTCTAATTGGTGATCGTTGTTGCTAATATGCATCATCTAATAAAATCGTGACACAAACGCTGTTAAGCATGAGAAAAACAAGGCGAGTGTAACATCAACTCATTATATAAGGATATGCAAGATCAAGACACCATGTTGTGATGATATTTTCATTGACGCCATTGTCAGCAACGGGGTTAAGGTTTATTCTAATGATTTTTGATTGCCACCATTGTGAAAAATGATCGTGAATCTATAAGCTACCAATTAACCTTCTTCTTTGTATTGGTATTCGTGTATATCAAATGGTTTCGTCACAGGTTGCTTATTCAATGTGGTATCAGCAATGAGAGTTATAGATGTGATAACTTTAAGATTATGGATTGCTTATATAGCGTGATATGTGTAATACTACCCTTATGAGGAATTGGTTACGGACCTGATTTATCCTTTAAGAGGGTGTTTTGGAGTGCTTATATAAGACTTTTAGTTCCCTAAAAAAATAAGCATACTTTTTAGCGTTTATTTAATTAATCTTAGTTAAGTCGTTTCAATAACAACTTGCTTGATAGAATTTGCACTTACAAAATATTCCAACACCTCTTCAATCATGGCAATAAGCACAAAAAAGCAATGACGCTTTCTTGGTTGTTTATGTAAAGGTGAGAAAAGCTATATTGCATGCTCTTCATGTTGAGAAAAGCCATATAGGATGCTCTTCTTCTGCTACGCTTAAGTCAAGAGATTAGACTAAATCGCAACATTTTAGTTGAAAGATTGGCACCTCTAATGAAAAAACTAAAAGAGCGCTCCAGAAATGGGACTTTTATTATGCAGAAATGTATGGTACATAGATTAATTAAATGATTGACTATATATTTATAGAACATTATCGTATGAAGTTTATTAAACTTTATAGGTGAAAAATCCTCAAAGAGATTTGCCTTTGGGTATTGGGTCTTTACTATCTTTCTAATTTCGCAAGTTATATATGTTGGTCTTACGACATCGCTCGCTTGTACCATATTATGCAATGGATTTCGACACTCCTATATCTCTCGTGATTTGCAAGCCATGGTATTCAATGGGACGCTGTAGCAATTTTACATTATATATTTATATGATGTCCTATTTTTAAAATGGCCAAATTGTTAATAATTACTTTATAGCCATATTTTAACTCCGCTTTGCTCAACATTGATGGGTTCATTTTGCATCAAAGCATCACATTTGTTGATTGTAAAACACACTTTAAATGTTGAAACTTGGTTTTTTTGTACTAACTAAGATTTTATGTGGTGAAGCCACTAATTGATGGCAATGGCTGTGAGACCGATCATGCCATCACTTTTTCCGATGTAATTAAACGCGTACTATACCTACCATGAGCACAATTCGATTGGTTTTGATGTTGCTACCTTAGCATTTCAGTTGCATGGATGTCGAAAGTGCTTTAAGGCATGGTATGTAGCAGCTTTTCCTTCCTGGTTGTATATAGTTCCATTGAATTATAAGGTGTTTAACGATTGATTTTGTGTAAAGTGTTAGTGTAGGGTACACTATTGCATTCACAATGGTGACAATATCAGTATATTCCATTTCACCGCATTAAGCAATACATTATTAGTACGTAAGAAACCGATGTGTTGAGATTAGTAAAGATGACCGACATGTTTCTGGGTGCATGTTTGTGCCACAAGCTTTAGGTATAATCATCATGTACCTTTCTCGTAAGGGTCTTCTCGGCCATTTACTTTAAAGAAGCACCTTGGATAAACTTTTCATAGTCAACAAAACATGTGTAAGTAAAATAACCAAAGGGTCATAACTTGAAGATATTTGTAAACTTGAACAAAGTTTTCAAATGCACATGAAAATCCCAAAAAGGTAAAATAACTCAATGAATATTGATTGTCTAATGATAAACGCCCCGGGAGCTTAATACATGGAAGCAATATCCATTGTCTTTGTTTCACAGATATCAAAGGGTATGGTTGTTAATAAAGAAAGATTTTAAGATTGAATTGAACATGGAATTACTAATGTTTTTTCTAAAAGCACTTCTTTGTTAGCTAACCTGCTACTTTAAATGATAATAACTTGGCTCTTCTTTGCAAGATCAAATATGAACAAAGCTCAATTGGTAATGGAACTCTACTTTTAGGCAAGAGTTTTCCGGAAGTGGTGTTATTTTCGGGTAATCGCATCGGCATCATTGGCTATGTTGTTGTAAGGTAATCAGAACCTTTTACTCTTTTCCTTAAAATTTTCTATTAGAAATATAGTTCTTGTGATGGTCCTGCATGTGCATCATTTTTTAGTAAGGCAACTGCTTAATTGGTGTTCTATGAGCACTAATCATTATCGTGCTATTGTTAAGTTGACAAAGACGTTAGGTGTGGCACCTTGCAATGGATAACCTTTTTTAAGTAAATTGTAGTTGGATAGTATGGTTTACAAGGTTAACAACAATGATTAGGAAAGAGTTTATTCTTGGATGGTGTTTGGGATTGCTTATTAAAAACAGTATATGGATGAAGAGCTTACTATGGTATGGGATCTCTACAATGATTCACTGATAAGGCTCAAAAAGCTAAGCTAAATCGTAGATAAAGGTTAGTGTCGCGAGAGATGAATTCCATAGTGGCTTTTTATTCCACTTACATCAAATTGCACTAATTTGTAGTTTAATCTTTGTCAGGTGGTATAATGACACTAGTGGAGAAAAAGAAATTCACTGTGATGATTTGGATAGTGGACTTGCTAATGTCAACGTGCATCAGATTGATAAAAAAGAATTGCATCCGTAATGGTCCTCATGTCCTAATGTGTGTCTCGACATTATCGTTAGCTCAAAATCGTGGTCTGCTTTATTGCTTGCTTCAAAAGTATGCAGAGCGCAAAGAACCCACTTGATCGCTTATGCCGACTTTAGGCAAATCTCAAGATGAGGTAGCGCTCAATTCTGACATTTACATTAATGGGTCAACTGGTCGATTTTGTCCCTAACAGTTGAATGGGTATAATTTGAAGTTCAGCTGCAAAAGTGAATTTGTCAAATAGTGTGAAAGTTGTCCAAAGACTACTTAAATGCCTACAAAGATCCCGAGTCGCTTTTATTCAAAGATTTCTTATATTTATTTGATATATTCTCTATTATAGTTTTGAATTGTTTTTTTGGGTTTACAGCTTTAATTATAAATGTTGTGGCTTTCATGATCTCTATTATTGTTTGAATTGCAGTGTCACTGTAATGAAACTTTATTTTGAATTTAAAACAAAAAATGTTGTAATATGTGGCAAGATGGTCAGAAGACTTGTCTATGGACTCAATACAAGACTAACTTGGAATACAAGAACTGCATTCGAATATGCCCTTTCTTTCACCAAGTAATGCGGCATGATTTATTTCCCGTAACTCGAAGCAAACAAGTAGTCACAAAGTAATCCCAAACACCCCCATAACCATAGATCGTGGATGCTTTGTTTAAAAATGGCGAATACATTTGCTTAAGGTTTTTAAATACGCAGAGGTTGTTTTTTCGCTATTCAACCTATCAATCGAGTCATATCTACCGCTTAATCTAACATATTTTATATTTTTCTATGTTGGTTTGTCTCTATTTTCTCAATCAGAATTCTTTCATCATTTCGTTGATCTCTTCCCGCATTTTGCTAGAGTGCTATTATTGAGGCTAACGGTAGATTAAAGACAAAGAAAAACACATAACAAGGTAGTTTGTGTGAGGATAAAATTATTAGAGGTTAGATTAGTTTCATGTGTGGTTACTAAACCATCGCCGCATCGCTCAAAACCGTAATGATGATCGCTTCAGAATCACCCCTAACTTTTCAAGCCCGTTATTAAACTAACGTAAACCCAACCCCTGCTCATCCATGTTACTATGCGTAAGTATCTTTTTTGGTTAATTATTAGGTCATCCATATTCATTCGCTGTTTCGCCAGGTTTTGCAACCGTTACCTTAATATATTCAATGATCAAACCACACACTCATCTAAGATTACGCCTTTTAGGAAACAGTTTTAGATGTGCATTTGATTTTTCTCAAAGTTCACATCTGAACCTGTAAGGGAAACTTTTCCTTTTAAATTTGCAAAATTATGTATGTCATCCTCTCCACGTCAAATTGCCTTTTTCTCGCATGCTTAATAAACTTTTTTGAGTCATCGATCCACAGCTCATTGGTCTAATAAGACAGGTAAAGCCCAACCTAAAGTAGATAACCCCATAAATGGACCACTTTTCATTATCAACCAACATGTTGTCTACTTTGTGGCTTTACCCAGTCATATCGCGGTAACCAACATCCTCAAGATGGATCTTTTTCCTCAACTTTCTTTGTTGATCTATTACCTTTTTAAACACCACTCACAAAGGGATGGATGTTAAAAAAGGTAGTGGTCAAATGAAAGGAGCTCAGTCAAAACGATGTACCTTCAACAAGTGGTATTTAGCCTATGTAACAAAGGAATGATGAAAGTGACTATAAATGAGGTTTCCCAAATGCCAGAAAGAGGACAATAACATTGGAGCTTGGAAGACAAACCACCGCGATTATTGCAAGCTTTAAAAGATGGCAAAGTTATTAGAGGTCGATGTTAAACATCGAAATCGCCAAGTGAGAAAGTGGATACAATTGTAGGCCATGAGTCAAAGCCGGGAAAGAAGTATGGTAAGAAGGTGGTAAAAGTCATGGTGGTTTATTAACCACCTTAGCAATCCAAACTTTTTTTCACGCTTCACTTTGAAAACTTTACGAAGTCGCCCATTCTCGTGGTTCCTTAGTCAACACATCAATTGAAGGTGTATCCTATTGACTTGACTTCTTTGACCCAATACCTTTCTTGATATCACTCTCATTGGCCCAGATGGATGTTAAGGTAACCTTGCACAAAGAATAGAGGCTCAAGTCAAGATGATGAACCTTCGACATGCTTAACCAAGGCACCCCGAGATCGAATCGACTTTAACTGGTTTCCAAAGTGGTCGCAAGATAGCTTGATTGAAACTAAAGGATAAACCTGCATGTAACTATTGCAACATCTGTGCCAGAGCGACAAATTTGCAAGTAATTAAGTTGTAAAAAAGTTTAGAAAACATGTAGTCCCTAGAAATATTGCATGGGATTAGTATCTATTTCAAACCGCATCTCGATATTCTTTTTTTCTTCTTCTTAAAGGTGTCAATGAGACAGCTTTTTTGAGGTCAAACGCAGAGAGTCGCTCAAAGGAATACTTGTCCCCGAGATATTTTCACATGAGTTACCCCACCTTTATATTGCTGATGTCTTTGAAAATTGTATCCACATCCTTTTTTGTTTTTTCTCAAAGTTTGACATTCAAACAAGAGGGAACTTTTCTCTTCTAAATTTTCAAAAGTGCAAAAGGTTTGTCCTCCACGCTCGAAGGGTTGCTCTTTCTCGTGCATGCTTAGCAAACTTCTTTTTTGAGTCACCATCCTTCGCTTCATTGGTCTAATGACACGGCACAAGGTAAAGCCCAACCAAAAGTAGATAACCCTTAAAGATGGATCATTTTAATCGCTGCTCTGCCTTTGTGTTTTGAAGGATATAATTTGACAGTGGAGTAAGTGCCGAAATGAGAATGGCCCTTAACCTATAGCTTTGCGCCTTTTTTTAGAACTCAGATGAGGGGTTTTACTTGATTAGGTCATGATACTCGCCATAGTCATATTGATGTTTGAAGCTCTTGATCAACTTTATTTTAGTACATAATGCATTCCTATGAAACTTACATAATTGATTATAGTCATTGCCAAATAATAGAAGTTTCTAAATTAGAGTCGCATACTATGGAAATTGTTTGATCTTTATAATTTGATTTCTCACCTTTCATGAGTTCCGACACTGCCACTATGAATGATAAAACCATCGCGACCATATTTAAGGACATGACGTAAGCCTTCCCTATGACACACATCTCTTTTTAATTTCATGATAGCTAGCGTCGGATGCATTACATAATGTTCATGGTATTGTGGATCAAAGAACTCGTGATATATCGGGGGTAAAACGGAAATGAGACAAAAAAGGATGATTGTATATTTGTATGACTTTATACTTAAGTTTGTTTTTTATGTTAGAGTTGTAACCAAAATAAAATAAGATATTGGTTAGTTGCATATCCACAAAGTATTTGTCCCTATGATATAATAAATTTATGTTTTGTTTTACAAGTAGTTCTATATTTGAACTTTATTGTTATCCAAAATTCTAAAATTCTCTCATTAGTAATACACTTTAAATTTTGGGCAAAAAATCAAGATAAACAAGAAATATGTTGGTAGTCTGAATAAGGATTCATAAATTTGTCTTTACTTTGCATTCTTCACCAACATCAAAGAACTTCAGCTTTTGTGATCACATTTGTTGTGGGACATAGGCAAGCTGACCTTATAAAAAGGAAAAGATGAATAAAGATCTCGTAGAAGGAAAAGAGTAATAGATCACTAATAGGATGAAATCATACTTAAACAATGCTATTGATATATCCCAAAGAATCCAATCATCATAAACTTCCAACCTCAAACTTCAAACAGAGGCCAATCCTCTCACGCCAGATAAATATGCAATTGAGCCTCTAATCTCAGCGTTCTCACGGGCAAAATCGTTGGTAATCATCTCAGAAGTCCTATAATTGTGTAGAGCTTTACACAAGTTCACATGCATCTTTAATGTATATAAAGACTAAAGTGCTTTGCGCTATGACCCTCAAAAGTTCAAAAAGAACTAGATGCTATTAAAATTGAGAACAGTAAGCATGTATTTTGTCACAGGAACCGGCCCCTACAAAAATGTTATTAGAAATCCATTTCAAATTATAAGTGGATATTATTTTACAAACTGGTGTGGGTTGAGCTTTCAATCTTTTCATGCTCAAGAGCACTTCTGTATACTAAAACAACATTGATGTATGTGCTATTGAATAAAGAGTAGTCAATGTGCTTATCGTCAATGGATACTTTATTCGCTTATCGCCAATGGATACACCTATTCTTTTTTCTTTTTTATGATTTCTATTATATATTTACGTGATTATCATATAACTAAAATACCTTAAGATAACATTCGACTCTTATGAATGCTTTCTTTATAGATCATTACAAGATAGTTGTGGAGAAGACTTTATTTGAAGCTCATTCCAACAATTTGATGTCTAAAAATGCTGCTTCAACCACCGCATGGATGAGTATACTAATGTTGCTTCCATAAGACGTAGTGCCATGCATGTGAAGAAAGAATTTCTCGGTATAACTCATGGTGCCATGAGCCATTAACGGGAATGTCAACATTGAACCCTCACTAGATGTCATTGGAGCTATCCGAGGTATGCAATTCTCGGTTTTGTTACCATATCATGCTATAACATTTTTGAAGCATTTGTTGACGGGTAATTTTTTTGTTTTTAATGTTCATGAACTTTGATTATTAAACTATAAATTAATAGTTTATTATTGACGATTATTACATAATAGATGAACATAAAGGACAATTACTCTAATTTTCCATTATTAATCACTTGCATAATAACATTTTCATTTAATATTAAATGAATATAAAAGGAAAGAGAAGGTGAAATTTAGTTGTCCATTGGTTTGTTGCAAATGCACCTTTATAATTAAATGAGTGTTTATGCGATTTAAAGTGTTCCCCGTATATATCATATGACAGAGATGACACTTTCATGTTTACATAAAAGAAACAAAAGTTCGGTCATGGTGTGCCCAGTTTAGTAAATTTAATTAGATAATGGAATGATTTTGGTTCCTAATGACGTGTTATATTCATTTATTTCTTTCAGATTTACAGATGAAGAGAGTAAAGATGTTAAAAGGCCTTGGTGAACTACAAGTTACAACCGATAATGCTATCAATAAAAATGTATATCGACGAGGTGGATTTTGGTAAGTTCTATAAGGGGCTAGCCAATGGTTTAATGGTGCCGTAAAAAGAATAAAATGGCTGCTTTAAAGAGGTGAAATGTGGTTTCAAATGGAGGCTGAGATGATTAGTATGGTTGCACATCCAAATTGATTTCTTCATGGAGTATTTTGCACGGCTACCGAAGTCGAACTATTGCTTTATATCCCACATGGTCAATGGAAGTATGTTGCATCTGCTCACAAGCGTATGTATGTAGTTTTAAACAAATAATAGAATTAGATCTACGATTAATCGCAGAAGGGAACTTAATAGGTTTAGCAACTTTATTGTCTTTCTTATTTTCATGAACAAGCAGACCTAATATCATTCACTGTGATGTCATTGCTAACAATATACTTATAGGTAAGGAATTTCAAGTGCTTATGCTTTTGGAGAGTTTGGGTTGGTAATGCTTATGGACCAAACTGATATTCATGTATTATATTTTTTATGTGATTTGAACTTATTTTTTTTATATGGTTCATATAATACTACAAAACATGGGTTTACATTTCTTTGAACATTCATACTGCTATTTAATGACATGATATGGTTGTATATTGTTTTATTAACTTTATAACCATTTTAATATGTTTTATAAATTTTCAACTTACTTACAACTTTCTCAAGATTTAAATCCTAATTTACAAAAAAAAATATCATGTGCTATCAATTTGACACATGTTCATCTTGGTTACTTTCGCTGATATGTGGTGATGACATATAGATACATTACTATCATATCCTGAAAAAATAGGCTTAGAATAAGGTAAGGCCGGTTTGAACTTACAATCAGTAACTTATTTTGGAGTTTATCTCTTATTTTGATTAGGTGTATAGCCTAGGACAATTCAAAGAAGATCTAGGGGTTGCTCGTATTATCCCCACTAATGTCCTTCCCAAGTGAGGAACCTTCGTGTGTGTTAAAATCAATAATAAACATTGTTTTTCTGAAAAACAAAAATTGTAAAGTTGTTATTCTTATATAAAACGTAGTATTATCCTTTCAATCGAGGGAAGATTTAAGCTTAAAAGGTATCATTTCTACTATGGTCAAAATTGTTAGTTTTAGTCTTTTCTTTCATATAAATTAATCGAATTCATCTTTGACTTTCGTGCCTTCATTTAAGGTCCTCATGTATGGAGGTGTTTGAAGGTGTTTTCTTTGTCGCTTAGAGGTATGTCGCTGGGATTGTCTAATAACTGAGCCACCAAATGTTTGAAAATATCTTTTGGTTTGAGGATTGGAAGATTAAAATGAAATTGGACCAATCTTTTATATGAAAATAGGAATTTAAACTACTCTCGTAGCTATTTCAAATGGCACTATAACAAAGTGGCTCAGCGTCAGGTGTTTAAGTAATGGGTCTAAATGGGGTGGACTCGTCATGTTAGCGACATATCTACAATCTATCCTGTAGTAATTATGTGTAATTCTTTCGGTTATATGTTTATATATGAATCATTTGAAGTCTTAAATCCCAATTAGGACCGACCATTAAGAAAAGTAACATAGTGAAAGATGCAAATAGGTTAGCATTTAAACTATTTAAAAATGGCATGGTGGTAAACTCTAAATATACTTTTTTTTTTCAAAGATATGGGTGGGTAGGTGACTATACATGGCTGGCATGGAAGAAGATCATCACATATAAAGAGTTAAAGCGGGATTAGTGAGTCGGTAATGTGGTTGAAACTTGGTCATATAATGTTATGAATCAAAAAAAAGAAAATAACTCTCATGACTATTGCTTGAGCAATACGTAACCGAACGGAAGCGTCGATTGTTATTATTATAGCAACCCTCCGTATACTAAAGTGTAGTAAATCTTAAGCAATTTTTGTAATTTTATTTGACACTAGATTTCTATATAAAATTTTAATTTTATTTGACTACTCTTATTGACCAGTAAAGATTACCCATATTTATGGTACTTTTGATTCACATATCATGGATAGGATGGTTGCACAAGCTCTTTTACCGAGGCATTTTAAATCCAAAATATGGGTTTTCATTTGGTCGTCATGTAGTCCCAATTGAACCTATGTGTGTGGTTATGCAATAAACCAAGAAGGGCTATGATGGCTACCTTATATTAATATGTCTAACAATTTTAATAGGTTGATCACACTCCAATCTATGGATATGGCTAATGGTGGAACGAACTAACACATGGGTTTTAATGGTGTTTAAAGGATAGCTAAAGGTGGATCCCGACGGCAGGTCATGATTTGGACATGGCTAATTGTTATGTTTAGTTATTTTTTATAGTATAAACTTTGTTTTACTTGGTGAAGTGGTGAGTTTTTTTATATTTTTCATTGTCCATTTTTATTATATATTCAATTTATATGCTAATAAAGTTAAGCTTTTATGATTTCATAACTGTGATCCCTGACATCATATATTAGTATTGACTTTTGAAAAGAACTCACTTCAGTTCAATTACCACCTCAATTAACACCTGAGTTTAGTTAACGCATCAATTTCTCTCATAGCTAAATTTAGGTTGCGATGTCTAGAGTTAAGAGTAAACATGGACTTAATGGATGTATGTGATAGTTTGACGCAAAATCTTTCCATGTGAAAAAAAACATGGATCCCAAAATCCCACCACAACATTGATATTCTATGTTGCCTCTTAATCGATACATATGTTTTTGTTTCACGATAAATGCGTGTTTATTTGCTTTTAAATAATCGTGTGAATTCATATATATTTTTTTGTCTTAATATTTAGCAACTTTATTCATTATAAACAACCATCTTTATGTTTAATCTTCTAAATTTTAGTAAATTAAATTCATGGGACTAGCCCGCCCATCGGGCGGGTCTCAACTACCAACATTTTGATGCATACATGTGTACGTATACACAATTAAATATATGTGTGTAGTATATTAAATTTAACATTTTAAGAAACACATGTGCTTAAAAAGCGAAAAGAAACAAATACATTGACTATGACAATTAAACTTGATATTTGTTTGCATTTTGTACAAATGCATTGATAAAACAAATACTTCGATCATGTGGCTCTACATTTCTAATAATGAGACGAATAAACAATACCCAAATATTGGTGGGAAACCGATAACGCGCCAAGTATTAACTTAGGTGAAACATAACTTAGACTAATGAAAGACAATACAAACTTCGATCAAATTAACCACACACAATTGCGGCTTCCCCAAAGTCATTTTCCACATATGAATTGAAGTTATTATAGCAATTAAAGAGTAACTTCAAAAATTATCCAATAATACAACAACTTTTAAGAATTTCATGTACATTATGTATATGCTTCTCATAAAACCTTTTGCATTAAACTTCTTACAATGGATATTTTTGGGTATCAAGTTCACAAATAGCTTAAAAATTCCACACTAACTTCATACATCAAGCGACTATAAGAATAAAGAAATTCAAAAAGCTTAATGCAGATAAGTATAGATAAGAAGCTAAACTACTTATAAATCCCCTTTGAAACACTGATGAGCTTATTAAGAAATTAATGCAGGCTTTCTAAATCTATTCTTGATCATAGATAACTATCTTATTCCAAAACCTTAGTGACTGAGGCAACTTTAAGCATTCAAATAAGCTAGATAATGACTAAATGAAACAAAAAAAAACTGTAAACAAACTAATTTTAGCAATCAAAATTTACTAAAAACCTAATTAGTACCACTTTGGAACTCATATGATCACTTAAAAAAATATTTAAAAAACCAACTCATACATGCACAGTACTCGGTGCAAAATGCTATTTAAAATTAAGATTTAAGCACTAAAATGGAAAATTAAAAACAAATAAACTTGGAACAGATATAGGTTAGCTTCCAAATAATTGATAAATTTACTTGTTACACTTAAATGCCTTATTAATAGCAGAAATAGATCTAATATGTACCCTATCAGAAACTGTTCTACGGATTTTTTCTGACTTTTGAACAGACTTGATTACAAGCAAATAGACTATAACCTCAGAAGCAAATTACTCAAAGGGACTAGAATCTAATTTAGACACCTAATGGAAACCAAAAATATACTCAAAACACTTTTAACATTGACCTGCACAATCTGACCCTTAAGAGCTTGTGCAGACATGAAACTGGACTCAAAACTCTAAAACCTATCAAATATATATGAACCATCTTTAAAATGACTCATCTAAATTAACTATATCCACACAAACTAAATAAAACATATTTGGAAATTTAAAACCAAATTTGGAAAAAAAAAATCAACTATGCCAAACACTCCTTAATATAGAACTGTTTTGATTTTTTAAAGAGTGTCGCAATTGAAGCAATTGCAAAGCATTTGGTGTGAACTGATACAACAAAGCTGACACACCAAATTAAATAAAGATGTTCACAGCACCCGTATCTATCAACAACAACAACGACATCACCAATTATTCTAATTAAACTTTAAAATCAACTACAAGATGAAAAAATGTATATATATAAATATATAAAAAAAAAAAAAATGAGTTAAATCAAAAACACCCAAAATACAAACAAATGAAACCCTAAATACAAGTTATTTTTTATCAATAATAATAATGAAAGTGCGCAAACACTTACAATTTTTGAATGAAAATCAGAAAACACGTTGTTTCTTAAAAAAAACCAAATATGAACACCTACAAACCCTTAGCGATCCTTAATTAGAAACAACAAACCCTTTGCGACCCTTTATAACCATCAAAACTCCATCAATAAATAAACCTTCATCATCAACTACATTTGGGTCTATGCAATGTCAAACTATGAACCAAGATTAGATTTGAGAATTATGTTTACTTTTGTGTATGATGTAAGAGACAGATAGTGTGAGATCTATTTTTACATATGTCGTGTTATTAAAAAAAAAATACCCAAACAATTTAGCTAATAAGGAAAAAACTTTATTTATTATAATTTATTTAAAAAAAATGATTTAATTATTGCATAATAAGAAAGATTTAGTTTTTTTGAAATACATATTTCCCCACTAAATGTTGCGTGTTTAACCAGAATCCCCATTAAGGGTTTTGCTTTAATAACTCACCACAGCTAGGATTTAAAAATTTTATTAAAAAACATCGTAAGATACTGAGAATTCTAAAACAAATACTCGACCAATCTTAATCGTGTATCTTGGTTTATAAAATTTCATTTAAAAACTTATTGAAAATAAAACCTTATATAACTACTAACTACGACATCAAAATATAATAAAACACGTAACACACCAGAATATAATTATAATGTAAACTAAGAAATTAATGATATTGAATTTAAACAATAAAATTTAAAGTCGAACAAAAACACTAACACTACTCTAACTAAGTAAATGTTAGTTGGAGCCTCCTTAAAGAAGTCGCCCTTTTAAATACCACCTCTGTAAGGATTCTACCATCATTATCAAAAGCATATAACCACAAACTTTTTCCCCTATTCTCCGGTACACACACAAGCATCACCACTTAACAAATAAATGGTATCAACAAAACTCCACTCCTTTTAACCCGATAATACATACATATTCTCATCAAAAAAAAAAAAAAACAAAACAAACACAAAAACCAAAAGACATTCAGATATCATTCAAATTCATCTAACATCATCTAAATTTGGTTTAATAACATTTGGAAGCACCTATATACAATACCTAAATACACATAATTAACAAAAACAAAATAATAATAATAATAAATGTTAATAATATTATCAAATGTAAAAGATGTTCACGATTGATATTATTTATAACAAAATGTTAGAAAGTAATTACCTCATTTTAGCCGTTTTATGGATTATAGTAACATCAATTATAGTTCTTAACCGATTAATTTAAATTTTAATAACTTTTTACTATATATTTGTTCTACTAAATCCTAAAAATAAAAACAACAAATCAAAGTACTTACACCGCTTTTAATTGTTTAATGTATTATGGTAACATCAATTATATATTTTAACCGTTTTATTTAACTTTTAATTACTTTTTAGTATATATATTTGTTCCACTATATCCTAAAAATAAAAACCACAAGTCATACCCGTCCATCGGACGGGTTTTGACACTAGTATATATATATATATATATATATATATATATATATATATATATATATATATATATATATATATATATATATATATATATATATATTTTGTAAGTTTCATTATTAATTTCATATCGTTATTACGTTTCGAGTCCACAAGCATGAGTCATGACTTCCGCTTTTAATCAATCAATAGTCCAAACTATAACTAAAGTCCATATTACGGCATTGTCGGGGTCAACTATTGACTAAAAAGTTAAAGTAACACCGATGTTGCTCAAAGTTGACAATTTATATATTAAGTCCAAATAAAAGTCATAATAACGCAATTCAATCTCAAATCAACCCAATTCAATCTCGCCAACCATCAACCACCCAATATACCCGAAACCAATGTTATGACCCAATGGTCATGACACTGATCCTGTTAAGATCATGTGAACCAAACAAGCTCTAGACACTTTTCGGCTCCATCCGTCTCATCCAAACACCAAAAATATCAACCAACAAGCTACCACAACAACTCGACCCAGACCCGCGGTCTATATGGGTCACGTACGCCACACCACAATGACCCATCGTGGGTCTTTTGGCTCGTACGCCCCAACACTCACATCCAAACACTCCCAAATGGCTTCCACAACATACAAACACAATCAATCAACCTTCAATCATCATACCCATCATCTAATCCTAATCAAAAACATGAAACATGACCTAAAATGCAAAAACCCAATAATATGATACACCACATGATACCAAATCACTAGCTACATGTTTATTTAAGTGTAAATTAGTTTTAATCCCATGTTTAAACCAAAACTCCTAATATTAGAACCATGTACGAGCCTAAGGAGACCCATACGTGGCTTCTTATGGCCAAAACAAGCTTGACCCATGTTCCTTTTACCTTTTTACAATCCGATCTACAAGATTTAATGAAAACCCTAGAATCACGAATCTTATTTGTAAGATTTGGAGGTGTTAATGTAGGCTTTTGTGAGAGATTTATATATGGATGGAAAGAGGAAAGAGAGATCTATCTAATGGTGGTGTTAGGGAGAGTATTTATAGGTGGGATTAGGGAGTTAGAAAAAAATAGAAAATTGGGGAGGGGGTGGCCGGCCATGTAGAAATTGAGGGGCTGAAGCTGAAATTTTTCGTAAACTATCCCGTTTACCCACTTCTGAGCTCATATATTGTCCTACGAGTGTCCCACGACATTCATTCGACTTTCTAATATGTTTATTTATGTTTTTCCACGAGTTTTTACTATTTATTTGCCAATTTTTGAGTTAAATTTTAAAAGTTACGTTATTTCTTGTTTTAGGCTTTTATAGTGCCAAATCGAATAGTGCCTATCAAAAAGAGTTAAACTCACAACGATAAATCATCAAAATAAAAAAAAATCATAAAAACCAATAAACGATATCAAATCAAGTCGTGGTCGATGAAAATAGTGATAAAGGCAAAAGCTCGGGTTTAGTTTAAGTAATGCGATTACCTAATAAACTCCCTAAATTGCCAGTTTTCACAACCTCTAGCCATGTGTCCTACCTTAGAGCAATTCCTACACACTAATGGGCACTGCCCATGATGGTGTCGATTGCAATCATTACACAAGGGCTTGCAACCTTCATAACTCTTCTTCTCTCCATTACCAACTGCATACATCCTGGCAGTCTCTTGTCGTTTGTTGTTATTCCCCTTAACAGTCTCATTCCTCTTCCTCTTATCACTCTTACCCTTGTCTCCTCCTTCTAACACAAGAGAGTCCATCAAACGCTGAGCCACAGTAACTGCCTCATGGAAGTTAGTCGGCTTCCTGGCGATGACATCATTCCTAGTAGCTAGAGGCAATCCATCATTATATCTCTCAATGTTAAGGGCTTCAATGCGAACCATTTTTGGGCAAAGCAGTGACAACTCTTGGAAACGACGGTTGTAGGTAGTCATGTCGCTACCCTTAACCTTATGGTTCCAGAACTCAACCTCTAACTTCTTAACCTCATTCCTAGGACAAAAGTATTGATCAGAAGAGCCTTAAACTGGGTCCAAGTCATGCTATAGGCTATCTCACTTCTACTATCTGATAGTTGTTCCACCAAGTCAACGCTTCATCCTTCCGAGTGAACGTTTCATACTTAACCTTAAATCTCATCACAGTTACAAGCGGTAAACACTGACTTCAGTTTCTCCATCCACCTTGTTAGGTAAACCACTCCCACGTTCCTCCAAAATCGATGGGACCTGAGAATTGAAACTCTCTGTAGGTACAACCTGAGCTCCGATTAAGCGGTGGGGTTCCACCAGGGTGCTAGAGTGATACTCACCTAGCCGATTCGGCTACATGTTGTGTCACTAGCTGTCGATGTGGGCTTGATTCAAAGCGATGGTTCGGTGGACGGACCATTCGGGTTGGTCATTAACATTCGGGTTCTCAACAACGTGATTATCTTGGTTCTTACTGGTGAAATGGTCGGGTCAACGACGACCCTCGACTGACAGAGTAACCACACCGGCAAGGACTGCTCGGTTGTCCTAGCGGGTTTTCGTCTGGTGCCATTAGTCTAAAGGTTAAAACAACAGTTTCATAAGTTCAAAATTCACACTCTATAAGACTGGGTTTGGTTCCAAGGATTATCGATTCCCGCACGAGTACACAATCAAGCTAACAAGGATAATACTACATCATAGTCGAATAACTAGAGACCGAATCAAAACTAAAGGATGCACTTTCCAATAGACATAACTCATAGTTTTCGAAGTGGAATACATGAAAGGATACAGAGTAACCAAAAATGATCCTAACAACGATACTAACAAGATAACTAGGATAGATATATATCGCGAACTAGAGACTACTCAGTTTCAAGATGGTACAATGCTATGAATCTAAAACAATCTAGCCATGATCACGAATACCTCTAACTGATCTCCTAACATCGTCAACCTCCCTCTATAGAGATGAAAGCTCAACACGCTGAGCCTCGCGATCACTCTTCAGATCTACGAACTCCCTCTCAGACTCGCCTACCTTACGCTATAGCGCTCGGTCAGCCTCTCGTCCTCTCAGCAGGTCCCATACCTACTCATGGAGCTCCGACATGTCCTCTCTCAGAATCGTAGTACTCCTGACTACAGAACCCATATCTGCTCTCAAATCCTCTACCCCTAGCCCAGACATCCCAACTAGTCCATATGTCAATGACTAAGCTAACACCCTGAGATATAATCATCTCCCAAATCAGACCCTCTTCCCATACTCCTCGGGCTCTGATCATCTCGATGGTATATCTGAACCTAGTGGGCTACCTATCTCGGTGAGTGAGGAGTGAGTCAAACTCAAAGCGCCCAGGAGAATCAGGCTCAGGCAAAGGTAAAAGAGAGCCTAGTCCTGGAGAATGCGTCGAATGCGCAGGACTCCGCAATGGCGGAGTACCCCCATTTGGGATATCCTCATGCTCCTCCTCCTGAGGATCCACATCCTCCTCTGCATACTTCTCCTCGTCCTTATACTCCTCCTCATCCTCATCTAAAGAGGGGGAGTCCATGAGTCAACATCTCTGTGAAGGTTAATCCTGAGGTGGTACAGTAGGGGATCTAGGTCTTCTAGGACATGATGATGCAGGTGATCATGACAAGAGAGAGTGAGATGACAAGTGAATAGGTGATGATGGTGGTCGTACAGACATACGAGCAGTACTATGAGTAAGTCTAGGAGTCTGGGCTCGTGCTAAGACCTGATGCAATGTGAGATGCCTAGATGAGCTAGGGCGATCAGATGATGATGAAGTGTAACTAGAATGTCGAGCAATCACATAGGGATCACTCTGCGCAAAAGTCATCAGAGTCCGTGCTGGAAAAGTAGCAGAAGCAAGGACATCCTCAGACACATCATAAGCTAGTGAAGGCATGGTCTGTGAGAAAGGCATAGGGTAGGTATAAGTGTTCGAAAATGACTAGTTCTAATAAGCGCATCAACTCAACAAAACATATACACGCAATGAAAGCTTTAAAATAAAGGTACCGCATTACACAAAATATGCATTTAAACAAAAACGCATAAGTTCCATTGTATCACATAATCCACGCATCATATAATCCCAAGTCACAATAATCATATAACAAGCTCATAATCTCCCAAAATCAATAATCATATCCGGAAACAT
The DNA here is from genome assembly GCA_910596185.1 of Chrysanthemum makinoi. NCBI lineage: Eukaryota > Viridiplantae > Streptophyta > Magnoliopsida > Asterales > Asteraceae > Chrysanthemum > Chrysanthemum makinoi. The sequence goes on from OU343216.1 coordinate 152,607,476, forward strand.
AAAATCTCAACAATCAAATCCCGATTCATACCATACTCAAAGTAGAGCTTCGGTTGGCGGTGGCATGCGTCGATCGAGATCAATTTTCTAAAAAGTGGATATATTTTGAGGTTTTATTGAATACCGAGTTCTCTATAACCTTGCTCTGCTACCAATGTAACACCCCCAATCTCATACAACGGAAGACTTAAACAAGTTTTGGGCTTCGGGTTGGTACATCACACAAGTATAGCAAACAGATAATCATATTATAGTTCAAAACCAATCCCAAATATAATTATCCAAATACAATCATCTAAATAGTCAAATGTAAGGCCCAACATGATTTATGAATAGGTCCGCATAATATTATCAGAGTTTAAATATGATCCTTCAACCATGCCTCATTGCCAAGCTTCCACAGAACAAGCATTCCAAACATCACTTAGATACATGAGAAAAACATGCTAAAAGGAAGTCACTACGCGGGTGAGTTCATAGGTTTAAGTACAAATTTAATAGTGGACCTGTCGAGTTTATTTGCCTATGCGGGACTAAGATAGATACACAAGAACACACCAATCACATATCATTCCTGAAACCAAATCACAATGGAGGACCCAAGTGACTCTAGCCAGCACGGTCGTAGCAGGCCTAGAACCTGCTACCTGGTCTAGGTCGGAGTAGATATCTATTCTTAGCTAGGCATCGTGTTATAGCATCGGAATGCTACCCTAGTCTAAGTCACACACTACCACATATCTATCTAAGCTCAGTCGCGCATAAGCAAATCAAAATAGTTTGAGATGGTCCAAAAGAGTAGCATGATTTCTCACCCCAATTTAGTAAAACAAAGATAAAAGTGAGGCTATAAAACTCACCTCAAGCAGCAGCGCACAAACAAACACTAGCAGCGAAGATAATAGCTAACATGGCTCAACAACTCTTGACTCGGCACAACCTATTAATATAAGCCAATTCTTAATATATATTTCCAAAATCAACATTATCTACCCCAATGTATTCCTTTTCTTAACTCCAAAATATCTTGTTTCAGCATTTAGTCCTAGCGTTTGGTATCGTCGTGTGTCTGGTATCGACTCAACATGACACCATGAATGCACTCAAATGACCACAATGTGACTCATAATGACACAATGAGACGTCTAAGCGATAAGCTTTATAGTCCAATAAGTTTTGGAATAAATAGTTAGACCTTATCGAATTCGTCAATTCGATAAACTCAGTATTTATTAGGTGGCGCACTATTATCCAAAAACCAATCACATCCTATCGAGTCATAAGGTTAATTCACCCATTAATAAGCCTATCCACGTGGATTGACGCTATTAATGTTAGGTCATTCGTAACCCATGCACAAGACGTAAATAGTATTAAATGCTCGAAAATGGCAATAAATTCTCATAAATGGTTCGATAAACGTGCACTCGAAACATTAAATACTCATTAATTAGAAAATATATCCATTTTAAGACGTTAGTGTCCATTTAAAATAGCGAATAACAAGACATGTCTTGTTATCGAAGGTTTAATATAAAAACCATTTATTATTTATGTTTCTTAGTTTTATTAACATGTTTATATATATTACGTCAATTTCAATATAAGTTTCGAGTCGTTATTCGTTTCAAGTCCAAAAGCCAGTCATGACTTCTCGTTTTATACATTCTATAGTCAATATATACTAAAGTCCATGTTACAACGTTGTCGGGTCAACTATGACTAAAAGTCAAAGTAACATCGGCGTGCGCCATGTTGACAATTTATAATATAAGTCCAAGTAAATAATCTTAATATCTCAAATCAATCTCCAATAAACCATATCAATCTGCCATCCCAACAAACACCAAATATACGTAACCAATTTCCACGACCTAATGGTCTTGACACTTCGGTTAGACCACGTGAACCAAACAAGCTCTAGAAGCTTTTCGGCTCCATGCGTCTCATCCAAACACCAACAACCACTTCCAACAAGTTGCCACAACGACCCGAACCGGACCCTTGGTCCTCATGGGTCTCATACGCCACAACCATCCCTGGTACTAAGCCCTAATGGCTCGTACAACCTACTACATCCATCCAAACGCTCCCAAATGGCTTCTCTAATACCCAAACACAATCAAACAACATCCAAACAATATCGAATTATCAAACCCATCAACTAATCATGACCAAGAACATGAAACAATGATAAAAATGCAAAAACACGATAAAATGACACAACACACGATACCAAAACACTAGTTACATTTTAATTAGTTATAAACCCGTTTTAGACCCGTGTTCATCAAAAACCCACCATGGTCGCCACATGTACGAGCCAAATAGGTCTCATACGAGGTTTTACAAGACTCAAATGAGTCGTAACCAAGCTCCATTTACCTTTTCCAAACCCGATCTACAAAAATACGAGAAACACCTAGAAATCCAAAACGTTTTTGAGGGATTTGGGGATGTTATCGTGGGTGTTATAGCATGTGCTATATATGGATGGAAAGAGGAAAGAGAAATCTATCTAATGGTAGTGGAGGTGTAGGTTCACTCGCCAGATTTTGGCCAGAAAGTGGGTGGAGAGTGATGGCGGTCGTGGGGTGGTGGTGGCTAGGGTTAGGGTTTGTTGGTGGAGAGAAAGAGAAGAGAGAGAAAGTGGATGGTGTGTGTGTTTTTAGTGAGAGAAAGTAAAGAGGTGAATGAGGTGGGATGGGGTATTTATATTTAGAGATAGGGACCTCAGAATGAATAAAAGTGGTGGAGGGGGG
>OU343216.1:152610337-152674342 GCA_910596185.1 Chrysanthemum makinoi
CGTACTCCGACACCTTTTTGAACATTATCTAGTTAATAAATATATGTTACTCTCTTCGTCCTTAAATAAATGTTATGTGAAAAACTTGAAGGGGGGTTGAATAGTTTTGCCAATTAAAACTTCCTTTTAAACTATTTAGATCGACTTATGTCAATCTATTTGAATGTATGTGTTGGATGTTGATAAACAAGCATATAAAGGTAAGTAATGGGGTAAAGTAGAGTAAGAAGCAAGACAAAACCACAACGCAAATATTTATAGTGGTTCGGCTACAAGGACACCTTCCTTGCCCTACTCCACCCCCGAGTCACCTACTCGAGAGTTCATAAACACTACACCAATCTCCTTATGGCAGAGAAGCCTTCACAACGTCGCCTACCCTTTTTCCGATGCTAGGCTAACCACCGGTTTCTTTCACTCCAAGGTGAACCACACCTACACAACGTCGCCTACCTTTATAAGGTACTAGGCTAAGTACCTAGTTCTTTCACTCCAAGGTGAACTACACCTACACAACGTCGCTTACCCTTTATTAGGTACTAGACTAAGCACCTAGTTCCATTGCAATGGAGGAACTACTACCACACTACACCAACGACTAATCCCAAAGGAGATCTACTCCTTTACAACATCATCAAGGATATCAATATCCTTGGATCTAATACTAGTCTATCTTGTACATCGAAACACACCATATCGAATGTACATCTAAGGCACATTTCTCTAATGCCTTTGACTAGATCTACAAGACACCCTTCACTAATGTCTTGTGTCTTGACTTCTAAGCACCTTTCACTAATGCTTCTAGTATTGACTTCTAAGCACCTTTCACTAATGCTTCTAGTTTTGACTTCTAAGCACCTACCACAAGTGCTTATGATATAGACGATAGATACCCTTCACTAATATCTTTGTCTTGACACTTGAGACATCTTTCACTAATGTCTTCAACACTACACTTCTTAAAAGAAAGAAATGAATCATCAACAAGAAGACTTCAGTAGCCTTGATGATGAGGAAGCATGGCAACTCATGGACTTGAGCTTGCTCGACTTCAAAGGTGGTGATCTTGCCTTTAAGAGGAACCTAAAGATCACACAAAACAAAACTACAAACATAGATCTCTTGGATCTGAGGTTAGTGAGTTTTTAACTCGGGGAGAAAGTGTGTTAGAAAGGGGTGAGAAACAATGAAGAAATGGCTCACTATTTATAGAAGAAAATCTACTGTTCCCGGATCCCACGGATCCCTTCCATAAGGGATCCGTCTAGGCGTTCAGGGATCCGGACGCTCCCTTTTACCCATGGGTATTTTGGCTATGGGTCATGGGTCATGGGTTGATCCATGGATCTTTGGCTAGATACAATGTATCTCTTGAGTGCAATGGGTTGGGTATGGGTTGATCCATGGGTTATGGATATTATCCATGTATGATATAAGCATGATGTCATGCAATGGGTTAAGGGTCAAGCTCCATGGGTCATGGGATTTGGGTTGTACCCAACTACATTCAATGTATTTGCCCAATGGGTTATGATACTTAAGTTTCTACCCATTTATATTACCCAATATACTACATACTAGTTATGTGTATATTTTACCTAAATATGTAAACACTGGTTGTTGTACATATGTAATATTAAATCATAAAATCACTTATACTTGTTTTAGTGTTTTATGTGAAAATGTGAATATGTTAGAAACTATTAGTTCAAGCCATTTACGTATTTTATTTGTTTCGTTAAAATGATTTTACGTTTGTTATCGACAAAACATTAGAAGATCGTAAAATATAAATAAACGTTTTTATGGCTTATTTGTATTAACAATCTCCCCCTTTTTGTTGATGACAAAACATAAAATTATTTTAAGGAAAAAGCTAAAATTCGTAAAAGTTTGAATTTAGTTTTACTTTCTTCTCCCCTTTTGTCGAAACAAAAGAGCTTCTGAAAGAGCAACACATTGTTTTAAGAAAAATGTGTGAAAAGTAAAAAATAAGAATTAAGAAGGTAAGCGGGAAAGGATCTCGTCTTTACTCCCCCTTGACGAGTCCATCCTATGTAAGGCGCAAGAAAGTAATACTAAGATAGTTTGTTTGCAACTAAGTTTGCAAAAGATTTCGTCTAAGTGACGAATGCGCTTCCCCTTGATGATTGCAATTTTGCAAGGGATGTCAGAAATATAATCCTAATATTGCAAGTAATTTGCAATGTATTGCTTTGACACAAAGCTCCCCAAGCTTTAGGGTGTCAAAGTCTTCATGTGTAAATTGAATAACTACAAAACAAGGTTAGAAAGCAAGTATAATTCACAATTTCCTGCAAATGTGGTCCAAGTTAGTAGAAAATAGTTTTTCTTCACGGATCCCACAGTTCCCTCCTAGTAGGGATCCGGCTAGGCAATTCTGAGGGACCCGTATAGCTGATGATCAATTTCAACAATGGTGATATAACAAGTAATGTTATCACAAAAGTGAGATATGAATACAACGTAATCATATACTCGAAAATATAGCAAGTAGCATGTAATTTCATTTAATAAAACTAGAGTTATGATATACACGACTCTAAAAACTAAGAAAATAAAAAATACATGACTAGGAATTTCTAGACCAACTATCGCTTGATGCTAGGACACCACTAAAATCTTCTAGCTCAAGTTTTGTTTAGGTTTAATCTAAACGTCCGACGTTCGAGGAGATGATAGAACATGAAACGTTGGTTTTCTCGTACTTCATGTATCAACTTTCAACATGTTGACAATGATAGCAATCTTTGTCATGGCTAGGTAGTGGTGGTGGAAGAAATGAAATGGCTTGATGCGAAGGATCAAGTGAAGCGACTTGTAAAGCTTCAAACGATGGAGGGATTGGTGGAGTGCATTTGAGAATGGCTAGACCAAGAATGATGGTGGTGGTAGAGAAGTGTCAACTTCCATATGGTCGGGTGGTTGACTTTGATTATTTCTCATAATCCAAATGGGATTATATGATGGAAATGGCGAAAAGGATCCCGGAGCTAGTGTTGACTCAACACCTTGATTTTGTACCATTATTACTCCTAATAAGGAGAATGTTGTCGGCGGAGGCGGATGAGACGGCCTAGGAGGCAAATCCTCTAAATTGTAGAGGTGTAGTGATGATAGTGGAGATGTAAAGGAGATAGCTCTAGGAACCAATGGTGATGGTTTAGTGGAGATGATATTGTTTGGCCTAGGAGGTATGGTGGTGTTTGGCATAGGTAGTTTTGTGGGTACTATCCTTTTAGGAATTGGTTTGATTGTGTGGAAAACTAGAAGGAGGGGTTGAATAGTTTTGCCGATTTTAAGTTAGTTTCAAAAACTTTAGATTCATTAATATGTGAGATCTTATGGATGTAGAGAAAGTATAGATCTAATGATAAAGCAAGTAAATAAAGTAAAGCGAAGGAAAAGAAAAGACACAACCGATGTATAGTGGTTCGGCTACAAGGACACCTTCCTTGCCCTACTCCACTCCCGAGTCACCTACTCGAGAGTTCAAGCACTATGTCAACAAACTCCTTCACTTGGCGGAGAAGCCTTCACAACGTTGCTTACACTTTTTCCCGGTACAAAGCTAAATACGAGTCCGTGCACGGTGGACCAAATGAACACGACTATTACACAACAAATATGTGAAATATCAAATACAAGATCTTCGCTACAGAAATCTTAGGGAGTGACAAATCAATCAAGGACCCCTTGCTTGGATGACTTGTAGAATGCTCGTGATCTCGCCTTAGAGAAGGACCTATATGAGGATCACAAATAGAAAGAAGAAGAACAACTCTCTAGATCAAGTGATCTATATGTTAGAAGAGAATGAGAGTGTATGAGAGATTTAGTAAAAAGAGGGGTGAGTTAGAATGAAGAAATGACTCTCTATTTATAGGCAAAATTCTTCATTGTTCCCCGGATCCCACGGATCCCTTCCACTTGGGATCCGTCTAGTGTAATCCTAGGGATCCGTGGAACGCTCCTCTTTGCCCATGGGTTTTTTGGTTTTGGGTCATGGGTTTTGGTTTGGTCCATGGGTTTTCTTTAGATTCAATGTATCTAAGTATACATTGTATCTAGTCTACTTGGGTATGGGTTAAGATCCATGGGTTATGGTTTTTACCCATCCTAATAAACTATTACAACAAATGCTTAATTATTACATTTTTGTATTTAAATGGCTATATGTAAATGCTTTACAAAAATAACATGTATCCTTATAATTATACTTAAGATAACATTATATTTGTTATCAATAAAACACAAAGAGATCGCAAAATATTAATAAACGTTTTTACGGTTTATTTATTAACAATCTCCCCTTTTTGTTGATGACAAAACATAATATTATGATGAGTAAAACTTAAGAATAGATGTGAGTTTTGAAAGCTCCTAAGTTTTACTTCTTCTCCCCCTTTTTGTCGAAACAAAAAGTTAACCCTTGGAAGAAATAAACATAAAAGTGTGGAAAAATTAGTCCATGTATCGCTATCTCCCCCTTGACGGTAGCTCCCCCTTGTTTGGGGCGTCAAGTGAAGAAAAAAAAATAAAGATCCTACAAAAAGAAAGGTTAGTAACATGCTTAAATATTCTTGTGATTGCCGAGAATCAAGATTGGGAGCCAAGGTATGTAAACAAGGCCTTGTAATAAAACAACAAAGTGTAGTGGTATTTATGCCAACTACAAGCATGTAACAATAAGAACAAGACTTGTTCTTGAAAATGACTTCAAAAGAAAAAGTACTAAAAATAGAAAATAGTAGTAGTGATTCCTTCCATGCTTGCATAAGGTTATGGATGGATGTTTTGATGAGTGATGGTATTGATGCGATCAAGGATGAGGTTGAGTATGAAACGTATTTCTTCCCTAACTTCTATTGCGATTTCCCTAGTTGATTGGCAATGTTCACAATGTAAATGATGTGGGTAATGAGTGCGGAAGTTTTCCAGGTTGTTTTGATTTGAGTTATGCGGAAGATGTGGTGGAAAATAGGAAAATATGGATCAACATCCGGAATGTTTGTAAGTGGTGGTGGAAAGGAACCTAGATGTTCTTGTAATGTGATGGGAGCTAATGGTGGTGATGTTTCAAGATCTTGAAAAATAGTATTTGGAGATGTGGGGGGTGTTGAAAAGACTATTTCTTTTTATTTAGGTTGTTTAGATCTTGTTGGAGTCTTAAGGAGTTCCAAAAGAGTGACTTTAGGTGGTGATGAAGTTGGTGTACTTGTAGGATCGATATATTTATTGTGTTTGATGATTCGGGTGGTCTTGGATGATCAAAATACATGTTAGACATTTTAGAGAGAGAAAGTAGAGAGATGGGTGTTCAAGCTAGAGACTTGCTTTGTAAAATGTAAAATGTTAGATTGAAAGCACCACCCCTTCCATGGATGGAAGGGGTATTTATAGTTACAAACATACCGTTCTCCTATCGGACTGTGGATCAGGCATACAGTAGGTAAAGACCCGTCCTTCCTCCACGGTGTTACACTAAACTATTCTACGCTACTAAATGACTAATTAACTACTAAACAACGTAAATAACTACAAGTCTACGAGCTAACATATGCTAGACAATAATTGGGGTGACCGACACTTTAACATGGAATTTCCAATTCCTAACAATCTCCCCCTAAGGGAGGTCACCCCATGAAATACATTTTGCTTCCTAGCATTCTATCTTTGACTTCATTCTTGAGCTTGTAGACTTGAATTCTTCACTTCCGCAATCTTTGTGCATTAGTAGCGATTCTTCAAAGTCCGCATTGATTTGTACTTTTAGTGGAGGCCTTTAACTGATCCACATCTTTGATGATCTTCGAGCTTTCTTTGAGATCATCACCACAGATAAATCTGATCACCCTTTATTGTGTTGCCATCATGTGTTGTTGTGACTTTCGGACCGACACGCTCACACTTTCTGGATCATGACATCTTTCCATCAGAGTAGCGGAAGCTTTCGTCTCATGATATTTGCGCAGTAGCGAATCATAGTATAAAATATCATAGCGGTTACTGTAGATATGCACGATCATGATTTCTTCAATTAAGTGTGGATGCTTTGTGAGCATGCGGCTTTGGATTGACTCCTCACTGATCACGGTAGAGCAACCGTCAAATGTTCCTGCAAACAACAATTAGCAATAAAACACACGAAAGTGTCTTTGATCACTTTCGTTGAATTGAGGTACACGGCCCACGGTTCCCGTTGATCAGTACAAGTACGCACTGTGAGGATCGTAGGATTCCTAAGAATCTCCTTGACAGGTTTTATTTTGCTCTAGTCGTTTCTCAAACCGGAACGACTCAAAGAAGACAACACGGAGTGAGTGAACCAGCGAATTGAGATTCACTGATTGATAAAAAAAAGATTTGAAAAACAGCCGTGTATCGCTCAATAGAAGTTGTTTTTGCAATACAACGAAGGTTTTAATGAAGATCATTTATCAATCATAAACACATTTTATTTTTGAAATATTTGTACACGTCGATGCTAAAGAAAAGAGTTTTAAGCACAACGACCGGTTTTCAAAGGTATCCGTCATCCATAACTCCGAACCAGGATTGATTCAAAAGATTGAATCGCCCATTGTTTCTGTTCAGTTGTCACATGGTTGATCTATTGGATAGATCTCACATGCCACCCACCAGGAGCTTGTTTGATGTTGGCTCCGGAAGGCTTTCCATCTTCATTGTGAATATGTTTGCATATCACTCTGATGTTCTGGCAATACCACAAGGATAATGCGTAGGACTCATAAGATATAATCTCTCTTTCCACATTGTGTGAAACAGAGAGTCTTCATTGAAAGTGTCCTAAATTGATTTAAATGATGATCTCGTGGCTCTAGACTCAATTGTGCATATATGGTTCCTATTCCGGAGACTAGGGAGAGGGTCTCCTTCTTCAATATCAACAAACTCTAAGAGAAAGTCGATAGATAATGTCGGTTTCCCGTGAGAATGAAACAAGTCATTTTAAGAGGAACTTGAGTAGCTTGAGAAGGTTTAGTGCAGTGCGTCACTGGGTCCATGACGTCTTGTCTTCAATACTAGTGTTACCTTAGTAACCACCAGTAGCATATGTATTGAACCCGGTTTCTGCCCTAAGGTTGAATTATTGGAGGGCTATTTCTTTTCACCCTTTTCACATTTAATTCTTTTTCATTCTTCAACCCCTTTAGTGCTTACCGAGACTTCATTACTAGAACCTTGTTGGGTTTGTTCCAGTACTAGCTCTGTCTCAGTCGGCACTCTTCCCATATCTTACTTTTCTGCTTTTTTCATCACACCTAAGGACTCTACACTATCTAGTGGATTGTCCACGGGTAGATCCCTCCGGTTCAGGATCGTGGAAACTAATACCTAACCTCACCATCCTTATAACTCCATGCATAAAGTAAAATGGTGGTCTTTTGAGTACATTCATTTCCTTCTCAAAACCACTTGAAAAATCATTTGGAAAAACAATCAAGGTACTTGTGATACGAGATCAAAGCATTTTGTACCTTAATAGTTTTGATCATTTAGAAAACCTCCCCCTCAACATGTGCATATGATTTAAAGATTGTTTAGCACATGGAGGCAAGAGGGCTTTGAAATATTTTCTTTGATCACAATTTTCTTAGAAAAAACCATTTGAATTTCTTTGGTAAATTCTCCCCCTCAATATGTGCATAGGATATGTGAAATCATTTTATCACATAGAGGAAATAGTTCTTTTGAAGCACATCCACAAACACAAAAGCCATTAAGAAAACCATTTGAAAACTTAATCAAGGTACTTCATGTTAAAACATAAAAGCTTGTGTACCTCGATAGTTTATTTTCTTTTGAAATGCTCCCCCTCAATATGTGCTTGAGATTCGACGTTTAGCACATATGAGAGAGCGACTGCACAATTGAATCATAAACGATCACCTTTTATCAAATTTCATTATTAAATCACAAATTCTCCCCGATCAAAAATATCAAACCCTTTGAGATTTTGGATCCCAAGTGATTTAATAAGGTTTAGAAAACATGGGAGAATATGTGGCTGGTTTAAATACTCATCTTGTTTTTGGATAAATGCTCCCTCAACATGTCGTTATGTATATTGAAATCGTTTGGCACATGGAGGCAGGAGTGCCTTTAAGGACTAAAACCAATTCCATTAAAAAGCATTAGACAAAGAGATTTAAATCATGATCTCTCCCCCGATCAAAAATTTCAAACCAATTGAGATTTGTGATCCAGTTGATTTAAATCATTTAGAAAATTTTAGGGAAAGACGTGGCAAGATTTGATTTTGAAAAATGACAGATAAGGACCAGATTTAGACATTAAAGATTGTTAGTGTAATAGGGTATGATTGTTTTAAGAGACCTTTAAGTAAAATAAAACAATTTCACAATCAAACAAGAAAAGAAAAAATTTCATTTTGACAGATCTTTGAGTTTTAAAGAAAATCATACCATGGCATAACATTAAATCTTTAGATCACCACATTTTAAGCATTACAAACGGACTCTTTTCAAGATATATTGTTTGAAAATATTTTATTTTAAATCACTCTCCCCCTCAATCGATGACAGTAGTCGATGATTGAGTGACTTATGTTTTGATAAAATGAAGTCCGGTGATTTTCAAAATTAAGTTCAATTAATTTTCAAAACAATATTTTCCATTTTCAAAACAATTCAATCAAAATTTTTTTTCAAAATTGTTTAAAAAATGGTATACTGCACAAAGAAACGTTAGGTGGTTGAGACGCTTATGTTGTTGCTGTAGGGCTTGGAAGAAAAACCGTCTGCAGATGTAGTGAGACTTCTTACGTTGCATTTTAATGCCAACTGAGGTCAAATTAAGCTCGTTTCTTCATTCTGATGAAGAAAACCATCTGCTAATCGGTGAGACCTCTTACGTTACATTTATGCCAACTCTCCATTGAAGTCAAATTAAGCTCCGTTTCTTCATTTGTTGACCCAAGAAATCGTTACCCTTTCCTTTCTATCAATCATCTTCAATTTTGTGGGATCCGGATCGGGAACATTCTTATATACCAATATACCTGCATATGTTAGTGAACACACATACATATATATGGTGGTCGACAACACCCAAACAGCAATCGACTAATAAAAGTCAATTCAACATATCAATCATATCATAAAAGGTATGGGAATAATGTGTTCCTCAAACTCTAATCATCTAATCCTAACAATCTTATCCTAGGCACCTAGTCCTTCAACATAGGTTAACATCATTTTTTAATTAAGCACGTTAGGATAATTAAGAAAGCTCGTTACATGATATAAATTTGAAAACATTCTCCTCCTCAATCAATGACTCATTTTTTGAAAAGTTTTAAAAGCGCTGAAGTCATTGATTGAGTTTGCAAATTTTATCGAAAACTTTGAATCTGATTGATTTGTAAGCAACTCATTTACCACCATTTTGTTAAAACAACAAATATTTTTCTGAAGAATTTTAGACGGAAAAACATTTTTGTAGGAACAGCGGTCCTTTGACATACTTTCCTCATTATGTTTTAGGATAAGTGCACGAAATATTTGAAAAAAAATGGTTTAGCGCAGCATTTTCCTTTCTTGAAGAACGGGTTGCTATCAAAAAAAGTAGCAAACCATAGTTATAAGCACGGGTTACGTTCTGATCTGAAATAACTGTAAGCCATTTGATTTGTGACATGTTTTAGAAAAGAATATTTACACCTCCTGCTCGAACTTCATCTATGGTCCCGTGCCATTATTGAATGACATTTCTAAGACCTTAGATGTTATCGATACCAGAAGACATGTCTTAGAAAAACAATATTTTGGTCTTTTTCAAATTTTCTGATTTTTATGGGTTTTTGTTGGTTTTATGTTTTTCTATTTTGTTTTCTTTGGTTTTATATTTTTGTATTTGGTTTTTTAATAAATATATACAAGGATAGAAAAGATGATATAGTTTAAAGAAGATGATGATCGATACCGAGATAAGGATATCGTTCGCCAAGCGTGGTTGCAGAAAATGAAGTCATCATCTCTTAAACTTTCACCACCAAAGCTTTCGAGGCTCTTGCATTGAAGAAAGAAATTGAACCATCTGAAAGTGAGACTTTGGTAGCTTCCCCCCAAACCGTAAATCCTTATGTTGAGCAGATTCGAAGCTCTATTTCAAGCTTGCTTTAGCTAGGTGCACAAGGAAGCACAGCATTATCATAAATCCCGCTGCTCCTTTGAAGAACGATAATCGAGATTCTCCGTTTGGGGTTATACCATCCAATAGAAGAACAACAACGTATCATCCCACATATGAATATCTCTTCTCAAATTTCATTCCACGAAGTCGAAGCAATCCATTCAAAGGTGTCAAGAGACCACTCCCCCACGTAGTTGAATTGATGCAGTCAGTCTCTTAGACTAGAGCTCACGAACCCGAATACACATATATACCGAGAGAAAACTTATACAATCGAGTACAGATTAAGTCCGATAGCCAAAGAATAACCCGATGTATACTTTCTCTCCTCACTGAAGAAAGTGTATGAAGCTCAAGAACCGAAACCGAATGCCCAAAGAGAATAGCCGATAACATTGAAGAAGCGGGCCGAATCACGATTATCTGCGGATGACAATCTCTGCGGATGTCCACTCGGAATAAGTGATTATATCTCTGAATCAGCGATTAAGCCCTCAAGTAAAATACTGAGCATCCCATGTACACAATCTCTCTCCCCGATGATTGTGATAACATCAAAATCATCACACACTGTACCTCTTTATCATCGAAACTAACTCTTACATCTCTTCCCCCACATAGTTGGAATAAGAACACTAAACGCCTTGATGAGTAAACCTTGAGTTTCTCTGCGGTCATGACATATGTCTTCCCGGGATATCTTCAATCACTTAGAAGAATTAAGTTCATCAAGTTTACTGCCATGAGTCAAACCTTGAGTTTCTGCGGTAATAACATTTTCTTCCGGGATATCTTCAATTACTTAGAAGTATTAAGCTCATCAATGTTTACTCTCAGCGTTTAGATGGTGTCTCCTTCCCCCTTTTGGTTTTGACACGAATCGGCAACATATTATCGATCCAAATACTTGAAATTTGTTGAGAAGAACATCATTGCTTCAGATATATCTTGTGAGAATCAACTTGCTGAAGAATAGTGTGAGCAAATCTAATTGGGGATTAAATCAAACATTTCACCCTCCCCCAATTAGTGCTCTCCCCTAAACCCACAATCTGTTTGATAAGTGCCCAGATTAAGAAGAAGTCTTTAGATCGTTAAATGCAACTCGTCTTTATTCTTCTAACATGCATCGAAAATGTAGAACAGCAATTTTAGAGACTCGACCTTCTTCAAGACTGTCGGTTGGGGAATAGAAAAGTCAACATCTTCAACTCACCAAATGCATTCCCGTTAACTTACAAATAGCAAATCCTTAAATCAAATCCTCCCAATCAAACAAGAACGAAAAAGATGTTCATCAAGGAAATCAACCCGACAACTAGAAGGCACTTTGTCATTTAATCATATCATTACATGTGAAGATGTCAACCACGGGCTCTTAGAAGAAAAACTCCATGTGAAGATGACCAGATAAGAAGAAGGTCGGTTCTTACATGAGTTTGGAGCCGTTTGACCATTTATTCTCATAAATCAATCAACCATGCAGAATTATCACACTTCTTCTCCCCCTCAAGAATTGCATACGGAGTTGCCATTCTTGATTAAGTAAGTGAAATCATCCAAATGTAGCCTATTCACACTTCTCCCCTGCAAAATTAGCATAAGATGTCGCCATCGTCATTATAAAAGAGCAAGTGGAATAAGATAACAATCAACAGTAGTCCGGTTTACTTGATGACTGAAGCGCATGGAAAAAGCATGAAGCATGTTGATGAGAATGGTCATAATTGAGAAGATTTATCTTCCTCGGAAGATAAAGCGCCTTTGGAAAGCGTACACTTTTCTTTCTTTAGAGTCACGAGGCATGAACTGTTGTGTTCATGCGTCATAATATCTCTCTTTTCATCTCTTGGCAAAACATGTAATCAACTTATTATCATTCAGTAGGCTTTTGCGTGGCATTTTGTGAGGAGAAAGCCCATTATGATAATTTGACCTGAAGTAAAACTACCCCGAACACGTGACTTAAACTTGCACATAAGAAACAAAAGAGCTTAGGGTTTCCATTAGCATCTATAAGTACTCTCTATGTACTCTATACTCTTCAACCAACCAACCATCAAGTATAAGGCGTACATTACCTCTTGAAAATCCACAATTGAATGTGACATCTGAGCACTAGCGTAACTCCTTAAAGTGATAGTTATTTTGTGGTGGTATGAGCCAATCCCAAGTGGTAAGAGAAAAGGTAAAAGACACCCAACAATAACTAGATTTCCAAGTCTTCGTTTTTGATAATAAGCTCGAACAAGGATCTTGAAGAATCATCATCCAACCATCCCCGATACCTTCAGATACTAAGTACACTCGCCCGTGATATTTCACTTCAACCTCAAATAAATAATAGTGAATTAACCCCGTTGTCACATCTTCTAGTTAAAAGCTCAATTCTAGCCTCCTTTGACGTTTTAAGTGAACTCTGATAATGGTTTTCATCCCGACCATGGTTAGTAGCACATAACCCCGTAAAACCATATAATAACCAAACTGCCATGACGAATATCAAACACACATCCAATTCATGAAGTACACCTTTTATCCCTTCTTTGAAGTAGAAACCGTAGCACCAGCATCAAATAAGATCGAGATACACTTTCCTTTCTCGGGATGGTTCCATCATAACGGGATTTTACAATTCTATAGTTTAAACCGAGAAATAGTTTCTTTCGCGGAATTTTACAAAACCAAGAATAAACCGTAAGATAGATCCAGAAATGCACTTTACTTTTACCGGGGATGTTTCCATTGTCGCGGATTTTACAAGTCTATGATTTAAACCGAGAAATAGTTTCTTTCACGCGATTTTACAAAATCAAGACAAAACCGTAAACAATGTTAGCTTGAATGTATTATGACAATTTTGGTTTCGGTGAATATCTGTTTTAGGAGAACATGCAGTGGTTCATTAACAGTTCATTTACCAACATCAACACCATCATCAACCATCCAATTAAACACTTTGGTAAATACATCAATCACGCATTCCGTCGGGATGATTGTAGTGACCACATGGTGAAGTAAACCCGATATGCCAAACTTGATCATGAAGTAGAATTCCCCAAATTTGTTACTTAAACTTGTACTCATCCTCATGAAAAGAAGGTGCTAATGTACAAAACCTCTTGACATACTCAACTGAGTGAGACACCGAAGTGATAGTTACGTTGTGGGTAAATCGAGAAAAATCACAATGCGTACCTAAATAGCCAAGTCTGTATCACCCTCTATAAGCGCCCAAACAAGTCATCTTCGCGGAAGGGTAGAAAGAAAGAAGACGAAAATAAGTAAACACGTCCGGAAAAACTCACTTTAAATCCAAATAAGACATGCCGAACAACAAACCCGTAGTCAACTTTGATTAATCATAAGTTCAAGCCGTGACATAATATTATCTGTGAGAATGTATCCCCCAAAGTAACAAGCCTCATAGAACATCAAATCTCATCATCACTCCAAATCATATCAATAAATCTCATCAGCTAATCTCATCATTAAATCACTTCAACAAATCTCATGATCAATATATACCACGCATGACTCAAATCACATCATAAATCAACTCACATAACATCCAGTTCATGAGAAGCCCATTTGACCGTCATCCAAATCCAAGTCATCACATATCCGGTGAACATTCAGGCTCATTAAAAAAAATCCAATTCCTAATCTATCACCATTTCACCGATTCATTATCACTCCATTAGATTCACCCGTTCCAACATATAGAGCGAATACCAAGTGACGTCGGGGAATAAGGATACAAAATGAATATTAGAATACACATGAGAACTCTAATTCGGTTCAATACATTCCCAACATTGTCAAGACTCACGAAAGCCCAATAAATCGTCAGTATGTTCTCCAAACGTAATGCTTAAAAACGATTAACAAAAACACAACATAGTGTTTGGTTCATCAAATATACCACGTCCAGTTGAATCGATGTCACATGTGCCACCACGATCACACATTCTCACATTAAATCAATGTCACATGTGCCTCCACGATCACATTAAACGTAATTCATTAGAATGAGAACCATTGGAACACACATGTGCCTCCACGATCACAACATAAATCAATGTCACATTCACACCATAAGCCCACGATAGCAATATCAATTATTAGTCCAAATTCAACATATCATATTACAGCCCATGTGAATTCTTGAAGCCCATATACAAACCGAGTGAAATCGGTGTGGGATACTCAACCTATACCTAAATGCCTAGGTATAAAAGCACACATATCACACAACTCACCAAACCCTAATATCACTCAAGCTAAACCACGCCCCCATCTCAGCCATGAAACCCTAAACTCACACATCAAATTCATCCACCTCTCTATAATGTTACAGACTCAAATGTCATTATCATCCAAATGAATCGAAACCCTAATCACAATACACACGTTCGTCCCCTTTCACAAGTAATAATAAAAAACAACGCACCAAGAAAAACTAAGTAGATGACGACTCGATTCGACCTAGCCACAGGGATGGCTCAAGGTTTTAGAGTCGAGGGACATTGAATCGCCACAGGGATGGCTTTAGTGCTTAGACACGGCTACAAGGTATATTTGATCCATCATGTTTTGAGTCAAAACCGAACCAAAGATAGGTGTTAACAATATCGTTAAACACATATCTTATATGTTGTTCGAATAACAACTGAGGCATAGCTTCACACAAACATATAGATCTGTGATGATTATCTTTTTCGTGTAATAGACCTTTGGTCTTGATGAAGATTTTAAGTTCCACGAGATTAGAAAAAACTGAGATCTTTTGTACTTTTTCCTGATTTTGACCCAAAAGTGATTCTGATATTAGGATTAATGTTGTATAGGTTTATGTTTGAAACTTATAACAACATCAGTCCATGAATCATGTTAAACACATCTTGAACGAACAAAATAAAAGAAATAACATTCTTGTTATCTTCTTCTAATTGTAGATTCGGATAGAATCTGAACTTGCACTTGTATATAGCTCGATGATGATAGAATTCGTGTGAATTGGTCTTTGAACCATCTTGATGATACTTTTGGAGACACGAACTAATCAGAGATGCATTGTATTTCATTTTCAGTTTTTATAGTAGAAAGAGACTAGTGATGAATGATAGATGTTGATAGTGTAGAATAGATGTTGAATGAAACTGTTGTAATATGTTATGGTTTTGTGGTCATGGTCATGCTCCTATTCATCTTCTTCTTCTTTCATTCTGTAACCAAGTCGCAAGACTCAATAGTCAAAATGGTTTAGTCAAGTTGCTAGCAGTTTTTTTCAAAGCAAGTCGCTAGGTTTATGAAAAGTCGCTAGGCTTATGACAAGTCGCTAGCCTTTCAATTTGACTCAAAAGTCAAACTGTCACCAAGTCGCTACCATTTATCCTTAATAAGTCGCTAGCTTTGAAAAGGCTAAGTCGCTACCTCATTTTAACCCAAGTTGCTACATTGATTCTGTCACAAGTCGCTATACGATTTTCAAAACACAAGTTGCTAACTTGTTAAACAACAAGTCGCTATTAAGAACATGGCAACTCGCTATGAAGAATGACTGCAAAACTGCTTCTGTTTTGACCTCATGAAACTGACCAGAAACAACCCACAAAAAAACAGCTAAAGGTTATCCTTTAATACTTGTTTTGACCAAGAATATATACCATTTATGACCATAACAATCACAGATAACGATTTGTATCAGCCAAAAACATGAGAACCAACACTAACTTGGACAAAAATAGACTTGAAGAACACTTGACAAAAACCAAAACAGACTTGGACATAACTTGACTTTGACAACACTTGACAATAAAACAATCTTATAGACCATGTATAAAACAGTTATCAATAAGAGTAATAGAAAAGAAATTTTATTTCGACCACACAAGTACCAAACAGTTATAAAACCCTGAATCAAAACCACACAAAATCAACATAACACAATAACCTTGGCTCTGGTACCATTTGTATGATCGATATATTTATTGTGTTTGATGATTCAGGTGGTCTTGGATGATCAAAATACATGTTAGACATTTTAGAGAGAGAAAGTAGAGAGATGAGTGTTCAAGCTAGAGACTTGCTTTGTAAAATGTAAAAGGTTAGATTGAAAGCACCACCCCTTCCATGGATGGAAGGGGTATTTATAGTTACAAACATACCGTCCTCCTATCGGACTGTGGATCAGGCATACAGTGGGTAAAGACCCGTCCTTCCTCCACGGTGTTACACTAAACTATTCTACACTACTAAATGACTAGTTAACTACTAAACAACATAAATAACTACAAGTCTACGAGCTAACATATGCTAGACTATAATTGGGGTGACCGACACTTTAACATGGAATTTCCAATTCCTAACAGTACTTGTTGGTGATGAGGGAGGTTCTATAAGGGAAGCATCTTGTGGTGAGTTATTTGTTGAGGATGAACCATTTGAGGTTAGTTTTGCTAAGCAACAAGATCGGATACTAATCCGTGTGGATATCTTAGAGTTTGATTGTGGTATTTTGGATGGTGGTAGCACAAAGGTTTGGGTATCATGAAGATGTTTGTTTGTACTAGGTGATTCATCTAAAGGGTTTGTGGATGACATGGTGTATTGTGTTTGTGAGGATGAGATGGATTATGCAAGCATTTTGGGAGTTATATATATAGAAAAACAAATCATTGTAATGAATGCTTGACCCAAAATGTGGATTAAAATCTAATGATTAGATATGAATTTAAGGCATGTGATCATGAGAACACAAGCATTAAAGAGCATACTCCTAAAAATAAAACAAATGTGGATTTTCATCCAAAGTGAAAAAATAGAAGGTAAAAAAAGCAGTTTACGTTTCACGGATCCCACGGATCCTTCCCTTGAGGATCCGTCCGGCATGAAGAATTTGGGATCCGTGGAATGCAGTGATCCAGCAGACACAAAATTTTCCTTTAGGAAACATTTTTGCCTAGTGTGTGCCTATATGCAAACTATTTGGAGTTGCGGTTATCTCGATCCCTAAAAGAAAAGAAAATAAACTAGAAGTAGAAAAAGTATCCTATTGAGATAACCCGAAAACACATATTTAGTACATAAGTACGTAATTTAGTGTTATCAATGCTCCTAATTCATTGTTGCTTAAATGAATGTACCGGAAAACACATATTAGTTATGTGTCTCCTTTAGCATTCAAAAGACATGAGATGCAATGAAAGCGGGTTTTTACTTTGTATTAATAATGAAAAAGCGATTTGTCCTAGGCGTGAGAAATTGCTTTTGTGAAATTGATCTGAAGGTATCATCCTTTTTAGAAAACATTTTGAAAAGAGGTTTTCTTTGAAAATGTGTATGTGTTTGAAAAAACATATAAGAAAGCTATAAGTGGAAAACTTATCTTGGGTTTTGAAAATTCCCGTATTGTTTGTGAGTTTTGCGTGAAATAGAGATCCTAGACTCAGAAAGAAGAAGGCTAGTGTTTACATACCTTGTAGAGTCAAATAAGTTCCGACGTTTGTTCCATTAGACCAAGACCAAGACGAAGTAGGTTGAATTGTTCCCGCTTCAGCGGTTTGGTGAGGACGTCGGCTATATTGTCTTCGGATGCTACCTTCTCAATAGAGATGTTCCCCTTTTGAACATCGTCTCTTAAGAAGTGATGACAAATCTCTATATGCTTTATGCGAGAATGCAATACCGGATTCTTGCTTAAGTCGATGGCACCTTTGTTGTCACATAGAATGGCTATGTCGCTTAGATGAATGTAAGTAGTCGACTAGCGCTTGTTTCATCCATAGTGCTTGTTGGCATGCTTTCTTGCGGCGGAGGCGTACTCGGGTTGTTGATATTGCAATTGCCGTTTGTTTCTTAGAAAACCAAGATGTTAAACAACATCCCATGAAAGTACATACCCCACTTGTACTTTTTCTATCAACGTAATCACTGCATGGTCGAATCTGCATATACAATTGTTTCTACCGTGCCCTTAGGATACCATAATCCTAATTGTGTTGTACCCTTAATATATCTAAATATCCTTTTCACGGCTTCTAGGTGTGATGTTTTAGGGTCTTCTTGAAACCTAGCACATAAGCAAACACTAAACATGATATCCGGCCTACTTGCCGTGAGGTAGAAAAGACTACCTATCATGCCACGATATTTAGTATTATCTACGGATTCGCCGTCTTCATCTTTTGTGAGTTTGGTGTCGGATGACATTGGGGTC
Organism: Chrysanthemum makinoi; assembly: GCA_910596185.1. NCBI lineage: Eukaryota > Viridiplantae > Streptophyta > Magnoliopsida > Asterales > Asteraceae > Chrysanthemum > Chrysanthemum makinoi. Next base: position 152,628,762 of record OU343216.1, read on the forward strand.
CTAATTGGTTTTGACTCTTCTAGACCGAATTTCTTTAACATCTCCTTTATGTATTTAGATTGATTGAAGAAGATACCATCTTCTACTTGTTTTATTTGTAGACCAAGAAAGAAATTAAGTTCTCCCATCATACTCATCTCGAACTCGTCATGCATGATTTTAGAGAAATCATCACACATGTCTTGACAAGTGGATCCGAATATAATATCATCTACATATATTTGTACTATGATTATATGTGACTCTCTTTTCTTAGTAAAAGTGTGTTGTCAACTAACCCCATGGTATAGTTGTGTTTAATTAGAAATGACTTGAGTCTATCATACCAAGCTTTTGGAGCTTGTTTAAGACCGTAAAGGGCTTTCTTTAATTTATACACATGTTTGGGTTTTCAAAATCGATGAAGCCAGGAGGTTGAGCTACATATACTTCTTCATTAATGAAACCATTTAGAAAAGCGCTTTTGACATCCATTTGATAAAGCTTTAGATCATTAGCACAAGCATACAAGAAAGTATTCTTATAGACTCTAATCTAGCCACAGGGGCATAGGTCTCATCAAAGTCTATTCCCTCTTGTTGGTTATACCCTTGAGCAACGAGTCTAGCCTTGTTCCTAGACACTACTCCGTTTGCATCTAATTTGTTTTATAAACCCATTTGGTTCCTATTATGGTTTGATTACTAGGTGGAGGGACAAGTGTCCAAACATCATTAGAAACAAATTGATTTAGTTCTTCTTGCATAGCCATTACCCAACTCTCATCTTTTATGGCTTCTTGTGTATTCTTAGGTTCTAAGGTTGAAATGAAACAAAACAAGCTACTTTGGTTTTGAACTTGAGACCTTAATGTTCGTTCATTTAGCTTTCCTATGACTTTATCTACGGGGTGATCTTTGGACTCTTTAATGTTTATTATTTCATCACTTAGAGGTTCTTCTTCTTCATTTATCTTTTTCTTTATTACTATAGCTTCACTTTCTATAATCTCGTCATCGACAAGAGGTGGAGAGGGTTTGGGTGGACTTTCATCAAATTTTATATTTAATGACTCTTCTACCTTCATTGTTTCTTTGTTTAATATGACGTAAGCTTTGCTATTTGGCGAGTAACCTAGAAAGATACCTTAGGTTGATTTAGGATCAAATTTTGTAAGGTAATCTTTAGTGTTAAGAATAAAACATTTGCTACCAAAGACTCTAAAGTGATTTAACGTAGGCTTTTTGCCTCGGAATAACTCATATGGAGTTTTACCTAAGATTGGTCTAATTAAGACTTCGATTGAGTATATATGTTGAAGTATCAACGGCATTACACCAAAACTTTTGAGGTATGGATTGTTCATTAAGCATGGTTCGACTCATTTCTTGTAGGGTTCTATTCTTTCTTTCTACTACCCCATTCGATTGTGGAGTCGCGTGGAGTAGAAGTTGTGAGTAATACCATTAGTGTCACAAAAGGCTCCAAATTGCACTTCATTATCGAATTCCTACCATGATCCGTCCTAATAGACACTATGGGACTTCCTAGTTGTCTTTGGATCTTTTTGCTTAATATTTCAAAATAATTAAAGGTTTCCATTTTGTTCTTTAAAATTTTTGTCCATGTATACCTAGAGTAGTCATCCACTATGACCAAAGTGTAGTATTTTCTTCCATAACTTTGGATAGCGGATGGACCAAATAAATCCATATGTAGTAATTCTAGACACCTATTTGTAGACACCATGTTTTTAGCTTTATGACTAGAATGAGCTTGTTTTCCTACATTACAAGCATCACAAAAATGATGTTCATATTTTAACTTAGGTAGATCTCTTACTAGATCTTTGGATGATAGCGATTGAAGAAGTCGCATGTTGGCGTGACCCAATCTTGGATGCCATAAGGTCGAAGTATCATCCATAGAGGTAAGACATAGTTTGTCTTTAGGTTCATTACCGATTTTAATGACATAGACTCCATGTTTCCTAATTCCTCTTCCTATGGTTATGCCATTTTTAAGTATCTTACTACGGTTTAGGTAAAAGTACATTGCACTTTTTATCACATATTTTTCCTATACTTAAGAGGTTAAAGTTTAGGTTTTCTACGTGACACACATCGTTAATGGTTAGAGATTTGTTAGAAATCGTACCTTTACGATGATTTTACTTTAGCTATTTCCAAACACCACATTACCTCCATTGAAGGATTCATATGTGGAGAATAGATCTCTATTGCGGTCATGTGCCTCGTGCACCCGCTATCCTTGACCCATTCATCGGGGTCTAGGTGACCTTTAAGCACACCTAAAACAATAATAAACTCAAAAGTTTGGTCCCCATTTGTTCATGGGTCCATTAGTGTTAAACATTCCATTCATGTTAGACATGTATGGATAAGATGAGTATGCATTCCATGGAGCAAAGTTTTGAAAAGGAAAACCGTTTTGCATATTTGGGTTCCATCCCATTTGATGGTTACTTCTTGGATAAACGTTATTAGGTCTCCTAGATGGATTGTGTTTTGAAAAAGATGGAGCTTTGTTTCTTGCAAAAGTAGGATTATATTTTGGAGGTGGTTGTCTAGTGGTGACATGAGTTGGTTTCTTCCTATTAACGATAACAAACTCAGTTCTAGATGAAGAAGCTACGTTATTACCACTATTTGCTGGCAGATCCACGGATCCCTGGCTACGTATACTAGCGGTTCCCTTTTAGGGGATCCGTGGGATCCGCCACAACAAGATGGTGGTTTTTCTAGTTCCTAGACAAATTTTGTTTCTTTACTTTCACTAGTTGATGGATCAAGTTGTTGAATACCTAAACCCTTTGATTGTTACGGTTTTAACACTATCGAGTATTGTATCTAAAGTGTTCGTACTCATTCTAGCAATTTTAGAATCTAAATGATCAACTAGTGTTTGAAGTTGAACATAAAGTTCACATTCACCACTTGCTATTTTACCCTTTTCTAAGCGTTTTAGTTTTGCTTTTAATTCTATGACTTCTTTATCTAAGCGTTGATTTTGACTCTTTAAAAGCTTGTTTTTGTTAATTAGTTTTAAGCTAATATTGCATAGTTTGTCATATTCATTATGCAATGAGTAGTCATCAAGTGATGAACTACTATAGTATTCGTGACATACCTCGTCATTTGCCATGAGACAAATTTCTTCGTCCTCCTCGTCGCTCATTCCCCATGTGCCGCTCACGAACGCCTTTTGATCATCCCGTTTGGGACACTTGCTAATAAAGTGGTTTGGGTCCCCACATTTAAAGCAAGTACGATCATCCTTTGGCTTCTCGTCCTCTTTGCTTTTCCGAAAGCCTTTCTTATCGTCATACGGTTGTTTGGCGTATCTTCCCTTTCTTCTAAAGAACTTTTAAAGTCCCTTACGCCATAGCGTACTCCTCGTCATCACTACCAGAGGAGTTCTCTTCATCGCTTGAACCCTTTTTGGCTTTAAGGGCAAGAGATTTGTGTTTCTCTTTCACCTTTGAGGCTTGAGAATCTTTAGCAAGGACAAGCTCGTAGACTTTTAGGTTGCCTATGAGTTCATCGAGGGTGAGGATTGTCAAATCTTTTGACTCTTCGATCGCCGTCACCTTGGATCTCCACCTCGATGGAAGTGCCCTTAGATATCTCCTAACATGGTTACGGCTAGAAAAGATTCATCAAGTGCTTGTAAAGATGTAATAATAGTATTAAAGTTAGCAAATGAATGATCTATAGTTTCCTCATCCGATATTGAAAATTGTTCATATTGTTGAACAAATAAATCAATTTTATTATTTTTAACTTGTTGGTTGCCTTGATGAGTTACAACTAAAGAATTCCAAATTTCTTTAGAGGTTTTAAGCATAGAAATTCTTTGAAATTCCTTTTTAGGTAAGGCATTGTATAAAACCATTTTTGCCTCACTATTTTTAGAAAGCTTTTTCTTTAAATCATCACTTAGTTTATCATGAGGTATGTTAACTAAATTTCCTTTATCATCTTTTGAGGTAGCCTCAAAATCTCCTTCAACAATAATGTACCAAAGATCAATATCTTTAGATTTCACATTTGTTTCGAATCTATTTTTCCAATATATAAAACCCTTAGTTTCAAGTAGTGGTGGTCGTTGCATAGATTGCCCTTCCTTATAATTTTCAAAACCCATAGTGATCGAAAAATTTTAAAATACAAATTTATTTTAAAACTTTTATAAACTTAGCTCTTGATGCCAATTGTGGAAAACTAGAAGGGGGTTGAATAGTTTTTAGATTTTAAGTTAGTTTCAAAAACTTTAGATACGTTAATATGTGAGATCTTATGGATGTAGAGAAAGTATAGATCTAATGATAAAGCAAGTAAATAAAGTAAAGCGAAGGGAAAGCAAAGACACAACCGATGTATAGTGGTTCGGCTACAAGGACACCTTCCTTGCCCTACTCCACTCCCCGAGTCACCTACTCGAGAGTTCAAGCACTATGTGAGCAAACTCCTTCACTTGGCGGAGAAGCCTTCACAACGTTGCTTACACTTTTTCCGATACAAAGCTAAATACCGAGTCCGTAGCACGGTGGACCAAACCAACACGACTATTACACAACAAATATGTGAAATATCAAATACAAGATCTTCGCTACAGAAATCTTGCGGAGTGACAAATCAATCAAGGACCCCTTGCTTGGATGACTTGTAGAATGCTCATGATCTCACCTTAGAGAAGGACCTATAGAAAGAAAGAAGAACAACTCTCTAGATCAAGTGATCTATATGTTAGAAGAAAATGAGAGTGTATGAGAGATTTAGTAAGAAGAGGGGTGAGTTAGAATGAAGAAATGACTCTCTATTTATAGGCAAAATTCTTCACGTTCCCGGATCCACGGATCCCTTCCACTTGGGATCCGTCTAGTGTAATCCTAGGGATCCGTGGAGCGCTCCTCTTTGCCCATGGGTTTTTGGTTATGGGTTGGTCCATGGGTTTTCTTTAGATTCAATGTATCTAAGTATACATTGTATCTAGTCTACTTGGGTATGGGTTAAGATCCATGAGTTATGGTCCATGGGTTATGGTTTTTACCCATCCTAATAAACTATTACAACAAATGCTTAATTACTACATTTTTGTATTTAAATGGCTATATGTAAATGCTTTACAAAAATAACATGTATCCTTATAATTATACTTAAGATAACATTATATTTGTTATCAATAAAACACAAAGAGATCGCAAAATATTAATAAACGTTTTTACGGTTTATTTGTATTAACAGATTGGTTGAGGAAGGATCCTAGCATTTGTTGGCTTGACCGGAGATGATTCGGTTGAAGAGATTTCGTGTATAACACGAGCCTTTTTTTGGGTGGTTCTTTGGTGGATAAGTTACTACTTGGAGTTTTCCTCATGATGAGATGATTTCAAAGAGGTTTGTAAGGGTTTCTAAAGTGCTGAAAATTAGGATGAAGGTGATGACTATGGAAGTCCTAACAATGTGGTTTATAAAGCAAGAGATTTGGCAAGTGCATTTAAGCCTTAAGCCACTAAGATTCATTGGAATGTGATGATTAACATGCACAAGAGTCAACTTCAGAGTTTGTACTGATCTAGGAACTCATTTAAGATGAGATGGAGTGTTTGAGTTAGAAAGATGAGTTGAAATGATTGTTTTAGCAAGGTTTGACATAAGCTGTTATCTGGATCCCACGGTTCCCTCCTCAGAGGGATCCGTCTAGGCTAATCCTAGGGATCCGGCTCTCAGCAATTATGGAAGAGTAGAAATGATGTTTCTAAGATCTAAGATCTATATCACCTTGAGTGTTTCAGTCCTCCTAAGTGTCTTAAATGAAGGGGTGCTTAAGTACTTGAAGGTAATGAGTGAAGTAGCTAATGATTGCCTTTTATGGAAGGAATTGGAACTTTCATGAGTGCCAATGAATGAACAAGGATGGCACTAAAGATGAGAGTGTTTATTGAAGCTAAATGATCCTAGAGATCAGATAGTGACTTAGATTAATCCTTTGGAAAATATCCTAAAGGCTTAAAATGGAAAAACTAAGATTTGATCAATTTTGACCAATCTTTGACGTAAGGATGATTATGATCAATTTTGCTATAAAATATTTCCTGACGTTTAGATATGAGGGATCATGTGAAAAGTGATGTGTGAGCTTGAGAGCGGAAGAGTAATGGATTAAAGTGAGACGATAGATCTACAAGCGTCTTGAGTATGATCTAGGTGAGTTGAGTGTGAGTAGGAAGGATCTACTTATCTTGATAAGGACTTAATTTGCCTTAAGACACTATGCCTAGTTAGTGTGAGGTGTTCTAAGGCTATGTTTGAAATACAATGCTTGCAATTGCATTTTCTGTTAGCCGGATCCCACGGTTCCCTAAAAGTAGGGATCCGTTTAGCACAAACTTTGGGATTCATCAATCTGCTCAGCAGAACCTTTACTAAAGGTATGCAATGATCTTGACAATGCATTATATTCTTAAGGTTAGTTTAAATGGGTTCTAACACTAAGATATCAAATGTAAGATGTTTTATTTCATGAAGGAAATAGGATTACATTGATAAAGCACGAGTACAAGAGAATTGATCCTATTTGAAATACTACTAGGTTTCTTGAGTGTTTTTGCTAGGAGGATCATTACGTGATTGATGAGTGTTGGTGGAATCAAGAATGAAGAAACTCTTCATGAGAGATATGTTTAGCGGTTCCATCATCTTGTTCACAAGTACGTACAACGGACTTTGAAATTGAGGATGAAAGTGCATAACATTATGATAGAGGCGTGTCAAGAACATTCCATAAGGGATGAGTTTATTCTTGGAGCCTTGAAGATTTACAATTAGCCTTCTTGAAGAAGTAGGCGAGATTGCATGGTTGTTGTGTTAGCAAACAATACAATATGTGAGCACAACAAGCGGGAAGGATTTCTCGATTTCCCCTAAGACTCCAAACATTTTCACGTAGGGATGAGTGCAAGCGGCTTGTACTCTTCTCGGATGTCCCGTGTGAAGATAATGTTTGGATCGGATTAATATGGTCAAGGTTTGCATATAATGCGATGTAAATCTTCCGGGGAGGTATGTGTGAACAATATGGACTATTTTCTTCACGAAAGTTGAAGAAAGAATCAAGAGACCAATCTTCGGTGAAGGCACATTGTCCATGATTTGGAATTTGGAGGATGTGAGCAAAATGCCCAAGGGTTAAAGTAAACTTTTGGTTTTTGAAATAAAACCAAAGAGATAGAGAGCGATCCTCGTTACGAGCGAGTTCAACTTGACGGAAGAATTCCATTATGAACCTTGGACATATCTTCTCGTTGATTTCAAGAAGACATTCTAGTCCTATGGCTCGGAAGGAGGTATTGATACCTTCTTCGAATTGTAGAGAGGTGTCTACAATACGTCCTTCGTGAAAGTGACGGTTTTCGAGGTTATTGAACCCACGGACATGAATGCCAGGTGTGTTGGGTTCAAGGGAGATGTTTGGAGTGTAGACGCTAGTGAGTGAAAAATCAAACTCATATTCATGCGTCATAGTTGAACCTATACAAAACATGAGTTAATAGAAAGATATGTTTGTGATCAACCTATGATTATCTAATGTTTTTACTAGATTTTTATTAAAATGGTTTTTAACAAGGAATGACACTTAACTAACCTATGGTTTTGACATTCTAGTGAAAAATAACTTTTAGAAGAGAAGTGGTTTTTAATTTGCATGAAAAAACTGTTCTCCAGTAGGACGGTTCCCACGGTTCCCTTTGAAAAGGGATCCGGCTAGTACATTTGCCGGGATCCGTGGATCTGTAGTTACATAAACAGTTTTTATGAAAACATAGGTTTTACGATTTTATACCACGATATGTGTTTTATCCTACATTTTCTTTTAGCATGCATACATGACTTCTAATGTATCACGAAAGAATATGAAACATATAAATCAAAAGAAATGATAAACACATTATGACAAGAATAACCTAGATAACTAGACCATTAGTAATATTTCATTTCAATACTAAGAATGATACAAAGGATTGGGTATATAACCCCAATGTAGATTAACAACACAAAGTAAATATCTTCGTATGTGAACTTCATCATAGGGAACACAAGTGCGATGAGTGTTAAGACGATGAGCACGAAGGCGATGTAAACCATGTTGAAGATGATTCTTCTTGGTTTCGGTTGAGATGAAATGGAGAGGAGGATGAAGTTTTGAGTGAGAGGGAATTTTTGAAATTAGAAGATTTGAAAAAGTGAGGATTTGATAAAGTGGGCGTCGAGTGGCATATTTATGGGGAAGGAGTATTTTTTGAAATTTGTGTTTTGTTTTTTTATTGGATTAAAAGAAATAAAACATAAGTTTTATATACCACGACTTTAGACGGGAAATATAACATGTATGTGAGAGAAAGGCTTCCTAATGAAGCTTCATGTAAAACATGTATATGCACAAAAGATAATCATATAAACACCTAAATGGGCATACTTAATTATCAAGCAAAACAAAAAAGAAAATCATACCTCTAGCGCACTTAGGAATGTCTTTACAAATGACACAACAAATGTCACTTAGACGATTCCCGCTCCTTTGTGTTTAAGATACCTTCTTAAGGAAGGTATTCTTGTTACCAAGCGATTCCTATAGCTTGGTGGGTATGAGCTTTGATTAATCAACATGACAAAGAAGATTAGTGCAATTAAATGAAAAAGTAAAATAAAAAAATGTTGTTATCAAATCAACATCCAAACATATAGTTTTAAAAGACATGGTGTTTATTTTTATGAAAAACCTTCTTTGTAGTTTTCAATTAACCATGGATCGTATCAAGTTTTTAAAGTACAATATACTTCAAGAAACTTGGTAACGAAGCTCTGATGCCAATTGTGGAAAACTAGAAGGGAGGGTTGAATACTTTTGCCAATTAAAACTTCCTTTTAACCTATTTAGATCGACTTATGTCAATCTATTTGGATGTATGTGTTGGATGTTGATAAACAAGCATATAAAGGTAAGTAATGAAAAGGTAAGAGTAAGAAGCACAAAACCACAACGCGAGTATTTATTGTGGTTCGGCTACAAGGACACCTTCCTTGCCCTACTCCACTCCCCGAGTCACCTACTCGAGAGTTCGTAAACACTACACCAATCTCCTTATGGCGGAGAAGCCTTATGCGTCGCCTACCCTTTTTCCAGTGCTATGCTAACCACCGGGTTCTTTCACTCCAAGGTGAACCACACCTACACAATGTCGCCTACCCTTTATAAGGTACTAGGCTAAGTACCTAGTTCTTTCACTCCAAGGTGAACTACACCTACACAACGTCGTCTACCCTTTATTAGGTACTAGGCTAATCACCTAGTTCCATTGCAATGGAGGAACTACTACCACACTACACCAATGACTAATCCCAAACGAGATCTACTCCTTTACAACATCATCAAGGATATCAATATCCTTGGATCTAATACTAGTCTATCTTGTACATCGAAACACACCATATCGAATGTACATCTAAGGCACCTTTCACTAATGCCTTTGAATAGATCTACAAGACACCCTTCACTAATGTCTTGTGTCTTGACTTATAAGCACCTTTCACTAATGCTTCTAGTTTTGACTTCTAAGCACCTTTCACTAATGCTTCTAGTCTTGACTTCTAAGCACCTACCTCAAGTGCTTATGATATAGACGATAGATACCCTTCACTAATATCTTTGTCTTGACACTTGAGACATCTTTCACTAATGTCTTCAACACTACACTTCTTAGAAGAAAGAAAGGAATCATCAACAAGAAGACTTCAGTAGCCTTGATGATGAGGAAGCATGGCAACTCATGGACTTGAGCTTGCTCGACTTCAAAGGTGGTGATCTTGCCTTTAAGAGGAACCTAAAAGATCACACAAAAATAAAACTACAAACATAGATCTCTTGGATCGAGGGTTAGTAAGTTTTAACTTAGGGAGAAAGTGTGTTAGAAAGGGTGAGAAACAATGAAGAAATGGCTCACTATTTATAGAAGAAAAAATCTACTGTTCCCCGGATCCCACGGATCCCTTCCATAAGGGATCCGTCTAGCGTTAAGCTAGGGATCCGTGGGACGCTCCCTTTTACCTATGGGTATTTTGGTTATGGGTCATGGGTTGATCCATGGATCTTTGGCTAGATACAATGTATCTCTTGAGTGCAATGCACTTAGTCACTTGGGTATGGGTTGATCCGTGGGTTATGGATATTATCCATGTATGATATAAGCATGATGTCATGCAATGGGTTATGGGTCAATCTCCATGGGTCATGGGCTTTGGGTTGTACCCAACTACATTCAATGTATTTGCCCAATGGGTTATGATACTTAAGTTTCTACCCATTTATATTACCCAATATACTACATACTAGTTATGTGTATATTTTACCTAAATATGTAAACACTAGTTGTTGTACATATGTAATATTAAATCATAAAATCACTTATACTTGTTTTAGTGTTTTATGTGAAAATGTGAATATGTTAGAAACTATTAGTTCAAACCATTTACGTATTTTATTTGTTTCGTTAAAATGATTTTACGTTTGTTATCGACAAAACATTAGAAGATCGTAAAATATAAATAAACGTTTTTACGGCTAATTTGTATTAACATGTTCATTATTACTTTTTAAGTCTTTGTTATTCAACTTTGACTTTAAATTATTTTATTTATGTCTTGTAATACTTGATACAAAATATATGAATGGATTGAGTTTTAAATATTTTTTTATTAGTATAATTTTCATCAAGTATTGCATAACATAAACAAAACAATTTAAAGTCAAAGTTGAAAAAAGAAGACTTTGAAAATCAATACAAGATATTTATTTAGGGACAGAGGGAGTAGAAGGTTTGAGAAGTGTGTTTCGGTGTGGGGTCGAGGAAAAAAACTCGGAAATGTTTGTGTATAAGCTTTGAAAATATAATATTTTCATTGTGAAATGGTATAATAGAATGGGGCAATTACATATATACCCACTAAACTTGCATATTTACATATATATTTAAAAATGCTTAAACATCATTGTACATTATGTATTAAAAACTTGTGTTTTGAGAAAATATGCAAATATTCATGTTTTAGTAGGTTTATATGAAATTCCCCCAAATAGAATATCCCTACTTGAAGCAATTGGGAGTATTGGGTAAAACATACATTTTCTGTTTTGGTCGACAAATTGACCGGAAAATTGGTCAGAGAAGTGAAGTGAGGCGGTGGTTACCAGCTACCACTTGTATGGGTAAAAGTTTTTTAACATTGCAAAAAAAATATAGTTGGATACATTAATATGAGAAAATAAAAGATAAGTAACTAAAAATGAAATTGAACATAAGTTTAGTATCTTTTTATGCGATTTGCCCTATTTTTTTTATCTTGATTTGACGACAATCTATAACCGATTTTTGCCAGCAAAAACATGATATTGGTCCTCCATAATCATTTCGCCATCCATAATCTGCTTATTATCAATATCTAACTAATTGTTTGTTAGTTGGTAATTTCGAAATTAAATTCGAGAAAAAAAATTGATCCCTAATTTTGAAAAAGTATGATGAATTACGGGGACTTATGATGCAATTAACAATTAATGAATGTTTCTTCAAGTCGATTGATGATTGATTTTGATTGCGTGTTTGTGAAAGTCAAAGTTTTGATGGAGAATGAAATAGTTTGAAGACTTTTTACGTTTACATGTGACAAAATTGCTTTCAAAGTGTAAAAGTGAGATTTAATTGAAGCGATTGGATAAAAGTGAATTGGAATGTAAGGATTTGATGATTTGATCTTTAGAAAATGAAATGTGATTTATATTGATCCCGCCTCGTTATTATATTTAAAAATAAAAACTAGGAGGGTGTATGTTTCGGCTTATATAACGGGCTTATAGCTTATGTGGTTTTCAACTTATGTTTCATAAGTTCGTTTTTAGTTTATTTTGAAAATTTTTGGCTTATATAAACGTATTATGACATGATAAGCTTATATAAGCTAAAAAGTTTCAAAATAAACCACAAAAACTGAGCTTATGAAACATAATCCGAAAACTAAATAAATCGTAAGCCCGCTATATAAACTAAACAAACACCTTCTGGTTAATCAGTAACGGGTTAAACTAACTAAACCTAGATTTAAGTAAACCCTTCTCTATTGTTCACCACTCCGACCGATAGATATCGTTTTGCAATGAAAGAGATTATTGATACACTCTTTAGAGATATATTTTAACACACCTTTTTGGATGGTGATCCTTTAGTGAATCCTTAATGTTGTTGGGAGTTTGGGTATCTTGGTGTAATTCATCAAGATATAGCTCATGTATTTCATGTTGTTAATCAGTTTGAATTTGCTCCTACTATAATTGTGTGGGTTGATTTTATTGACATTCTTATGTATCTTTGAGGTAATAAGTTGGTATAATCATCCACAAATGTATCTAGCTTGTCATTTTTTCTAGTTGTGTGTAACATTTAATTTTTTTTGCTTATATATCACAAAAAATTTTAATCCTGTCTTTTTAATGTATCGTGTGACCTGATTACCTAGAAATGCTCAGGTGGATAAAGTTTTCTCCACGTAGATCATTATATATTTTTTCCAATCAACCAAACTCACTCTTTCTTTTCTCGGTCAATATTATTAACCAAACACCCCTTTTCTTTAAAAAACTAATATATGCACCTGATTTGCAACAAATTCAAATAAGCTTTCATGTTCAATTAGATTTGTGATAAGTTTAATCCCAACAACTCTTCCATAAGTATTCAAATCCAAAACAAAATAAACAAACATTATATGACCATTCCCTTCCCCAATTTTAATATATTAAATCCAATAACAAATTGTCATAGCCCCACATTTATAGAGCATGTTAGATAATAAAGGCCCTCAAGTCCGTTGGGTTTGGCCCATCTAGTAGCTACGTTTTGTTTAAGTGAGTCACTATTTAATCTCTTGTAATCTTTATAGCTTATTGAATATGATAAATACATTTTCAGCATTCAATCTAATTTTTACATGGCATCAAAGCTATAAAAAAGAAAAAAAAGTTTGTCTGTTCGAAATTTTCTGTTGTTTGTCGTTTATGTTCGCTTCTTTGTTTCTGCCTTCGGTTGAATTGGTTCATGACGTGATCTGATTAGCTTTAATTAATCAAGTAAGTTGTTTGATGTAATTAACAAAACAACTTTACTATCTAAGGTTTGTTTTGGATAATAAATGCCAGTGGGTCAGTTGTTTATAAATTTAATTGGTAAAGTAACGTGAGGTATAAGGTATATAATACACTAGCCTTATGTATTTAGAGGTTGACTTTTGATTGTTCAGTTAAAGATTGAGGAAGCTACTGCTCGAATTTTTTGGAGTTTAATTTCATTTGGCGATAGGTTTCACATATGGATTGATAACTTATACTCGATTTTGGTTTTTTGTATGTTTGAGTTTGGTGGTTAATGGTTCGTGATATTGGATTTTGTGTTATAATTGGTGTTGGTATAGGTATTTGCATCGGTTTTGAGAGGATTTTCATTTATTGGTATTCTTTTATTCGTTTGGGTTATTGAAGGAATGGTGTATGAAAAATATGGTTTTGCATCTGGTTAAGTTGATTCGGTTTTGATTATGCACTGTATATATTTGATCATGCACTTGATATTTCGTCTGGTTTTGGTGTTGGTGATGGTGATGTTTAATCTTATCTAATCCGACTAAGTCTTGAGTAGTTATATGTAGCATCTCAACATCAACAACTAGTATTGGTTCTGGTTCCGCATTACGTCTGGGTTTGCATCTGTCTTATTCCACATGGTTCTGGTTATGTGTGGTTCGACATTTGCGATTTCACACAGTTCGCTTGGTTACGCATCGATTCCACTGGTTTGGGTTCTATTATGTATGCATCTGCCTGAATATGCTCTGTATCTGCACCTGTCTACATCTGTCGGCCTGAATATGATCTTCATTTACTTTTGTCTGAATATGCTCTTCATCTGCTTTGTCTGCATCGACCTGCCTGAATCTGCTCTTCATGTACTTTTGTTTGCATCTGTCTGTCTGAATCTGTTGTTCATCTGCACTTGTCTGCATCTTCCTGGTCCTACTCTACATCTAGTTCTGACTGTTTTACTCTCGTCCATCTTCGTACTTGTGTTGCTCTGCTCTAATTATGCATTTGGTTTTGGTTTTGCGTCGACTTTGGTCTGTTTGTTTAAGACTTGACTGATTTCACTACGTTGGTAATATGCAATTTGGAATGCATCATACCGAGACTCCATGTAGCACCGAGTCTGCACCCTGAGACGCTCCAAAGCGGCGTGTTTATTTTCTTGTTTTAGTTTATTTTCAATTTGACAAACTCTTAATGTTTACCGCTGCAGTATTGTGAGTTTGAGAGGTGATGTTAGATAATAAAGGCCCGCAAGCCCGTTGGGTTTGACCCACCTAGTTGCTATAGGTTAATCACTATTTAGGGCACGTTTGGTAGAGAGAATTTCAAAGAAATGAAATGAAACAGAGAATAAAATCTCAAAGAATAGAAATCCGTAGAGAATTTTGTTCAATTCTAATGTTTGGTAATAATAGAGACTTACCCGAAAAATGAAAAAAAAAAATAAAAAAATAAAAATAAATTTAAATAACATTTTGTCATATAAGACTCACATGTATTTGTTTGTTGATTTTTTTTTTTAATATTTTTTATTTTTTCTAAATAACAATTCTTAAAACATATTTAAAAATAATAATAATAAATTATTTAAAAAAAAACTTATTCTAAAAAAAATATTTTTTTTTTTAATTTATTTTTTTGAAATTTATTTACTTTTTTTAAAAAAATTATTTAAAAAAAACTTTTTTAAAAATGTATTTATTTAAAAAAAATGTTTTTTCTAAAAAATTATTTTTTAAAAATGTATTTATTTAAAAAAACTTATTTTGTTTAAAAAAATATTTTTTTTAATTATTTTTTAAAAATGTATTTATTTAAAAAAAACTTACTTTTAAAAAAAAAAAAAAACTTATGTTTGGAACTAAAGTACAAATATAAGTTGAAAAAGAAAAAAAACATATAATGAAAAAATATTATGAATACTAACAATTCTCATTTCTCTAATTTCCCAACAAAAAGGGAAGGAAATGAAACTCTAAAATTTACACTACTAACTCCTTACCAATTCTCTCAAATTCTCCTCAATTCTCCACCTTTTAATTTCTCTAACCAACGAAACAAAGGAATTCGATACATTTTCATTTCTCTTTTACCATTTCTCTCTACCAAACACACCCTTAATCTCTTGTAATCTTCATAGTTTACTGAATCTGATAAATACAATTTCAATATTCCCTCTAATTTCTACAGAGCAAATGTTTCATGAATGATAAATTTGAGACTTGTGTTTTAGTCACAGACTACTATATGCTATAAACATCATTAGTAAAAAAGGATTAAAATTGAAAAATAACAAACCTACTAATAACTATATGGCCACATAAGTATTATTATAATCCGCATCATGGAGATCTAAAATAAAGGAAACTCAAACGGCCAAAGACAATTTCAACAACCCCAACACCTCCGACATTCCCAACAACCTTTCCCCCAACAATGATTATGACACATCTGATATGAATAAAATGTGAGTATTAATTTAATTTGAATAATATGGGTTAATTACAGTGGAATTGATCGAATGGAAGTAATTCAGAAGGATCATTAGGCGTTGATGCATGGAATTGAGCGAATGATGACAGTGAAGTTGTGGAAGTTGGTGATCTAAAATGATGGGAGAGATATGTTAGTGGAAAATAGCCCAGAACAGGGTTAAGACAATCAAAGGCAGTAGCAATACTACTAGGTGGTTACCGGATATCACTTGCAATCGTGTAATCACTTTCCAAAATAAACTATTCGACCATAATGCCTGGGTATCACGAATATCTACTTGGGATAAGACCAAATGTAATGTTATTGAATTAGGCACAAATCAATAACCCTTTTGCTTATAAGTGTTTTTCGTTTTCAGTATCCCCTTCATGCATGATATGATTTCCTATTTATAGGAAAATACTCACAGCTTATTCAAATGGAATTATGAGAATTAATCGGCCTATTAATCGCCTCATAATCATCCCCATTAAAGCTAATAGTGCTTACATGACCAATTAAACGTGGTCATTAGCCAGAATGCCACTTGAATAGGTCAAAACCATTACAAGTTGTTCATGATTCGGTGATGAGCTAGCCGAGAATTGCTCACCGAAGTGTCTTCACTTTCGAAGTTCATTCACTGATGATATAAACTATCTCGATGACACCACTCCTCGATGAGATCCATAAGCTTATTACTCAAAGAGCATAAAGCTAAACTCATAAACCTGATGAATACCGTTCATAGTCAACTCACTGAAGAGTAAACTCCCTGAACTTCATCAAAGGCTGGACCATACTTTACCACTATGAGAGTCAGGGTGTTCAGGGACCTTATGGGTGTGCACTTTCTCCCACCCATTACCAGGTGTTAACTAATCCCACAAGTGCACTAAATTTTCCAACAATCCTCCCCAAATTTAGTTCACTTCCTTTGCATGAAAATTAAACATTGATGCGCGCCAAACAGTCAAGCTAAATCACACAAGCCCGCCACTTGTGAATGGCGGACCGTAACCTTAAAAGCTGCTAAGAAATCAATGAGGATCGAGGAGTATAGAGTCTCCCTGGGTCGTTATGTCCCAGCGAGCTATGCAATGGATCAATCAACGTATAGTGATCGAAGTTTGAACGAAAAAGGATATTTGAGATTATAACTACAGAAACACCAAACAAATACAAAGGCTAAAATGCAAATGAGAGGAAATTAAAAAGACAAAACCTATTAAATAAACGCTATCACTAAAATTAAAATGATGTTTTTGTTTTTATGATTTTACGATACTGAAATTAAAATCTACGTGACGTACAAAATAAAAAGTGAAACTAAATCAATATTAACCCTAAAAATATAAAAATGATGTTTTTACAATCCTAATGATAAAAGAAAATTTATAGAAAAAGAAAATTATTTTTAAAACTAATTATCTAATTAAAAACTATTTTTAACTATTAATTAATTACCTAAAATACAAGTAAATAAGAAATTAGGCTAGAAAAATAAGATTAAGACTTGGAAAAGTCTAAAATATCAAAATAGACTTTTCAAAACTATTTTTGTATTTTTATGACTATTTTTCTATTTTCAAGGAATTTTAAACTATTAAAAACTAATTAAATCACTAAAAATTACCAAATGAACTATGAAAAATATGGAAAATTACTTTTTTCACTTTTTATATTTATCTAAGCCTAAGAAAAATGAAAACTTATTTTTTTGAACCTTTTCTGAATTTTTTGTATTAAATGCTATTTAAAAAGTGCTAAAAACTAATTAAAATCAAGAAAAATATCAAAACAGCTAGGAAAAATCTGAAAATTTCAGGGAAACTCTAAAATAATATTAAGAAGCTATGAAAATTGGAAAAACAGGTGGTTGCTTGCAAGAAAATGAATCTGATGAAACAAGTGCTTATTGAAATAAGCACTTGATACGCAAATGAGCCAAACAAGCTACCTACTGCTAACAGAAGCTATGATATACTAAATATGACCAAATCAAACAGAAATCAACAAGTTACAATCACAGATTAACAAAATAAAACAGATTTGGTGATTTTGATTTTAAGCTAAGAACAGATTTTGGTGCCTACTTGCAGACCAAAAATAAGCACCCAAATAAGCTACAAACTAAAATCCAATTATCAAAACTTAAACTAGACCTAGGAAGCTACTGATAACCAAAAAAAACAGATGTAAACAAGCTACAATGAATCCTGTGTAAGCTTGGATAAAGCTGAGAAAATCACTCAATTAGTACTGAGTTTTGAGCAGGGCAATAAGTACCAACTTAGAGCTTATGCAAAAGTTTATTTAGCAAACAAAAGCTAAAACCAGATAAGAGGTATTAAAGACCACCTGTTAAACTACTTATAAACCAAAAATCAGTACCCAAAAAGCTTTAATGAGTCCTGTGCAACTGCTGCACTATCTGCATAAATCCAACTTTTTGACATTTTGACTTTTTGAAAACCAGTTAACAGTTGACTTTGGTGAAGTTTAGATCCAATTTAATGACTTGATATGAAGTAATATGGTGTAATGAACTTAAGACCAGCTTTGTCTAAGACTTTTAAACACAAGATAAGGTTTTGCAATTTCAAATTCTCAACAGTTTTAACAGTAAGACAGATTGAAACCCATTTTGACTTTCAGTGGTCACAAGCACAAATGTAAGACAGGTATTGACTAAGGAGGGCTAAAGGAGGCTAAGACAACTGATTTTAACCACCAGGCAGATCTGTGGCACAGGCTTAAAGCCTAATCCAAACACCCCTTTACTCACTGTTTTACAATCTAAATCAAAATCAACTACTGATTCAACAGAGATTGTGATCAAATTAACTCTAAATAACCTACTTACTACTTATTAAACAGGTCTTAACCACTTCTAACTACAATTACCAAGTATGCAAAGATCATGAAAATTACTTACAATAAGTCCAAAGCCACTATGGCCTGCCACATTGAAACAAGGACCCTAACCTATCAATTCAAACCCATTTGAATCTAAATCAACCCATATTCCTGTCTGAATCAACCCTTATCACATCTGCATCAGTTTTGCTCCTTGGTTTGACTTTCATTGACCAGTGTCCAATGTTGTTTGAGATATAAATGTAAGCTTATACAAAGCTTAATCAAGCTTATTAGAGCTTGTTTAAGCTTGAAAAGAGACTTTACTGATTTGACAATGATTTGAGATTGAGAAATTTAACAAGGCATAAAAATTTGGAAACTGAACATGAACTGAATTGATACTTAAATTAAGTTGAGATACACTTGAATATCTTTGTTGAGTACAAATTAACTTTAAAACTTAACTGAAAACTAGTTAAAATGCTACAAACTCAAAAACGACATACATTTTTAAAAAATAAAAACTAACTCTCTCTTGATGCACCCTCTTGTCTTCTTATAAGTTCCAAAATGCTTTCTCTCACCTTCTGAGCAAATCCCAGCATCAATCTCAGCCTTTGGATGTCTTTTGAGCCATCTTGGCCATTGGATGATTTTGGCGCCAAAACCTGCTTTGGATATCTGGGACAGGAAAAGGGTGCATTAAATGCATTGGTGAGGGTAGGTGAGGTGGGGGGAGACAAAGGGTTGTGTAGAGGTGGCTATGGGTGGTTTGAGGAGGGGGGTGGTAGCAGACAGGAGTGTCGGGGGAGACAAACTGGGGGCGGTTTTTGTTTATTTTAAACATTTGGGTTGGTCGGGTCAAGGGGTTGGGTAAGTGATTTGGGCCAGTGAATTTTATTTTGGGCTTGGGTAGTTTATTTAGGTCCGAATGGTTAAGTGGGATTATTAAATCAAAAGGACCATAAGTGTAATATCTCAAAACCAAAGGACCAAATGTGTAAAGCTCCAATTCCCAAGGACCAAACATGTAAGTTATGAAGATTAGTCAAAAGGGTTTGTTTTTCCAATGTTTAATAGTCCAAGGGTTGATTTTGACATTTTTGAAATTCCCAAGGACTAAATTTGGCCAATTTGGATTTTCAGGGACTAAATTGTAATTTTCTCAAAACTTTTAGATTTCTCACCAAAGGACTAAATATGACAATTTATGATTTTAAAAAGACCTTTGGTGACTTTTCTTTTGAAATTTTGGCTCAGGGACTAATTTTGACAATTTTATAAACTTGGGGGACTAAAACTGCAATTTTTGCAAATTTGATATGTTTTTCATCTGATTTTGATATTTTTGCATTTGAAACACATAAAACACTGATTTGTGATATTTTGATCATTTTGATGTGTTTCTGAGTGTTTTCGATGATTTTGCGTTTATTTTGTACAAACATGATGAGTATTTACACACTCATCAATCCCCCACACTGAGATATTGCTAGTCCCTAGCAATGATTTGAGAAAACATAATGGATTTTAATCTCTTTACCAAAAGCCATCACTTCTGGAGTAGCCAAATGTTTCAGTTCAAGTAAGAACTATGGTACACCGATAACCATGTGATTTTGAGCAAACCACCAACTTCCAACGGATTTGATTTGTCTTTACCGTAAGCCGTACGGACTAGCCAACTCTTAGCTAAATTATCAACATTATCTTTGGTGAGCTGATTACCAATTATGGTTTTTCCACTGCCTTTACCACAAGCCATAATCTTGCGGGCTAGCCAACTCTTCACTTTTTAGGATATGGTGAATTGAATACCATACAATTTTGGGCAAATTGCAAGCCATATAAACGGATTTGATAAATCTTTACCAAGAGCCGTTTGCTCTGGATTAGCCAATCCTTTAGTCTTACGACATGGCGGATCGATAACCAAATGAGAAAGTGTAAAACACTTACTCCAAAAAATTTTTGGCCAAAAACGGGGGAATTGGTATAATTATATGATAAAATTCGTGAGAATTCCCCCACACTTAGAAATGAATATTGCCCTCAATATTCAAAGTACCGGCGGTTATGCCGAAACAAAGAACGTAAAAGGGAAATACTACGGCCATTATTTAGAGAGAAGATTTTTTTTTATTTATTTATTTATTTTTTATTTTTTTTTAACATGTGGGCAACCCCCCCACACTAGGGTGGTAGAAAGAGGTAAGAAGACAGAAATATGGGTGAGAACCCATATGGCATGCTACTGTTTTTGATTACCGAGTCGCTAGCTTGACTCGATCCCCGCATTCATTGGTTCATGGGGAAATTTTGTAGATCCGGGACAACCACAGGGGGAATGTCCTCTCCAAAATAGTGCTTCAACCTATGTCCATTCACTTTGAAGTTTGGCCCGTCTATTTGAGATAATTCGACGGTGCCATATGGAAAAACTTTGGCAATGGTGAATGGACCAGTCCAACGGGTCTTAAGTTTCCCCGAGAAGATCTTCAATCTAGAATTGAAAAGAAGGACTCGGTCACCAACGTTGAAAACGCGGTTCTTAATCTTTGAGTCATGGATTTTCTTTGTTTTTTCCTTGTAGATTAAAGAGTTCTCGTAGGCTTGATTACGGAGTTCATTTAATTCATTGAGTTGAACTTTCCGGTGATCACCTGAAGATTTGAGGTCGAAATTTGCATGCTTCAAGGCCCAATAGGCTTTGTGCTCAAGCTCGATCGGGAGATGACACGCCTTTCCATACACGAGCTTGTAAGGAGTACACCCGATGGGTGTTTTGTAAGCGGTACGGAAGGCCCAAAGTGCATCTTCAAGTTTGTCCGACCAAGAGGCACGATTTTCACCTACGGTCCTCTCCAAGATTCTTTTCAAACCACGGTTCGAAACTTCCACTTGCCCACTAGTTTGTGGGTGATACGCGGTAGAGAGACGGTGGGTGACACCGTACTTAAGCATCACTTTTGCGAATTGGTCATTGCAAAAGTGTGTGCCGCGATCACTAATGATAGCACGAGGAGTTCCAAACCGGGCAAAGAGAGACTTTAAAAACTTCACAACTACTCGGGCGTCGTTGGTAGGTAGCGCTTTCGCCTCCACCCATTTAGACAAGTAATCGACATCACGAGTATATACTTGCTCCCTCGAGAAGACGGGAACGGCCCCATAAAGTCAATGCCCCATACGTCAAAGATCTCGCACACTTGAATGGCATTTTGAGGCATTTCATCTCTTTTAGAGATGTTACCATGACGTTGGCAAGAGTCGCAAGATTTGACGAGATCATGGGCATCTTTGTAAATTGTGGGCCAATAGAAACCGGAATCAAACACCTTCTTGGCGGTGTAGTTCGGGCCATTATGTCCCCCCGTGGGTCCATGATGACAAGCCTTGAGAATATCAGCGGCTTCTTGGCCGTGAACACACCGTCGGATGACTTGATCCGCACAGATTTTAAACAAGTAGGGGTCGTCCCAGAAGTAGTGCTTAACATCTTTGAAAAATTTGTTCTTTTGTTGGGACGACATCCCTTTCACAACAAAGTTACCCGCATGGTAGTTTGCAAAGTCGGCAAACCATGGGGTACTCGAATCTCTACGATGAGATACCACATTAAGTGTCTCGAGAGGAAATGTCTCGCTTATCTCCTTTTTCTCGAGCACACCTTGATGAGGATTTTCAAGACGGGAAAGATGGTCAGCCGCTAGGTTCTCCGCTCCCTTTTTATCACGGATGGTGATATCAAATTCCTGTAGGAGGAGAACCCATCGGAGCAATCTCGGCTTAGCATCTTGCTTAGCAAGGAGATATTTGAGGGCCGAGTGATCCGTATACACTATGCTTTTGGACAAGATTAAGTATGGCCGAAACTTCTCAAAAGCATACACCACCGCTAGTAATTCTTTCTCCGTAGTGGTGTAATGTGCTTGAGCTTCGTTCAAAGTTTTGCTAGCATAGTGTATAGGTTGGAAATGTTTAGCCTTGCGTTGCCCCAAGACTGCACCTATGGCGAAATCACTTGCATCGCACATAAGCTCGAATGGTAGGTCCCAATCGGGGGCAACTAGAATTGGTGCTTCCGTGAGCTTCCTCTTAAGAGTTTGGAAAGCTTCAATGCACTCACTAGAGAAGACGAAAGGAGTGTCTTTTTCAAGAAGTCGGGTCATAGGCCGGGATATTTTCGAGAAATCTTGAATGAAACGTCGATAGAAACCGGCATGACCAAGGAAGCTTCTTACTCCTTTGACAAGTGGGAGGAGGTAGCTTTGCAATAACATCAACTTTAGCTCTGTCCACCTCCATCCCTTTCTTAGAGATCTTATGGCCAAGGACAATGCCTTCTTTGACCATAAAGTGACATTTCTCCCAATTTAGACAAAGGTTCGTGTTTTCACAACGTTCAAGCATCTTGTCCAAATGGGAGAGACATGTTGGGAAAGAATTCCCAAAGACCGAAAAATCATCCATAAAGACTTCCATAGTCTTTTCGATCATATCATGGAAAATGGCCATCATACACCTTTGGAATGTACCGGGAGCATTGCATAACCCGAAAGGCATGCGTCGGTAAGCAAATGTTCCATAAGGACACGTGAATGTGGTCTTTTCTTGATCTTGGGGGTCAATGGGTATCTGGAAGTAACCTGAGAAACCATCGAGAAAACAATAGTATTCGTTTCCGCTAATCTCTCAAGCATTTGATCCATGAAAGGCAAAGGAAAGTGGTCTTTACGGGTGGCTTCATTTAACTTTCGATAGTCAATGCAAACACGCCATCCCGTAACCAATCGAGTAGGAATCAACTCGTTTTCATCATTTTCAACGACGTAATGCCACCTTCTTGGGCACACAATGAACGGGGCTCACCCAAGGACTATCCGAAATAGGGTAAATCAGTCCGGCATCGAGAAGTTTAATGACTTCCGCTTTGATAACCTCATGAATTTTAGGATTCACCCTTCTTTGGTGTTGAACCGCTGGTTTGGAGTCATCTTCCAGGAGAATTTTGTGAGTACAAAATTTCGGGTCAACCCCCTGGATGTCGGAAAGTTTCCAAGCGATGGCTCGCTTGTGTGACTTCAAAACCTTTATGAGAGCGGCTTTTTCATCCTCACTCAAGTCCTTAGCAATGATGACGGGTGATTTATTGTCATCTTCCAAAAATGCATACTCGAGATGAGGCGGTAAGTCCTTAAGTTCGACCCTCGAGGATCATCAGATTTTTCAATCGTTTTGATTTCCTCTTTATGAAGTTCTTGAGGAGGAGGGAGTGATGAAGGATCATCATTGAGCAACTTCTCGATGAGAAGAATATCTCCCTCGATGTCAATAGGGGCGTGATCAATTTCCCATGAAACTGAATCACTAGACAAATATGCTTCAATCTCCTCCGAAATAGAGTTACTTCCCTCAAACGGAGTGAGGGATGTGGAAGAGAGAGCAACGATGGGATCAACCGAAGTGGGATTGCCACTCGAGAATCCAAGAAGTTCTTGAGAATATTCCTCCGACACAATGTCAATGACATCAATCATGTTAATGGAAGTGTCTTCATAACTAGGGGAATATCTCGTAACTTGATCGAGGTTGAAGGTAACGGCTTCCTTGTTTGACCTCAAAGTGATTTCCCCCTTATCAACGTCCGATTAATGCACCCGGCTTTTCAAGAAGCACCTCCCAAGGATGAGGGTACTCGGGGATCGCATCAAATTCAACAACAACAAAGTCGGCGGAAAATGGAAATCTCCTACTTACACAAGACGTCCTCGGCTATACCTAACGGATGAGAATTGCTCGGCAAGCTCAAGGACCATACACGTAGGGTGTAAGCGGAGGCAATGAAAGCTTTTTCCACGGGAGTTTGGCATTAAGTTAATGCTCAGCCAAGATCGGCCAAAGCGGAGCATTGAACTAATCCTTGAAAATCACATGGGATGAGGAATTTCGCGGGTCTCCTAGCTTTTCGGGAAGCTTTTGAGGATAACCATGAACAATTCTCATTCAAAGAAGTTTTAGCCAATTCAGAAATCTTTTCTTTGTTAGTCAACAAACTTTTGATTGTCGGACCGAATTTGGGCATAAGAAGAAGAGCGTCCGCTAAACTAATCTCAAAGTGCAAATCTTGAAAGATTTGCATAAGCTTCTCCATTTGTTGATTAGTTTTGTCGCGGGCCTTTTGATCATTAAGCCTTGAAGGATAAGGAAGTGAAGGCTTAGGATTGGTCATCGGAACAACGGGTTCCGGAATAGGAGGTAAGTCGACCGAAGGTTGGACTTGTGCGGTACTTCGTGGGCTTGAGATATGCACCTCGTCCGTTGTATCCTTGGTAACTTGACTCATTGCCACAGGTGGAGGGGGCATTGGAGTCATAGGTCCATTGTGCGTCTTACCACTACGAGTGGTAATAGCATTCAACTCACCCTTAGGGTTGGGAATGGTGTTACTTGGAAGAGATCCCGAAGTTGAAGCTTGATTCTTTTGACTCATGAGAAGAGCAAGCACGCTATCGATCTTGCTATTTTGTTGATCAATCTTGCTACTAGTTGTTCTAATCTCAGATGTAAAATCATTCCTCATAGAGGTAATCTGATTTTGCATGGACACCATCTTAGCTTCATTGTTTTTGATGTAACTAACAATGTCAATAGAAGCTTGAGGAGGTGGAGCTTGAACATTTTGTTGTGGAGCGTGGAATCGGTTTTGATTATAGTTCCCTTGATTTTGAGAACCTTGATTTTGAAAATTCGACTGATTCGATTAAACTGATTATTGCTGTTTTGATTGTTCTGATTTTGATTAAACCCAGGTGGTCCAAGGTAATTGTTAGAACGATAGCTTAGAAGGCTACGGTCCCCTTGCGGTTGGTAGGAGTTACCCCCCAAATTGTAGGAACCTTGAGCAGCATATACGCCCTCTTGAGTGAAGCCACCGGAGGCTGGACACTCGAAATAAGGGTGTGGACCACCACAAGTCTCACAACTCTTGTTCACGGCATTAACTTGTTGATTAGCATTTGTGTGATTCATTTTAAGCATGGCGGCGGATATTTCTTCCAACTTTTGTTGAGTGGTGAATTCCGAAGATGGAAGGGTGGTGGATCTCGTTGACTCACTCCTCTCGGCAGAGGAATCCCAATAATTGTGGTGGGCAGTCATGTTTTCGATGAGATCATAGCACTCTTGGTCGCCTTTTTCATAAAGGTACCACCCGGCGGCAGCAAGATTGATTGTGTCACGGTGTCTCAGTGTTAACCCGTTATAGAATGTATCTATTTGGGTGACAAGCAACATGTTGTGGTTCGACATCGGTCAATTGAAAGCTTATAGCGTTCCCATGCCTCAAATAAGGACTCGTCGGGAAGCGCCTAAAATTGCCGATTTCATTCCTTAGTTTAGTCACCATCGACGGTGGAAAATATTTCGCCAAGAACTTGGAGATCATTTCATCGAAACTATGGATTGAGTTCTTGGGAAGACGATCAAACCATGCGGTGGCATGAAGCGTCAAGGAATAAGGAAAGAGGTATAAGCGAGGCCATCGGAGACCCCATGTTGCTTCATACTTTGGGTGACAGTGAGAAATTTGTCAAGATGCTTGTTGGCATCTTCACCCGGTGATCCGCGAAATTGGCAAAAGCTTTGGACTTGTTGAATCATGTGATGTTTAAGTCCAAAGTCCGTGGCTTCGATGTTGACCGGGGCAATTGGACCGCCTCGTCCCATTCATCGTGGGTTGGCAAAGCTCCTCCATCGTTCGAGATCGAGCTGGATTATGTGGATCGGGTTGGACTTCGAGTCCATCCCTCGGATTCCGCATATGGTGGGATGCTCAACGGTACGTATCTCGGGTACGTTTTCCTTGTCAAGAATACGTCTACGAGCTTGTGAGCGAAAAGATATTACACTAGACGTAACTCTAAAAGACCTCAGAGTTAAGGAGAGAAATGGGAATTATGAAAATCTTTCAGATGAGAATGAGAATTATGAAGACGTTTTATAAAACTTGGGTGAGAAGAATCTTTATGGGTTTTCGGTTCAAACGTCGATATCACACCAAAATCAATTAACACAAAATCGAGGCAAAACAACAGTGAACTTAACCAATAATCACAATATGAATGGCTTCTTTGAAAAAGGTACACCAATCACAAGGACACAAAGGCAAGTTTTAAATCTTTAGTTCGGGAACTTATTATGGTCGCACCCCCAGTTAGGTAGTGCACTGCCTTGGTTTGCGGTGGTAATCTTTTAAGTTGTTTATTATTAAGAAAACGACGAATCTTTTTGTATTTTTATTATTTGATACATATATAGAAACAAAAGAAAAATATTTTTGTGTTTTATACGTTTTTGGTTGTTTTTGGGTTTTTGGACTTTTTAGAAGAAAATATGGATATATATATATATATAGAGATGGATGATATAAACAAAGAGTGAGGATTCAAACAACTAATCTGCTACACGGAAGATAAATCAGCAGAGACTCCCCGCAGCGTGGCGCCAAAAATTTGATACGTGCCAAACAGTCAAGCTAAATCACACAAGCCCGCCACTTGTGAATGGCGGACCGTAACCACTTAAAACTGCTAAGCACGAAATCAATGAGGATCGAGAGTATAGAGTCTCCCCGGGTCGTTATGTCCCAACGAGCTATGCAATGGATCAATCAACGTATAGTGATCGAGAAATTTGAACGAAAAGGAGGATATTTGAGATTATAACTACAGAAACACCAAACAAATACAAAGGCTAAAATGCAAATGAGAGGAAATTAAAAAGACAAAACCTATTAAATAAACGCTATCACTAAAATTAAAATGATGTTTTTGTTTTTATGATTTTACGAAACTGAAATTAAAATCTACGTGACGCACAAAATAAAAAGTGAAACTAAATCAATATTAACCCTAAAAATATAAAAATGATGTTTTTACAATCCTAATGATAAAAGAAAATTTATAGAAAAAGAAAATTATTTTTAAAACTAATTATCTAATTAAAAACTATTTTTAACTATTAATTAATTACCTAAAATACAAGTAAATAAGAAATTAGGCTAGAAAAATAAGATTAAGACTTGGAAAAGTCTAAAATATCAAAATAGACTTTTCAAAACTATTTTTGTATTTTTATGACTATTTTTCTATTTTCAAGGAATTTTAAACTATTAAAAACTAATTAAATCACTAAAAATTACCAAATGAACTATGAAAAATATGGAAAATTACTTTTTCTACTTTTTATATTTATCTAAGCCTAAGAAAATTGAAAACTTATTTTTTTGAACCTTTTCTGAATTTTTTGTATTAAATGCTATTTAAAAAGTGCTAAAAACTAATTAAAATCAAGAAAAATATCAAAACAGCTAGGAAAAATCTGAAAATTTCAGGGAAACTCTAAAATAATATTAAGAAGCTATGAAAATTGGAAAAACAGGTGGTTGCTTGCAAGAAAATGAATCTGATGAAACAAGTGCTTATTGAAATAAGCACTTGATACGCAAATGAGCCAAACAAGCTACCTACTCAAAAGCTATGATATACTAAATATGACCAAATCAAACAGAAATCAACAAGTTACAATCACAGATTAACAAAATAAAACAGATTTGGTGATTTTGATTTTAAGCTAAGAATGATTTTGGTGCCTACTTGCAGACCAAAAATAAGCACCCAAATAAGCTACAAACTAAAATCCAATTATCAAAACTTAAACTAGACCTAGGAAGCTACTGATAACCAAAAAAAACAGATGTAAACAAGCTACAATGAATCCTGTGTAAGCTTGGATAAAGCTGAGAAAATCACTCAATTAGTACTGAAGTTTTGAGCAAGGGCAATAAGTACCAACTTAGAGCTTATGCAAAAGTTTATTTAGCAAACAAAAGCTAAAACCAGATAAGAGGTATTAAATACCACCTGTTAAACTACTTATAAACCAAAAATCAGTACCCAAAAAGCTTTAATGAGTCCTGCAAGTAAATCGCCGACTATCTGCATAAATCCAACTTTTGACATTTTGACTTTTGAAAACCAGTTATCAGTTGACTTTGTGAAGTTTAGATCCAATTTAATGACTTGATATGAAGTAATATGGTGTAATGAACTTAAGACCAGCTTTGTCTAAGACTTTTAAACACAAGATAAGGTTTTGCAATTTCAAATTCTCAACAGTTTTAAAGAAGATGATTGAAACCCATTTTGACTTTCAGTGGTCACAAGCACAAATGTAAGACAGGTATTGACTAAGGAGGGCTAAAGGAGGCTAAGACAACTGATTTTAACCACCAGGCAGATCTGTGGCACAGGCTTAAAGCCTAATCCAAACACCCCTTTACTCACTGTTTTACAATCTAAATCAAAATCAACTACTGATTCAACGTGAGATTGTGATCAAATTAACTCTAAATAACCTACTTACTACTTATTAAATGGTCTTAACCACTTCTAACTACAATTACCAAGTATGCAAAGATCATGAAAATTACTTACAATAAGTCCAAAGCCACTATGGCCTGCCACATTGAAACAAGGACCCTAACCTATCAATTCAAACCCATTTGAATCTAAATCAACCCATATTCATGCTCAATCAACCCTTATCACATCCGTGCATCGCTTTTGCTCCTTGGTTTGACTTTCATTGACCAGTGTCCAATGTTGTTTGAGATATAAATGTAAGCTTATACAAAGCTTAATCAAGCTTATTAGAGCTTGTTTAAGCTTGAAAAGAGACTTGCTAACAGATTTGACAATGATTTGAGATTGAGAAATTTAATAGTGGCATAAAAATTTGGAAACCTAACATGAACTGAATTGATACTTAAATTAAGTTGAGATACACTTGAATATCTTTGTTGAGTACAAATTAACTTTAAAACTTAACTGAAAACTAGTTAAAATGCTACAAACTCAAAAACGACATACATTTTTAAAAAATAAAAACTAACTCTCTCTTGATGCACCCTCTTGTCTTCTTATAAGTTCCAAAATGCTTTCTCACCTTCCTGAGCAAATCCCAAAGCATCAATCTCAGCCTTTGGATGTCTTTTGAGCCATCTTGGCCATTGGATGATTTTGGCGCCAAAACCTGCTTTGGATATCTGGGACAGGAAAAGGGTGCATTAAATGCATTGGTGAGGGTAGGTGAGGTGGGGGGAGACAAAGGGTTGTGTAGAGGTGGCTATGGGTGGTTTGAGGAGGGGGTGGTAGCAGACAGGAGTGTCGGGGGAGACAATCCTGGGGCGGTTTTGTTTATTTTAAACATTTGGGTTGGTCGGGTCAAGGGGTTGGGTAAGTGATTTGGGCCAGTGAATTTTATTTTGGGCTTGGGTAGTTTATTTAGGTCCGAATGGTTAAGTGGGATTATTAAATCAAAAGGACCATAAGTGTAATATCTCAAAACCAAAGGACCAAATGTGTAAAGCTCCAATTCCCAAGGACCAAACATGTAAGTTATGAAGATTAGTCAAAAGGGTTTGTTTTGCCAATGTTTAATAGTCCAAGGGTTGATTTTGACATCTTTGAAATTCCCAAGGACTAAATTTGGCCAATTTGGATTTTCGTGGGACTAAATTGTAATTTTCCCAAAACTTTTAGATTTCTCACCAAAGGACTAAATATGACAATTTATGATTTTAAAAAGACCTTTGGTGACTTTTCTTTTGAAATTTTGGCTCAGGGACTAATTTTGACAATTTTATAAACTTGGGGGACTAAAACTGCAATTTTTGCAAATTTGATATGTTTTTCATCTGATTTTGATATTTTTGCATTTGAAACACATAAAACACTGATTTGTGATATTTTGATCATTTTGATGTGTTTCTGAGTGTTTTCAGATGATTTTGCAGTTTATTTTGTACAAAAATGATGAGTATTTACACACTCATCAAACATTAAACAAAACATGTGCATAAAAGAAAATATCCTGAGGATTGAATTTCCTTCTTAGTACATTACACGTTCAAATATTCGAGAATCAGGGTGTTCTAAGAATTGAACCCTTCAACCCATTTGAATACCTGAAGATAAAATACACACAAGTTTTCAAACACTTAAAAGCTCCTGACACTATAAAAGCCATGTGTCCATATCCAAATTCATAAATGTTGCAAGAGCCAAAAATCCAAAAGCTCTCTGAAACGGCAAAACTTCAACATTCACATAGGTGGTTCCTCTTTATTCATGCTCCTGCTTAGCACTTTTTTCAAAGAAATTAACCATTAAGAAGTAAAGACTTCATCCTCCTTTCAGCAGGTTTTGAGCACAACCTTGGGATGTAATATAAAACATGTGCTCCAGTCCAATCAATGTTCAACTTTCCACATTGAACTCGCTCCCAAGTTTCCTCAGGGAGGGAGTTGGGTGTCCTAGCATTCGGACTAATTGGACTTAAACCCATCCCTTTAGCAGACTTTATAACCAAGTCTCTAGCCAATCCCTTTGTCAAGTGATCATCTAAATTTTGTTGAGATCTAACAAACTCTATAGATACCACCCCATTTATGATAAGCTCACGAATCATGCTATGTCCGACACCTAAGTGTCTAGACTTACCATTGTACATCCGCTATAAGCCTTAGCTAATGTAGCTGCACAATCACAACGGATAGAAATGGGTGCTATAGGTTTAGGCCATAATGGAATCTCAAGAAGCAAGTTTTCAACCATTCAAACTTCTTTACCAAAGAACTGCTAAAGCCACAATTTCAGATTCCATTGTTGAACTGGTGATGCAAGTTTGCTTCTTGGATGCCCAAAAATTGCACCTCCACCAAATAGGAATACCCACCATTAATCGGTAGACGAAGTTGTTCGTTACTGATCCAACTTGCATCGTGTATCCTTCCAACACGGAAGGATAACCAAGATATGAGAGACTATAATCATAGTTCTCTTCATACTTCAGATTACCTCCAACTCGCTTGCCAATGATGAGCACTAGGATTACTAGTATACCCTGATTAGTTTACCCACCGCAAATGCAATATCGGCCTTGTACAAGTCATGACATACATCAGGCAGCCAATTACCCTAGAATACTCAAGTTGAGATACAGCCTTGCCATTATTAGGCATTAGCTTCTCACAAGTATCCATAGGTGTACTCACTAGAGTACAATCAAAGTAATTAAATTTCCTCAACACCTTCTCAATATAATGAAACTGAGAGATAGAAATTCTTTTACTTTCATGTTTAATCCTTATACCAAGGATAACATCAGCCTCCCCCATGTCGTTCATGGAAAACCTTGATGACAACAATTCCTTTGTCAGGTCAACCCGATTTTGGTCAGTGCCAAAGATCAACATGTCATCAACATATAGACAAATGATGACTCCTTTACCGGATTCATCAAATTTGCTATACACACATTTGTCAGCTTGGTTAAGAACATAACCACTAGATAAAACCACTTCATCAAATTTTTGATGCTATTGCTTAGGTGCTCGCTTAGTCTATAAAGAGACTTAATCAGTTTACACATCTTGTTTTCATTGCCAGGCATGATGAAGCCCTGAGGTTGGTTCATATAAACCTCCTCATCCAATTCACCATTCAAGAAAGTTGTCTTCACATCCATCTGATGAATAATCAAATTGTGAATTAATGCATGAGCAATCGCCAGCGGTCTTATGGTAATTGATACGAGCCACAGGGCATAAGTATCAAAATAGTCTATTTCGACTTTTGTTTAAAGCCCTTAATGACTAGTCTAGCCTTGAACTTTTCAATAGTTCCATCTACCTTCATTTTCCTTTTGAAAATCCATTTGCAACCCAAAGGTTTGCAAACTGTGTAGATCAACCAACACCCGAGTGTTGTTGCCCATGATGGAATCCATCTCATCATTGATTGCTTCTTTCCAGAAAGCAATATCCTGGGACTTCATTGCTTCTTCAAATGTTTTGGGATCATCCTCAACAATGAAGCAATAGGAGTATTGGTCAGAGACCGCATCCTTAGTTCCTTCAATTAAGTATAATTGAAACTCAGGTCCAATCAATTAAGTATAATTGAAACTCAGGTCCAAATGACTTTGGAGTCCTGACCCTTTTGCTCTTTCTAAGCATAGGTTCAGGTTGTTGAACCACAACCACATCAGGGACCTCTGATGGTAATTCATCAGGGACCTCTGATACACCAGTGTCATGAGTTCCATTAGGAATCCTCTAACTTGGTCTAGGGACTGATGAGAATCTATTTTCATCAAAGTTTGCATCCCTTGATTCAATTATGAAGTTAATTGAGACATATTCATTAGGTTCAATAACATAGAACCTAAAAGCCTTGGAATGCTCAACATATCTAACAAAGATGCAATCAATGCCTCTTTCACCCAAAGTTTTCAACTTTGGATCGTGGAGTCTTACAACACCCTACAACCCCAAACCCAGAGATAGTTCAGGTTGGGTTTCCTTTTAGTCCAGAGTTCATAAGGGGTAACATTGTTCCTTTTGTTGGGAACCCTATTTAATAAATAGCAAGTCAGTTAACATAGCTTCACCCTGTAACCCTTGACTCACCCTGAATAGGACAACATGGAATTAACCATCTCCTTCAAAGACACCTGTTTTTCCTTTCGAAATACCATTTTGCTGAGGAGTATAGGAGCATCGTTTCATGGATAATACCAACGCTCAAAATACAGAGTATCCATGTACACACCTCCCTTATTAGTCCTTAATATTTTGATCAGGGACCCAAGTTGTAATTCAACTTCAGTTTTAAACACTTTGAATTTATCTAATGCTTCATCCTTGGTATGTAACAGATAGACATAGCAAAACCTAGAAGCATCATCAATAAATGTCACAAAGTACCTCTTATACCCCAAAGAGGGATTGGCATGCAAATCACACAGGTCACTGTGTATTAGCTCCAAGAGCTTAGTCTCACGCTTAACACCCTGAAAAGGTTTCTTGGTTATCTTGGTCAACATGCAAGTTTTACACTTTTCAATGTCCATGTCAAATGCTGGGATTAACCCATCCTTAGACATATCTTACATCCTTTTATAATGAACATGGCCAAGTCTAGCATGCCAAAGGGTAGAGTCGTGGGTCGGTCGAAAGGTGGTCACAAAGGCTTAATTATCACTATCAGTGACAATATTAAGCCTGAACATTTGGTTACACAAATAGCCAAAACCAATAAAACACCACTTTTAGACAAGACAAATTTATCAGACTCAATAACTTGTTTATATCCATGATTATTCAAAACACTACTTGAAACCAAGTTTTTCCTTATATCGGGAACATGAATAACATTAAACAAAGTTACAATCTTTCCGGAACTAAATCTAAGATCTACACAACCATGACCATGCACCAAGGTCGTTGACTCATTTCCCATGCGAAGAATAAAACCATCATTCGACTCATAAGTCTTGAACCGCCTTCTATCTTTACACACATGAACTGTTGCACCGATTCAACCCACCACGCAACATCATCATCCTGCACATAATAAGATTTAGATACATATGTAACATAATTAATCTGAAAAGACTTATTAAACATATTCTCGACCTTTAGTGAGTTGGTAGAACCACCACTCCCTGAACCATTAGTGCCCGATCCATTGGCTTTACCACCAACTTTAACACCTTTGCAATCCCTTTTAATGTGACCGGTTTTGCCACATTTCCAACAAGTAGGTGTTGCCTTCTTGTTAGGATCTGCCCTTGTGTTGTCATGATATTTGCGTTTGCCTTTGTTGTCATTGTACCGGTGGAGTTGTTATGCTCTACCATATTGACAATGATGCACCAAGTAGCATTGCTACTCTTTGGCTTGTCATTATCCTGCACCACGAGAGATTCATCAATTCGCAGATGAGTGCCCAACTCAACCAGAGTTAACTCCTCTTTCTTATGTTTCAAGGTATGCTTGAAATCTTTCCAAGAAGGAGGAAGTTTATCAATAACACAAGAGACTGAAATAGCCTCATTCATGTGCATATTGTGTCGTGTAAACCTTCCAAGTATTCCAAGAAGTTCATTGTATTGTTCCATGACTGGTCTTGAATCAGTCATTTTGTAATTTGTGAAATTACTTACAAGAAACTTCTTACTTGATGCATCCTCAGCCATATATTTGGCATCCAAGGAATCCCACAGTTCTTTAGAAGATTCAAAATTCTGATAAATGTCAAATAGAGAATCAGACATACCATTGAGAATTAGACCTCTGCAAATGTAGTCATCATTCTCCCATTTGCTCCTTCTCCCCTGACCGCTCCACTATAGCATCATCCCCATCATCGTGAATAGAGTGGTTAGCACATACACCACACTCATGCTAGAAAGCAAGAAGTGCATCTTCTTCGCCATCTCCTCGACGTCCACCCTTCAAACTTATCAAGCTTGGCAAAGTTTGAAGCCATGTGTTTCATTGCAGCAGCAGCCATTGATTATCACAAATAGTTTACTTTGATTGTTAGTGGTAACAGCCCAGAACAGGGTTAAGACAATCAAAGGCAGTAGCAATACCACTAGGTGGTTACCGGATATCACTTGAAATCGTGTAATCACTTTCCAAAGTAAACTATTCGACCCTAATATCTGGGTATCACGAATATCTACTTGGGATAAGACCAAATGTAATGTTATTGAATTAGGCACAAATCAATAACCCTTTTGCTTAGAAGTGTTTTTCGTTTTCAGTATCTCCTTCATGTATGATATGATTTCCTATTTATAGGAAAATACTCACAGCTTGGTCAAATGGAATTATGAGAATTAATCGGCCCATTAATCGCCTCATAATCATCCCCATTAAAGCTAATAATGGTTACATGACCAATTAAACGTGGTCATTAAGCGCTTTGTAACTGCCACTTGAATAAGTCAAAACCATTACAAGTTGTTCATGATTCAAGATGAGCTAGCCCTCGAGAGAATTGCTCATCGAGTGTCTTCACCGAAGTTCATTCACCGATGATATGAACTATCCGATGACACCACCGATGAGATCTATTAGCTTATTACTCAAAGAGCATAAAGCTAAACTCATCAACCTGATGAATACCGTTCATAGTTAACTCACTGAAGAGTAAACTCCTTGAACTTCATCAAAGACTGAACCATACTTTACCACTATGAGAGTCAGGGTGTTCAGGGACCTTATGGGTGTACTCTCCATACCTCCTGACCTATTACCAGGTGTGAACTAATCCCACAAGTGCACTAAATTTTCCAACAAGA
Source organism: Chrysanthemum makinoi (assembly GCA_910596185.1). Lineage (NCBI taxonomy): Eukaryota > Viridiplantae > Streptophyta > Magnoliopsida > Asterales > Asteraceae > Chrysanthemum > Chrysanthemum makinoi. The sequence continues at coordinate 152,664,504 of OU343216.1, forward strand.
TACAGATTATGGTGTTTGGAAATAGAGTTTGTGAGGGTTAGGTGGACTAAAATTATGACATGGATCTGGAACAAAAATGTAATATAATAATAGAATAACTGGAAATGTTTGGCGCAATGGGCTGGGGCTAGGGCTTCTATTATAAGTTGCAAATTGAAACTTATATTTTTACAATGCTGTTTGGCGAATTAGTTGGAGCTGAAGCTTATTAATGAAAAATCAAATAAAAACACATCAAATTAAATTCACATATATATTTACAGCTTTTACGTAATAATTCGTTAAATTTTTAAAGGTATTTAAGTAACTTAACTAGCCATAAGCCCCTATAAGCCTTATTTTATGGGCTTGGGCTTATGGAGGCTTATGGCTTATTTTATAAGCCATAAGCTTCAATAAGACTGTGTGACAAACAAGACTTATTTTATTAACCGGCTTATTTTAAAAGCCCAAACCCCAATACCCCCCCCCCCCATAAGCCCTCGCCAAATGTAGCCTTAATCATGTCATACGATATATTAAAAAGACGAAATTTAAAAGTTTTGTAATGTATAAGAAAAAAAATAGATATCTATACACAATTAAAAGAAAGTGACAAGTTCAATACATTTTTTGTGATTATCCCTAATAAGTTTGTGAAACGCCCGTAATTGTTTTTCTTTTTTAACAAGACCCATACGCCGTTTGGAACTTGTCCATACGCCGTATGGACTCCATATGCCGTATGGACAAATGTCCATACACTGTATGGCACCTCTAGTTTGTAACCATTTTCTGCACTAAACAAATCTAAAATTCATAAAAAAAACTAAAATACCTTTCATGCATATTTAAAAACATGGTCATACAAAAGGTTCACATACAAGACAATACGAGAAGTGCGGGTGTTAACCCAAACACTCCTTTTGGACCCATATCAACATAATTTCATTCCTGCACATACAAACTTGACTCGTAACCTTAACTAAAACTGTTAAGACTCAAAAGATCAAGCGACTAAAACATTTGGGGCATTCACAAGTTGTTATCAAAGGGTGTGAATGAGAATGATCGTCAGTTATACTTCAAGCATTATCGTTCCCTCAAAATTTCCCTCCTTTATCTACAAGCCCTGAGCCATCTCATATACCTACTAAAATGGTAAACATCATAACAGTAAGTCACATTGACTTAGTGAGTAAACGGTACTATATCATAATCAAAGACATTTCACAATCACTATATGGCTCATTGACATAGTGAGTAAACGGTACTATCTGCGAGCCTTGAGCCATCTCATATACCTACAAAAAGGGTAAACATCATAACGGTAAGTCACATTGACTTAGTGAGTAACAATACTATAACATAATCAAAGACATTTCACAATCACTATATGGTTCATTTCTAGCAAATCCTTTAACGTTTGATAACTAGTTTCTCCATGATCACTTCACATTCATATCCGCAATCACACGGTTCTAAAATCATCAATTTACCCTCTTGCACGGATGCAAACCGGGTTCCTTATTCCTCACATGACTGATTGAGTGCATTAAGCACTACACTGACTGAGTGCATAAAGCATTATACTGACTGAGTGCATAAAGCATGATTCCACACAGGACTGAATGCATATGCATGATGTCCACAAAGGACTGTCTGAGTGCATAAAGCAATGGTTCCACACAGGACTAAATGAGTGCATATAACACTTTACATGTCTGACTGAATGCGTAAAGCACGTTATGTGACTATTTATTCATATTTTGCTCTATCATCGAGAAGCATACTTAATCATTATAACATGAACATACTCAGTCCTCATAACACTATCATACTCAGCATTATAAAATAAACATACTCCGTCCTTGTTACGTTATCATACTTATCATTATTACATAAACATACTCGATCATTGTAACATTATCATATTCATCATTATAATATAAACATACTCGGTAGTTGTACCTTTATCATACTCATCAATGTAACATAAACATACCCGGTTAATTCCGCTATTAAACATGTAAATCTTACCCGTTACTCTATTTATACTTGGTTTAGGCTTTCCTCGTGCATCCCATGATCACCTAAACACATACAACAATACTATAACTTATTAGAACATAATAGCTTGTCTCATACTCATAACTTCATCTTTTACTACTAATCTTGGTTACTTAAACCCTTATGCTAAACACCCCCTTTCAACTATAAGCTAATCATAATCATCATCATCTATCATAGCAACTTCATCATAATTTCATACCAAAATCTCTACTAATTCGATAACATAAATTCATGCTAAATGCTCCTTATCAAATTTCATATACAAGATCATTATCTACTAATCATAAATCATCGTAACTAAGACTAGGGTTATCATAACACCCAATTCATATAAAACCCCCAAATTGACTTCTTCTATAACCATCATAAAACTAATGAATTATGAACTTACCTTGTTGAGGGCTCAATTAGAGTACTAAAATCTTCCAAGCTTTTCTTAGCACGTCTTAATTTCTCATGTGGATTTCTTTTGTAACACTTATGGAGATTTTTGGATAAAATGATAATGGTTAACTATTTTTCCTCCTAAATTCTCTCATAACACACATCCCAAACACTTGTCCTCAAATAGGCAAAAACTCATGCTACTTTAGTGATATACACCATAAGGGCATTTATGTTAACCTTCACTCTTCATTGTTAGTCCGGCCCTTAAGTCCGTTACATCGGAGGTCCCTTTTCATTAAATATTTGCGTACTCGGGTCCTTATTTTCGTTACATACTAATTAAAATAACTTTCTCCATGTCTTCTCTTGAATTGCGTGTTTATTCAGATGATGACCAGGCCGATGATTTTGTTGCTCACATGTGAACGATGGATTTTGTAGTTTTTCTTTGTTATTCAACTTCTCGATCGTCTGCTTAAGCTAAGTATCATTCCATGGATGTGTTCGGTTGTAAAAAAAGTTGGTTGCATTAATTGGTTGCAAAATAGGGTGTTTATCTCTCCGCCCTCTGGCCATTAGATAATGATACTTAGAGTGTAGTAGGCTATTAAATAAAATGATAAATATGTGATAAATAGGTGTCCAGTGAATGTACAAAGGTAAAATAAAAAAAAAAAATGCGATTTAATGTTCTAGTTTTAGTAATATACACAAAATTGAGTTTAGTTAAAAATATGTGTCATCTTAGATCACATAAATACAAATTTCCCTTTTGATTTTTGAGATGACAAATAAACACCAAGAAGAGCTACAAGGGCCATAGGCATAACTTTCTTTCTAACAAAAAACAAGTCATGAAGCATTTGACAAAGAGAACAGTCTAGAACAAACCAGGCGCCTTGAACCAGCTCCTCTCTACTCACAATGAACATCCTCGAACTCACGAAACCAATCTTCCCCCACTTATATAATCCCAACCCTTATTCCATCTTTCCTCATCATAGAGAAAAACAAAACAACCAAGCAAACGCATTCCACAAATCACTTTTTTTATTAAATTTTAATATTTTCTAATAAGTGTTTGGAAAGATGTCAGGAAAAGGGGAGGGACCAGCTATTGGTATTGATCTAGGAACAACATATTCATGTGTTGGTGTTTGGCAACATGACCGTGTTGAGATCATTGCTAATGATCAAGGGAATAAAACAACACCTTCTTATGTGGCTTTTACGGATACTGAGAGGCTCATTGGTGATGCTGCTAAGAATCAAGTCGCCATGAATCCAACCAACACTGTTTTTGGTATGTTCTCTCTCTATCTCTCGTATCCATTTAGTTTTCTTACAATGGTGCTAGTTATAATGTGGTTTAAACTTTAAAGTAGTGAGTTTAGGATTATAGCAGTTTCCTGTAATTTCTCGTGGGGTCAAAGGAAAATTAGCTATCAAAAAACTTAAGATTGACAATGTTTAACATTATGTAGCTGGCTTATGGCTTATGTTGTTTTAGTTTATGTTTCATAAGCTCACTTTTTGTGGCTTATTTTGAAACTTTTTCGGCTTATGTAAGATTATTATGACATGATAAGCTTATATTAGCCGGAAAATTTCAAAGTAAGCCACAAAAAATAAGCTTATGAAACATGTTTAAACCGAATAAGCCATAAGCCCACTATATAAGCTTAAACAAACACCCCGTAGATAGATACTTAGGATGGTCAAGAAAAAGTCTCAAACCGGCCATGGCCATTTCATAAGCCAATAAAAGGCTCGACTTTTTCTAGGTAGCCTAAACACAGTTTCCTCTCAGTTTATTCGTTTTAATTAGGCAAAATCTAACAATATGTGGGTTTACCAACTGTCAAGAATGAGACTCTAAGTTGTATCTTTGTTTAAAATAAAATAGACTTACCTTATGTTGTCAACCATTATCTTAGAAACGCAAAACATATTAATTTGGTAAAATCAAGTTACTTGGTAAAATCAGACTTTTGGAGTATGGGTTAGGTTATGTCTGGTTCCAATCCTAGATTAAGAAATGTAGCTGGATTGTAGTTTTTTTATCTGTTTATGGACCAATTTTTAATTTTCTGGTTGCAAGATGATTATTTTTCTTAAGCATTTGATTAGCTGGTTTATTGTCGTTCTTTTAGTCTGTTTGATCAATTTTTTATAAGAATTTTATTAGTCTAGTGATGAGTATAATGTGGCTATATAATGGGTACTCTTAAGTAACTTCAAGATTTGGTGTTTGTTTGATTTTAGATGATCTTAAACTCTGACCGGATCTTTATTATGTGATTCTTTGGCAGATGCTAAGCCGCTTAATTGAAGGAGGTTTTCTGATCCATCAGTGCAGAGTGACATGAAGCATTGTTTAAAGTCGCCCTGGCCCAGGTGACAAACCCATGATTGTGGTCAATTACAAAAACGAAGAGAAACAGTTCTCTGCTGAAGAGATCTCTTCCATGGTTTTAATCAAAATGAAATTTGTTGAGGCCTATCTTGGTACCACCATCAAAACGCTGTGGTCACTGTCCCTGCTTACTCAATGACTCGCAGCCGTTTAATAAAGGATGCTGGTGCCATTTCTGGTCTAAATGTTATGAGAATCATCAATGAGCCGACTGCAGCTGCTATAGCTTATGGGCTTGACAAGAAGGCTTCAAGTGTTGGTGAGAAGAATGATTTTCGACTTGGGTGGCGGTACTTTTGATGTTTCTTTGCTTACTATTGAAGAGGGTATCTTTGAGGTGAAGTCGACTGCTGGTGACACGCATTTGGGTGGTGAAGATTTTGATAACAGGATGGTTAATCACTTTGTTCAAGAGTTTGAAAGGAAGAATAAGAAAGATATTAGCGGAAATCCAAGAGCTTTGAGGAGGTTGAGAACTGCTTGTGAAAGAGCAAAGAGGACCCTTTCATCAACCGCACAAACCACCATTGAGATCGATTCTTTATACGAAGGAATTGACTTCTACTCACTATCACCGTGCAAGGTTTGAAGAGTTGAACATGGATATGTTCAGGAAGTGTATGGAGCCAGTTGAGAAGTGTTTGAGAGATGCGAAGATGGATAAAAGCAGTGTGCATGATGTGGTTCTTGTTGGTGGCTCTACTCGAATTCCCAAAGTTCAACAATTGTTGCAAGATTTCTTCAACGGGAAAGACTTGTGTAAGAGCATCAACCCTGATGAAGCCGTGGCATATGGTGCAGCTGTCCAAGCCGCCATTTTGAGTGGTGAAGGGAACCAAAAGGTTCAAGATTTGCTTTTGTTGGATGTGACACCTTTGTCTCTAGGACTTGAGACCGCTAGTGGAGTTATGACCGTGTTGATACCAAGGAACACGACCATTCCCACCAGGAAAGAGCAGGTGTTCTCAACCTACTCGGATAATCAACCAGGGGTTTTGATCCAAGTTTACGAGGGTGAAAGAACACGCACCAAAGACAACAACCTTTTGGGGAAGTTTGAGTTATCTGGAATCCCACCGGCTCCTCGTGGAGTACCACAGATCAATGTATGTTTTGACATTGATGCTAATGGGATCCTGAATGTGTCTGCAGAAGACAAAACCACAGGTCAGAAGAATAAGATCACGATTACGAATGACAAGGGAAGGTTGTCTAAAGAGGAGATAGAGAAGATGGTGCAGGAGGCAGAAAAATACAAAGCGGAGGACGAAGAACACAAGAAGAAGGTTGAAGCGTTATGCCTATAACATGAGGAACACGGTCAGAAAATAAGCTCCAAGCTGCCTGCAGATGACAAGAAGAAGGTGGAGGATGCAGTGGAAGAGGCGATCAAGTGGTTGGATGGGAATCAGCTGGCTGAGGTTGAAGAGTTTGAGGACAAGATGAAAGAGCTAGAAGGAGTTTGCAATCCAATTATTGCTAAGATGTATCAGGGCGGGGCTGGGCCTGATATGGGTGGAGGCATGGGCGCCGATGGGCCTGCGGCTGGTGGTGCAAGTGGTGGTGCTGGTCCTAAGATTGAAGAGGTGGATTAAGGTGCTCTATATGTGTACTTGTCATTGAAAATGCTTGTTTCTGTCTAGTAGTTGGTCTAATGATGTATGTGTATGAATATGTTTTACTTCCTTTGAGATGATGTTACCTTTTTTCAAGATATGAGTAAAGCCCTGCTTTTTAATTAAAAAAACTCTTTCAGATTTTTGGGTATCAGAAACACCACTGTAACATCAGGATTAAACGTTAGCAAGGGAACTAGCTCACAAAGTTACTGTTTAGAACTGAAATGATAAGCATTGCCAACTATTGTGCAAAACTTGAAGCTCAAGGTATATATAGTGTACGAAAAGCGCGGTAATCAAACAAACTCAAAGAACACAAGAATACGGTACTGAATTAAATGAATTGCACATCTAATAGCTCGTTTGGTTTGGTTTGTAGATGGGTTCGGAATAAAGATGGATTTGGATTTAAATTTGTTTTAGATTTTGGATTTGGATTTAAAAATTACGCAGATAACGTAAGCCGGTTTCCACCACTTTATCTAACATATCCAAAATAGATATTGTTCACTGTTTTTACCAAATCCAAACGCACGCACTGGCACAATTGATGGAAATAAAATGGTGAGCATTTCGCTGCCATTTGGGCGAACAACATTTTTGATGTTTGAATGCATGTGGACCCGCCACTACTGGTAGATTTATTAAGTGGTAGAGATTGTCATTTAACCCTCTCAATTTACTCTGCCCTCACACGCTATTTATGGGCTTGAGAATCTAAGGCTTCAATGTGCTTCACTTGTTTCATAAATCATTGGTAGTTTATATGTATCTTCTAAAATCCTAATATCTTCTAATAATCAATAATGTTTCACCTTGCCTTCAATTTTTTTCTATCAAAGATTTATCAATAAAATACCAATAAACGTAATATTTGCAATAAAGACTCTAATATTATTATCTATTTAAGATAATGGTTATTGACAATAACAGGAATTAATAAATGAACCGCATTACCTGTTAAACAAGTTTGTTTGAGGCTAAACGTGTTTGGGTAAAAACAAAGTTAACACCAGCCGACCCAAGTTAAACGGGTTATACATATTAACTTTTTTACCCAAACCCGTTTCATTCCTCAACCCAAACCTATTTAACTTCGCGGTTCGCTACGCTTATCGTCGGTCAATAATTGTCACCCCTATCATTTATGCTTAAATAGATAACAATATTATGGTCTTTATTGCTAATATTACATCTATTGTTATTTTATTTATTAAGGCACCGCTCAGAATTAGTGAGCAAAATGAAGCAAAGTGATGATTATTTGAAGATTAGAAGATATTAAAGATTTTTAGAAGATACATTAGAGCTTACTCAATGATTTGTGGAACTTAAGTGGAAGCCCAATCGAATCCTTAGATTGCTCAAGCCCAATAAAATAAGCCCAAGTGAAGATTGAAGAGCTTAAGTGAATTGAGGGGGTGAAATTGACAATATCTACCAAACTTACAATTAAATCTATTCAACCATAGTGATTCCCACATGCATTCAAACATCAAAAATTTGTTCGCCCCAAATTGGCAGCGAAATGGTAACTCATCATGTGTTATTATTATTTTTTTTGTTCTTAATTAATTCTCAGCCACACATTTGTTGCTTTTGGATTTCTTTGATAAAAAGCAAATCTAAAGCTATTTTGGATAGGTCGATAAAAGCGTCAATCAAGTTAAAACCATTTCTATACATTGCTTTATATCGTAATTTTTGCTTGATTTAAGTTAGAGAGAAAATAATATTTTAAGATGTATTATATATTAAAATATAAATTAAAATTTATTTATATTAATAATAAGAGGATTAAAAATAAAATATGAGGAGGGGATTACACTTGGTCTCACATTTGTCATAAAAACCCCCAACACCCCTATCTTTTACATAACCCCTTATATCTAAATTAAAAATTAAACCTAACTTTCAAAAACACAACCAAACAACTTATTTCATGTTTTTAACCCAAAACCAAAAGAAAGCCCTCAAACCAAACAGGCCCTAAATCTATTCATTGATAAATGAGTACAAAATCCCCTGTTGAGGATAGTTAATAACTTAATTAGACGTGTTTTTTTGAAAAGTTTAGTAACATCTTTCTATTAACCCTTAACATTAACAATGCATTATTTTGATTATATTGTGTACCATACAGATTTTTACATAAGATTAGTTCAGTTAGTAAGACGTGATGTTTTCCATTGAACTGCAAGTAACGATTATAATATTAGAACGATAATGGATTTATTAAAAGAGCTTAGCATCTAATGTAAATGAATTGCATGCTAAATGCGATCGCATAATTCATTTATGATTGGTCTACTTTTGCTTTTATTAGGCCCATGTATCAAAGCTCATAAATATATCATAGTACAATGCAACAAGTATGTTGACAATACATAATTTTCTTTACTCGGTTTTTTTAAAAGGTGAACAACCTATATTTAAACTCATCTTATGATGTGTTTTCAGTGGTGTATAGTAAAATTATTATTATTAAGTTTTACATTGATATTTATTCGACTTATCCTATAACAAACACTAACGCAGTTAAGATACCCGGACAACAGTAAGTAGTTTTCATAAGTGGATCTAACAATTAAATATCTATCAAGATTTTAATCCCAAGGTTATTCTATTTAAACCTAATCTAATGCAAGGGGTTTTCAAATGAGACTGGCACGATGATTAGACAAGGTAAAATAAAAGGTAACAAGGCGATAGACACATAACGTATACAGATAGGAAACAAATGACAAATAAGAGGCTTGTCCGATAGTAAAGTAGATTATATTCACTTAATTGCTTAGCTATATAAGATGAGTACTAATTCGTATTTCTGGTTGTTCGGTGGTGAGCATTTTCTTACGCTAGCTTAGCTAAATAGATTTAGTTTTAAGTCTTAATACCGAAAAGCTATGTCACAACTAATCCCGAATTTGTAATAAGTGCAAACTTAATGATTACTTAGTTAAATTATTTATCCTGTTAGGGCTTACATCAACTATCCTAAGATGTTAATGAAGTAATTGTGGAGGCGATGACCATAAGCAAAACAAGCCATTTATAATCAAGAGGTAATCAGAGCATACACATGAACATCCAAATAAACATCAAATAAACTTTAATCGATGGGAAAGCTTTTATTAAATGTGAGTCATATGACGGTGACAAGGCACGTAATTCTGATGGATTAACGAGTACTAATACAAATAAAGTGAAATCTTTTTATGAATTAAAAAGTACTAACAGGACCTACTTATGCCTTTGAACCTTCTTCTGGTCATGTCTAGTGTGGTCTGGTCGTCGCCTTCTCTGTATATGTTGTGTGTCTTCAAGTATATCGAATGAGGCTGTTGTCCCGATATTTATACTTT
>OU343216.1:152674442-152686545 GCA_910596185.1 Chrysanthemum makinoi
ATGACAAATCTAGAAGAAACCAGTCCCAAACAGGAAAAGAATTAACCGAAGAGCCTCGAACCCTCTCAACGACACCAGACAAGCCATGAAGAAGAAGAACATCCTCGAATCCACCAAACCAATCTTCCTCCACTTATATAATCTTCACCCGCCTTTCATCATTCCTCATCATCAGCAAGAGAAACCAAAAAACAAACAAACGCGCATTCGTATCATTCATTCACAACAAATCAATTCTTTGTTAAGCTTTTTTATCTTTATATAGAAAGATGTCAGGAAAAGGTGAAGGACCAGCCATTGGTATTGATCTAGGAACAACATATTCATGCGTTGGTGTTTGGCAACATGACCGTGTGGAGATCATTGCTAATGATCAAGGGAACAGAACCACGCCGTCTTATGTGGCTTTTACTGACACTGAGAGGCTCATTGGTGATGCTGCTAAGAATCAAGTTGCCATGAATCCAACCAACACTGTTTTTGGTATGTCATTCTGTCTCTGTTTTCTCTCTTTTTAGTATTTAGTTTCTTTATAATATCTTTTTGGTAATGAACTGCTTACATTGGTGCTAGTTATATAATGTGATTGTAATAAAAACCTCAAGGGATTGATTTTAGGTTTTATAGCAGCCCGGCAGAACGTAATTAGTTAAAGGAGTTATTAAGTAATTGATATTTAGTTTATCTATAATTTAAAGAATCAGGGCCTGCAAAAATATTATTTTAGAGAATTTGTTAATTAATCGAGCATTAATTTACGGAGTTACTACTGTATTTTGGTCAAATCAGGTTACTTGTTATGAAATCCGTAACTAGATTTTTGGATCATGGTTAGGTCGGATTCTGACTGTTTGATTGGTTAATGTTAATTGATCTTCAACTCTAACAGATCCTCATTGTGTTCTCTTTTTTCAGATGCTAAGCGTTTAATTGGAAGGAGGTTTTCTGACCCATCAGTGCAGAGTGACATGAAGCACTGGCCGTTCAAAGTCGTCCCTGGCCCCGGTGACAAACCCATGATTGTTGTTAATTACAAGAACGAAGAGAAACAATTTTCTGCTGAAGAAATCTCTTCCATGGTTCTAGTCAAAATGAAGGAGATTGCTGAGGCCTATTTAGGTACCACCATAAAAAACGCTGTAGTCACTGTCCCTGCATACTTCAATGACTCGCAGCGTCAAGCCACCAAGGATGCTGGTACCATTTCTGGTCTTAATGTCCTGAGAATCATCAACGAGCCGACTGCAGCCGCCATTGCTTATGGGCTTGACAAGAAGGCTTCGAGTACTGGTGAGAAGAACGTGCTGATTTTCGACTTGGGTGGCGGTACTTTTGATGTTTCTTTGCTTACTATTGAAGAGGGTATCTTTGAAGTGAAGGCGACTGCTGGAGATACGCATTTGGGTGGTGAAGACTTCGATAACAGGATGGTTAATCACTTTGTTCAGGAGTTTAAGAGAAAGAACAAGAAGGATATCAGTGGGAATCCAAGAGCTTTGAGGAGGTTGAGAACTGCTTGTGAAAGAGCGAAGAGGACTCTTTCATCAACTGCTCAAACCACTATTGAAATTGATTCTCTATACGAAGGAATTGATTTCTACTCGACCATAACTCGTGCAAGGTTTGAAGAGTTGAACATGGATTTGTTCAGGAAGTGTATGGAGCCGGTTGAGAAGTGTTTGAGAGATGCAAAGATAGACAAAAGCAGTGTTCATGATGTGGTTCTTGTTGGTGGCTCTACCCGGATTCCTAAAGTTCAACAATTGTTGCAAGATTTTTTCAACGGCAAAGACTTGTGCAAGAGCATCAACCCTGATGAAGCCGTGGCGTATGGTGCAGCGGTCCAAGCCGCTATTTTGAGCGGTGAAGGAAACCAAAAGGTTCAAGATTTGCTTTTGTTGGATGTGACGCCTTTGTCACTGGGACTTGAGACTGCAGGTGGTGTTATGACGGTGTTGATTCCAAGAAACACAACCATTCCCACCAAGAAAGAGCAGGTGTTTTCTACTTACTCGGATAATCAGCCAGGTGTTTTGATTCAAGTATATGAGGGTGAAAGAACAAGAACCAAAGACAATAATCTGTTGGGGAAGTTTGAATTATCTGGAATCCCACCTGCTCCCCGTGGTGTACCTCAGATCAACGTCTGTTTTGACATTGATGCTAATGGTATTTTGAACGTGTCGGCAGAGGACAAAACCACAGGTAAAAGAACAAGATCACGACACGAATGACAAGGGGCGTCTGTCTAAGGAGGAGATCGAGAAGATGGTGCAGGAGGCAGAAAAATACAAGGCCGAGGATGAAGAACACAAGAAGAAGGTTGAAGCAAAGAATGCCTTAGAAAACTATGCCTATAACATGCGAAACACCATCAAGGATGAGAAGATAAGCTCCAAGTTGCCTGCGGATGACAAGAAGAAAGTGGAGGATGCGGTGGAAGAGGCCATCAAGTGGTTGGACGGGAATCAGTTGGCTGAGGTTGAAGAGTTCGAGGACAAGATGAAAGAGCTTGAAGGGGTTTGCAATCCAATTATTGCGAATATGTATCAGGGTGGGGCTGGTGGTCCAGATATGGGCGGAGGTATGGGCCCTGATGGCCCTTCGGCTGGTGGTGCAACTGGCGGCGCTGGTCCTAAGATTGAAGAGGTGGATTAAGATGTGTTCTAGATGTTTAGCAGTCTTTGAAAATGCTTGTCTATGTAGTATTGTGTCTATGTAGTAGTTAGTTAATCTTATTATGTGTATGTCAACTGAAAGATGAACATGTTTATTTTCATAAAGTGATGATGCTTCGGTTTAAGAAATGAAAGGAGTGCTGGTTTTTTTGTGAGGAATATTTCAGATTGTTGTGTATCAAAAACACCACCTTAAAAAAAGTTATCGTTTAGAACTGAAATGTTAACCTTCTGAATCATGCAATTGCCAACCATTGTGCAAATAAACTCAGCAGCATAAGAATATGATTTAATGAATTACACATCAAAATCCCTTTACTGGTATAGGTGTACAAAATCCCCTCGCAAGGGGAAATCAAGTAACAAACCTAGAATATAGCTGAACTTGCTGCCTAGATGAATAGCATAAGAATATGATTTAATCTATCAACAACCTAGACCCTTGGACGGTTGGACTTATTGCTCACCTCCATAAATAGTTTAGATTGAAAACTTGCCATCAACCTGATTTTTCTTTTTTCCTTTGAATTTCTCATAGAGCATCCATTAATCCTGACTTACAAGGGATGAACTGTAGAGAAATTTACCAACTTGAAAGTTGAAACATTCTTGACCTTTCTCTTTGCAGTAAGTACAATAAACTACTATATATGTCTGAAAGGTGTTGCTCATTTCTGTATAATCACTTGGTGGTCTGGTCTCCTTGTAGCAAACATTATGGTAGAAGATTTAGTGTTATCTAAGGATGACATGTAAGAACCAAGTCGTCTTCTCTATATACAAAGTGAAAACCCACCATCAACCGGAACCCACCACGACCCACCCTACACACACTACGCTGTATATGAAAGTTGGGGTTTAGTAATAACATGTTGTAATCTTCGAGCAGTTCTGATTTGTTTCCTCCTAGCTTTGATTTGTAGGTGCGTAAAGGGTGTGGAGGGAGTGTGTTGCGTGGTTGTTCCGTGTTCCAAGTGGTGATGGGTGCAGACACTAGCGGAGCTAGACCATATATTGTGGAGGGCCAAAAATGTAAATCTGGTGATTTAGAAGGGCCAAAAATGTAACGTATGTTTTTCATCATGTAAAACACAACGAAATTACATTAACGAGTTTTATTTTTTCAAGAAAAGAAAAGAAGTAAGAAGAAACAAAATAAATTCGTGTGGGAAAAGAAAAAAAAATAGAAGAGTAAATTTGGGTAAATCTCTCTAAACTTTTTTCTTAAATTGGAGTCATATGAAAAGAAGTTATATTGGGAAGCTAATATAAAACATAATTTTTAAAAATAACAAAGGATGCAATTGTAAAATCATCAATTATCTCCTAATTCGGGTACACGATATACAAAGTCAAAATACTATTCATTTCGTCTTCTTTTCTGTCCATTTATGTCTCTTTTCCTTTTTTTTATTTCATTTCAAAACTCAAGAATAGAGTGTAAGGGACAAAATTGAGGGAAGGGCATAGCTCCAAGGTATTGTTTCTTTAACAAGTGCAATTCTGTCGTGGCGGATTTGTAGAGAGAGAATAAAGCGTAGACAAATAAGACTAGAGGTAATAGGAGCATATACTCACTAGTGAGGTGTACCATCACTCGTGGACTCCACTGTTTGGTTTTGTCTCACGCATGACGAGGAAAAGAGGAGGAAAGTGGTGACCTTCGCGACCTTTTGGCTTTTGTGCAAATGTGGGCCCTTATTATATTTTTATTATTATTGATTTGATTTGTAAGTGTGTGTGAGATATGTTTGTATAAAATTGATATTTTAATGAAATGTCGCGGTGAGTAAGTGACCATTGTGGGTGAAAGGTGAGACAAAATGAGGAGATGAATGGTGATGTCGGCTGAGATAAAAGTTGAAGGAGTATCACTATCTCTCTACTCTAAGAGAGAAAAAGGAGCATATATATATATGGCTATGTTTGGCGAGGGCTTATGATGGATCTATTAGGGACTTGTCTTTTAAAATAACCAATTTAATAAAATAAGTTCCGTTTGTCACACACGCTTATAGAGGCTTATGACTTATAAAATAAGTCGTAAACCTTCATAAGCCCAAGCCCATAAAATGGGGCTTATGGCTAGTTAAATTACTTAAATACATTTAAAAATATAATTAATTTACGTAAAAGCTATAAATATATGTGAATTTAATTTGATGTATTTTTATATGATTTTACATTAATGTTTCAAACTATTCTAACTAATTGCCAAACAACATTATAAAATATAAGTTTTAACTTTGAACATAATAAAAGCCCAACCCCACACATTGACAAAACATATCCATTGTATCAAGGTGTGTGTCACAGAGTAAAGTGACACGTGAGATGTGCGTGGAAACAAAAATAATGTAAAGTAAAGTGACAAGTTTTACTCATGTGTATAAGTGAGAGGTTTTTGCCATTAAAAGATAACATCCGTTTGATCAAAAGATTGTGGATGTCAAGAGTTTTAAAGTAAGAGACCATCTGCATCAAAAAAAATTCTAAGGACTACATATGCAAGTCAACGCTAATCACAAGCACGAAGTGTAATTTACTTTATTTTAAATATAAAAGTTCACGCTATCCACCAAATAGAAATCAAACAAAATGGGTAAAACTTATCCATGCGGTTAACTTACGATTACCAACATAGTCCCTGAAAGATTACAAAAAAGGTCCTTGCCATTTACTTTCAATTACATAAATAGTCCCTTAGTTAAATCTATGGGTTGTTTGTGTAACAAAAAGTTACATAAAAGTCCTTTTCGGTCTATGTATCTTTGCCAAAAAATCACTAAATTTGGAAAAAAATAAATAAATAAATAAACAAATAATAAAAAAGTCTCGTTACTTTACAATTACAATAGTCTCTAGGTGAAATCTAGAACTGTTTGTGTCTGCATAGAAAGCACTTACGATTATAGACACTATCCTTAGGTTAAAACTGTGGACCGCTTTTGTGACGAAAATTACATAAAAGTCCTGTAGTCATCTAGGTTTGAAAAAAATCCATCGCTTAAGTCTAAGGAATGTTTGGGTAATTAAAATAATTTCGCGTAAATCCGGTAGCGGTGAGCCGGTGAAGCGACTATCGTCCTCAAATTATAGACACAATCCTTATACAATCCTTTTTTGAAAATTGCATATTCAAAAAACATTTATTATAAATATATGTATAGTACAAGTTTAGTTAGTCTTAATATTTTTGCTAAAATTTGATTAAAAAGAATCGTAGCGTGTCAAAGTACAAAGATTTTCATGTGATTTTATGAAGTCTAAGGAATGTTTGGGTAATCAAAAATAATTTCGCGTAAATCCGGCGAAGCGCGACTATCATCTCAAATTATAGACACAATCCTTATAAATCCAAAAAATACAAACATAGTCTTTGTAGGAAACTTTTATGTGTAACTATCGTTTATGACATGAAAACATATGAACTTTAGAAATGTATGCAGTCCTTGTTAGAGACGATAATAATATACCAAAATTACTCACATGGATCACATATACACTTTATTTAAATTTTTTTAAAATTGCATATTCAAAAAATATTTATTATAAATATATGTATAGTACAAGTTTAGTTAGTCTTAATATTTTTGCTAAAATTTGATTAAAAGAATCAGTGGCGTGTCAAAGTACAAAGATTTTCATGTGATTTTATAGGCTTCGAAAATGTGTAATTTTTGAATACACAATTTTACATAAGCAATGTTATATATATTACTAATCCTTTATTGCAAAGCCTAATTTATACTTCTTTGTGTTTATATGTTATATAATATTTTGACGCATATTATACAACATTGACTAATTAGCAAGTACATTTCACCGCTTGATATTAAAGTTTTATAATACTGCGATTCGTTTTTGTATCATCAGTCATGATACATAATTACTTGATATTTTAATACTATGAAATAGTGTGCTTCCCATATATAATTCTAGTCATGCGTAAAATCATTATCACGAAATACATGTAAAAAACGAAATACATGTGAAAAAAGTATTGTTCGTCAAAAAATTTGATTACATGCTAAGCACTTAACACGAGAGTACATGCCGGTAATAGCAAACGGTATGGTAACATGGAAAGGAAGGTCAAAGCTTAACATTTGTATGTTAAAGCATGTTAACCATCACCGCTGCGTATGGTGTTAGCGGGTGTTAACACTCTCATGTTAACACCATAACGCTTACGTTAAACCCTCATTTTTTAATTTTTTTTCCGCCCTAAATGGATGTTTTTGTAAATTGTTGGTGAGTTAAGGTTTAATCTTAAGAATGTTATGATAAGGGGTGTTTTTTTTTAGGTGAAATGTTATTAAAGAGTGATGTGATCTAGCGATGGCGTCGTTTTAAGGTTTAACCTAGGTCATTAGAGCATGGAGTATCACGGTGGGTTTCGTTAAGCCACTCCAGCGGGCACCTCGCCATTCACTGCCGCCCGCAGCCACCACACCACCACCCTCGCAGGTAAGTTTCAGCCACTCCAACGACACACAAAATGACAAAACTTTTTGAATATAAGCGTTTGAATATTACCGTTTTGAAATAAACGGAAATGAAATTGGGTGGGTGGACCCAAACGGGG
This sequence comes from Chrysanthemum makinoi, assembly GCA_910596185.1. NCBI lineage: Eukaryota > Viridiplantae > Streptophyta > Magnoliopsida > Asterales > Asteraceae > Chrysanthemum > Chrysanthemum makinoi. Next base: position 152,681,709 of record OU343216.1, read on the forward strand.
TGAAGAGGTTTGAGTTAGTTGTGATTGGAGGGTATTTTTAAGTGAGGTGTGTTTTGGAAGTGAGGTGATGTAAGGATGTGGAAGTTTCCAATGAAGAGGAATGGTGCCATGATACTTCATCTCTTACACCCAACGAATAGAATACTAGGGAAAATTACAAGTACCATTGCCATAACTTTGTTTTAAGGAAAAAACGAGTCAGCAAGCATTTGACAATGGAGAATGGTCTAGAACAAACTAGGCGCTTGGAACCATCTCGCCTCTCAACATTTCACAATGAACATCCTGGAACTCACGAAAGTAATCTTAACCCACTTATATATATAATCTCCAACAACCCTTCCTCATCATCACAAGAGAAACAAACAAGCAAGCAAACAAACGCATTTTTGTCCCACAAAATAAAATCTCTGTTAAATTTTTTAGTCTGTGTTTAAAAAGATGTCAGGAAAAGGGGAAGGACCAGCTATTGGTATTGATCTAGGAACAACATATTCATGTGTTGGTGTTTGGCAACATGACCGTGTTGAGATCATTGCTAATGATCAAGGGAATAGAACAACACCTTCTTATGTGGCTTTTACTGACACTGAGAGGCTCATTGGTGATGCTGCTAAGAATCAAGTCGCCATGAATCCAACCAACACTGTTTTTGGTATGTTCTCTCTCTGTCTAATACGTATTTTCTTTTTTCTAGTATTTGTTTCGTTAAAGGATTGATTACATTGGTGCAGAACGATGCTAGTTATATTTATGCTAGAAAATTAAGGGTTTATTTATGTTGTAGTAAAATCTGTGATGGGATGTTTGAAATGTAAGTCGAGTAAAATCTTGGACTTGGATCTTTTATAGTTAGTGTCTGAATCTGTTTATGAGCCGAATACCAGTCATGAATAGAATATGGCATTAGACTTGGGCAAGAGCCCTACTAGCAGCAATCCTTGATTAAAGTGAAGGAAGAAAGGCAAAAGCTCTGTTCCCTTACTTAGGTTTGAGCCACTTCTATCTAGTTGAGGAAAAATTCAGTTTTTATGTTATAATACTAAATTATTGTTTCTATTTGTCGGGTTCCTTCATTAACAATTTGCTTGATTTGGAATAATCTTTAATTCTAATGGACCTTTGTTATGCGTTTTTTTCTTTTCACAGATGCCAAGCGTTTAATTGGAAGGAGGTTTTCTGATCCATCAGTGCAGAGTGACATGAAGCACTGGCCGCTCAAAGTCGCCCCTGGCCCGTGACAAACCCATGATTGTGGTCAGTTACAAAAACGAAGAGAAACAATTCTCTGCTGAAGAGATCTCTTCCATGGTTTTAGTCAAAATGAAGGAAATTGCTGAGGCCTATCTTGGTACCACTATCAAAAACGCTGTGGTCACTGTCCCTGCTTACTTCAATGACTCGCAGCGTTTCACAAAGGATGCTGGTGCCATTTCTGGTCTAAATGTCATGAGAATCATCAATGAGCCGACTGCAGCTGCTATAGCTTATGGGCTTGACAAGAAGGCTTCAAGTGTTGGTGAGAAGAACGTTGATTTTTCGATTTGGGTGGCGGTACTTTGATGTTTTGCTTACTATTGAAGAGGGTATCTTTGAAGTGAAAGCGACTGCTGGAGATACGCATTTGGGTGGTGAAGACTTCGATAACAGGATGGTTAATCACTTTGTTCAGGAGTTTAAGAGAAAGAACAAGAAGGATATCAGTGGGAATCCAAGAGCTTTGAGGAGGTTGAGAACTGCTTGTGAAAGAGCGAAGAGGACTCTTTCATCAACTGCTCAAACCACTATTGAAATTGATTCTATATACGAAGGGAATTGATTTCTACTTCACCATTACTGCAAGGTTTGAAGAGTTGAACATGGATTTGTTCAGGAAGTGTATGGAGCCGGTTGAGAAGTGTTTGAGAGATGCAAAGATAGACAAAAGCAGTGTTCATGATGTGGTTCTTGTTACGCTCTACTCGAATTCCTAAAGTTAAACAATTGTTACAAGATTTTTTCAACGGCAAAGATTTGTGTAAGAGCATCAACCCTGATGAAGCCGTATGATGGTGCAGCGGTCCAAGCCGCTATTTTGAGCGGTGAAGGAAACCAAAAGGTTCAAGATTTGCTTTTGTTGGATGTGACACCTTTGTCTCTGGGACTTGAGACTGCAGGTGGTGTTATGACGGTGTTGATTCCAAGAAACACAACCATTCCCACCAAGAAAGAGCAGGTGTTTTCTACTTACTCAGATAATCAGCCAGGGGTTTTGATTCAAGTATATGAGGGTGAAAGAACAAGAACCAAAGACAACAATCTGTTGGGAAAGTTTGAATTATCTGGAATCCCACCTGCTCCTCGTGGTGTACCTCAGATCAATGTCTGTTTTGACATTGATGCTAATGGTATCTTAAACGTGTCGGCAGAGGACAAAACCACAGGTCAAAAGAACAAGATAACGACACGAATGACAAGGGACGCTCGTCTAAGGAGGAGATTGAGAAGATGGTGCAGGAGGCAGAAAAATACAAAGCTGAGGATGAAGAACACAAGAAGAAGGTTGAAGCAAAGAATGCCTTAGAAAACTATGCCTATAACATGCGAAACACCATCAAGGATGAGAAGATAAGCTCCAAGCTGCCTGCAGATGACAAGAAGAAGGTGGAGGGACGGGTGGAAGAGGCGATCAATTGGTTGGACGGGAATCAGCTGGCTGAGGTTGAAGAGTTTGAGGACAAGATGAAAGAGCTAGAAGGAGTTTGCAATCCAATTATTGCTAGAATGTATCAGGGTGGGGCTGGGCCTGATGGGTGGAGGCATGGGCTTGATGGGCCTGCGGCTTGGTGCAAGTGGCGTGCTGCGGTCCTAAGATTGAAGAGGTGGATTAAGGTGCTCTATATGTGTAGTTGTCATTGAAAATGCTTGTTTCTGTCCGGTAGTTGGTCTAATGATGTGTATATGAATATGTTTACTTCTTTGAGATGATGTTTACCCTTTCAAGATATGACTATATGAGTTAAGTCCTTTTTTTTTTCTTTTTTTCTTTTTTTTTAATCAAACTCTTTTCAGCAAAACTTGAAGCATAAGGGATATAGTGTATGAAAAGCGTGGTAATCAAACAAACTCAAGAACACAATAATATGGTAATGAATTAGATGAATTGCACATTAAATCTATTCATTGATGAATGAGTACAGAATCCGCTGTTGCTGATAGTTAATAACTGTATTAGCTACTCCGTTTGACTACATTCAAACAACCAACGAGCTACTCCGTTTGACTTCCCACAGCCTCTGAAGTTCACATATACTCTGTACTTCACAAATCCACAATTTCTTTTTGCTAATCATGGTGCCCGAACAAAAAAATGTAAATCAACAAATTTGAACAACTTGCGTAAATGGTATCTTGTTGATGTTATGAGGCATGACAAGATTCTATCATTGTAATTTTGGTTATTGTATTTTTTTTTTCAAATCGCATAAAAGGGTACTAAACTTATGACCAATTCTATTTAAGGTACTTATCTATTTTTCTTTGTATCGAACTTTTATTTTGTTGCAATGTTGGATAATTTACAGGTTACCAGGTAAAAATACAAAGTTACCAGGTCACCCACTTATCCACTCTATTTTCTGGCAACTTGCTCAAATTCTGGCGACCAATTTTTTCCGACGAGTGTTTGGCACTTTAATATCAATATTTGGCAACATAAATAACACTAAGGGGTGCTTACTAAATTAAGTGGCTTGATATAATCGTCTTAATTAGCCTCTTACAAGGGAGAGTGAAGCTTTAATGCCTCTCTCAATTAAGAAAGACTAAGGCTGTGTTTGTTTTTCGCAAAAAAAGTCTTACCGCCTCTGAATCTTCTTGAGTCAGACGCGGTCAGATCTCGGTCTGACTTTTGTGCGTTTGTTTTTTCTTTGCGAGTCAGACATGGTCAGATCTTGAAGCTCTTACTCAGTTAGAGGTGGTGGTCATGTCTTAATGCCTCTTATCACTACAAAAATTATGAAGGTAAAGATGAAAGTTTTAAGAAAAAGAAAATGGAGTTTCATTGTTTTGGAGAAGACGACTTTTTTGGTGAGAGAAAAACAAAGTATAAAGTATATTACTAGTAATAGTTTAATACTCCTTCCGTCTCAAAATTATTGTCAGGAGACAATAAACACATAATTTAATAAAAGTGGAACCACTTTAATTTTTAACCAATCTTCCCCACAAAGTTCTTTAGTTTTACTTATAAAGGAAAGTGGATAATTTTTACTCACTCAGACATCCAAAAAAGGAAATGTGAACTATTATTTTGAGACGGAGGGAGTAACAATTGTCAGTAGGTCACGTAGGTAAGGAATTAGAATCAAGTTATTTGTGAAAAAAAATGTACCAAGTTCAAAATATAAGCCCTTCGTCTTTACTTGTACACAAAAGTATTCGACATTTATGTTATTTTTACGTATTGATCAAGAAAGTTATATTTGCAGTTAGAAAAACTAATTATCCATTACTATATATTAAAAAAAAAAGAAAAAAAAAAAAAAAAAAAAAAAAAAACCTCTTAAAATCATTCAAACAATTATACAAAAACAAACAACATTATTTTACTCAGATTCAGACTTTATAACCATCTCTTAACAGTAAGATGTGGTAGTCAGACTCAGACCCTAAACATCATAATGAAACAAACACACCCTAAGGTTTTGGACCACATTTCTTCCCCATTAAAAAGAAAGTAAACACCCCCTAGTAACCATTTAACAATAGATATCCATCCAAATGTTTTGTTCCTCCGCATTTATTGTTGAAAACAAAGAACATCATCAGATTGATCATACTTCGAAACCCTTTTAAA
>OU343216.1:152686888-152711488 GCA_910596185.1 Chrysanthemum makinoi
GATCTTCGAACCATGAAGTACCCCAACTCGTACATGTTGTTAGTGCAAATATTACGATATTTAATCTATACAGTCTCGTTTGTTTTGATTGATGACAAACATGTAACTTGTAATACATAACGTAAAATGTAAAAGTTACTTGTAATCACACTTTGTCTCAACATACATTCAACTCCTCTCGATGTCTCAAGTCCTCGTATGTTACAACACAGGTTCGCACATGTTTGTTATGTGGCATTATGATCAAACCCATTAACAAATCATTTAGAATGTTTAAAATACGCTTAGAGTCACTAAGTATTTTAATAGGTTAACCATTCTATTTCGAATCTCATTTTACATTTTGCATTCACAAGTATTTCAAAAGGTAACTAGACATTTTATTAACTAGTTACATAATACATTTTACAAGTTTACTTTGATAAACTTTTTAATCTAAAATGGAAATACATATTACATCATGGCATGCATCATCCTTTTAATCTTTAGAAGATTTCATAGAATATTTTGTTTAGATTTGACTCTACATAGCTACACAATCTTGGATGGATTTGGTTGACTTTGGTAAGATTTGGTAATCTTGTGTCAGACCCCCACGCAATACCAAAATGGTATACCGCGGAACCCTTTGAGGGTTCCGTGGTCCGGACGCCCTCTGCCCATTTGGCTATAAATAGCAAGCCAAACCAAGTTGTTTACTCATCCCTTCAACACACTTTCTCTCTACCCTTCTTGCATCATTTAGATATGTAGATAACAATGTAGAAACATACATTAATCACCCTCACCATCACATGATCATAATGCTTCTAACATTCATCTTTGTTGTAAGCATACTCTACATCTTGATCAACCAAGGAAAGCTTGGAGATCTAGCCATTCCCACTCACCACAAGTTGAAGATCTATCACAACAAGTTTAGGGAACTTGTGATCTTCATCATGAAGGCTTCCTATCAATGGAAGATCATTTAGAAGTAGTTATTCATATCCATTAGACATTTGTGTCATGGATCATTAGTGTAAACATCATTGCATCATAACAACACTTTCACCAAACTAGATTAGATGGTTTATGTGTTTGTGCCATAAAACACAAGGTTTGTTATGTTGGGCCATAAAACATATTGGGAGTGGTTGTACCCTTGTAAAAGAACTCGACATCTAGCTTAGTGTCGGAAATATTGTATAGGCGACGTTAGGTTGGTTCTACCTAACTAGAACCCGTATTTAGCTTTGTACCGAAAAAGTGTGTTTACGATTGTAAGGTTTTCTTCTCTGAGAAGGGAGCTTGTTGATTTAGTGAAGTAACTCTCGAGTTGGGTACTCGGGGAGTGGAGTAGGGAAGAGAGGAGATCCGTGACCGAACCACTATAAATCATCGTGTTCGGTTTGCACTTTCCTTTCTTTATCTCTTTACTTTTATAGTTGCACTATACTATTGCTTGTGATGTGGTTTGATGTTAATGCTTGTGTGACAACATGGTTTACTATGCTTTACATTAGTCACAAACAATAATTGGAACTTTCATATTATAACAAGTTTCATAAGCAATTTGATACTAAAGATCTAAAGTTTTTAAACGGTAACGTATTCACCCCCCACGCTTCAACAATTGGTATCGAGCCACGTGAGCTCTTATTTTCAAAACAAATGGTTTTAAAATAGAGTACGATCCATGTATCAAATTACCATTGAAGCGAAAAATAATATGAAAAATGCTTTGCTTGTTATACTTAGAAATTTTGTTGTTAAATGTAACTTTGTATACAAGCTTGAAGGTTTTCTTGAAAAATAAAATAAAAGTTTGTTGAAAGAACTAGTAAGTATTGTATTGTGTGCTTATAGAAAATTTACGAAGAAATATGATTTTAAAGGAGTGTTTGGGATAACTATAAATTTAGTTGAAAAATCACCTCCGTAAATGTTTAAGATAAGTTACATAAGTAGATATGTTGTTAAATATGTGTATTATATGTTTACTATGAAATCTAGTAAGTCACACACGTTTTCTCTATGTCAAATACTAGTTTTGGTGAATCTGTCTCAGAGGACCACGCCACCAAATCTTATAAAGGGCGGATCCCTTTATTTGGTTCCGTGGAAACCGTGTGTACAAGATGCGCTTTTGGGCAACTTCAAAAAAATCATAACTAATTAACCGTAAGTCCGTATGAGTCGAGCCACCTATCATTTTAAAGGGAATTGAGTCTACTTTCACTTAAAAATACTTTCATGGCCTGAGTCTAATTTTAAATAAGTGAAATAGACCAAATACTACAGTATGTCTAAAATATTGAGTTTCGCTTTAACATAAAAACTCAAATTTTTGAATCAAGCAATTTAAGTTGGTATTCTTAGAACTTTGATACAACTTCCTTTGAAACTAAATAATTTGGTAATATGTTTAAAGGAAACTAATCAAGCTTGGTATACATCGTCATATTTAAACGCAAAATAACAAAAAGTGTCTTTCTTGTTATGCTATGCTAAATGACCACTTGTTTATGTTGTTTGCATATATGTTGCTTGCTTATTTTCAAATTGTTGTTTACACTTGTTTGTTTGCATAATATAAGTGTCAATCTTGCCATGTTATTTATTCGCTTGTTTGACGATTTCTTGTTTATGCACAATAGGATATTTGCTAGATTTTGTGCACTAAGTTGGAAAATTGTTTTACCATCGCTTGTAGAATTAGATCACTTTCTTTGCATAAGTTATACTAACATCTTGCATAACTTATGATATGTCATAACTCACTTAGCAATGAGTACTAACTAAATTAGTCAAGTACTTTGAAAAATGGAGGTTTTAAGAGAGTGTTTGGTACAAGGACAAAAACAATGTTGTATGATGTCATTTATGTGTTTTCACTTTCAGGATGATAAACTAAATTAAAACATTGATGTATGCTAACCGGTTCATGCAGGGGGATAACACACGTGTGTTATCAAATTTTACCCATTTTCACTTATATGTGAAAATCGTTAGCCCTTGGTCAAAGTCTATGCTCCACTATGTTGGTATATGTGTTATTGACTTTTCCTAACTAGAAATGATTAATGTCACATGTTTTAAGCAAAATTAGGTTTGAAAACTCCCGACACCTAAAAAATGGGTCGTGAAGTTTTCTGGTGTCCACGGATGATAGACGGCACCAAACATTTGGTACCGTCCTGTTATGCATTTTGGTACCGCCTTTCCTCGTGATAGTGGACCGGCAAGACCAAATTAAGGGTTCCGCCTGTGCAAAAATTGGTGCCGTGGATTCTACTGTGTGTAAGTTGTTTAATTTAACTAAATCCCGCAATCTAATTTGCCAAATTTCGTTTCTAGGATAGTTGTTAATGCATATCTTTCATATCTCATTCAACACATCCTCAATGGATTAACTTAGGATGTTTGACATGATCCTAGACACTTCCATCTCATTAGAAACTACCATCTTTGTATGGATTAACCTCAAATAAAGCCACTTAAGAAAACCACTAGGATTAGCATTCGATCTTGTTGCTTAATTAACTTGAACCTCATCCTCGCACTCATTACCTCTTAACATCTCATCACCCATTCAAGATGTGAACTTTCTAAACTTAAGTATTCCAACTCCACCATTAAAATCACCCACCATTATGACTACTTCACAACCATCCAAAACACCTTCACTACCAAAGTCTCCAAAACTTGTACTTTGTGCAAACACCACCAACATCTCCTCACCCGCTTGCGGATGACTTAGATGACTTACCGAGACTAACAAATCTAGACTCATTATTTGCAAAGATATCATACACAAGTCTATCATATGACTATAGATATTGTTTTGTATCTACATGTATTGCCTCACTTGGTTAACATGAAAATAATGTGTCATCCTTCAAGACGATAAGTATTTACATAGAGTCATAACTCACACGTATGTTAAAGACATACTATCAAGTCTTGTTATCCTTGAGTTCAATCTAAGCTTTATAATCTCAACAAATTAGGATTGACAACTTAAGTATTTCATCCGAAATATTCAAGTATATTCGACTTACGATTGTAGTCATTAAAAGTCATATCCTAAAAATCAACACCCAAGTATTTTAACAACACATGTTGAAACACTTATCCAAAACAAACAACCCATTGTGCCACTTATCCCTCTTTGACACCTACTATCCCTCTTCCATCTTTTGGCACCATTAAGCTTGTTGCTCATGAACTTCCAAGAGCATCCTTTAAACCAAACGTGCCCTTTCAAGGTGAACCTATACCTCAACCCCTAAGCTTCATAGACATAACCAAAACTTCAAGCACTTCACCCACTAGTTGTAGCAACCAATGAACCATAAGAATTATTATCCGTACTTCTTTGTGTTCAACTTCTATGGACAACTAATCAACCTAAGTACTCCCATAGCACAACAAACCCCTACATCACCACATCCTTATTTAGACACACTAGAAGACATACCACCTAGATCAACCAATCCACCATCCTTACCACTATTTGAATTCGTTGAGTGTATTGCTCAAAAAGCCTTTGTCCAACACTTGTACTGAATCAAATGCACGTTTGAACAAACTCAACCATCATTTCCCATATATAAGGACTTAGATAATTCATTATGGCTAGAACCTCAACTATCAAATAAGCATGGTGCTCTTGGTAATTGTTGACAATTTCCACTAGGTATAAGTAGTACTACCTGCACAAATTATCAAAGTATTAGTAATACTTTGTTGTTAAACTTCTGCACAAATTTCGTTAAACCTCAAATCAACATTTTAACAACATATGTTAAAATGCAATCTCAAAGCCAACATCATACACCCCAAGCAACAATGACTCTTGAGGAGTATACATAAGAAACTCGAGTGAATTCCTCTTGTCATCATCTAGTGAATATAATCTTGAGACCAAGTTTATTTAGATGGGACTATCCGATTCAAACACTTTGGCTTCATATCTTCATTTAGGAAAACATGATGTTTTGAAGAACATTATCCTAAGATTCATGCTAAGCTTTCATCTTGTTAAAAGGATAATGTATATCCTATGCATCATTCTCTCTTTGCGACATAAATAGTTGTGTTACAAGAGATTTCATTACACCTCATTGGCTAAATGATCTTGAAACAAACATCACAAGTTCTATGAACAAGCATATCCAATTCATCTTGTCATACTTATTTTCATAAGCATGATAACTTTATCCCATGGATAATCTCATTTGTTGAAAGATACTATTTGTATCTATTTCCTTTCAAGCCTACATCCTAACCTAACCTTGCTCAAACCAAGTGCACATCCAAGGTTAAAACTACACATCTTTAGAGCATACACAAGATCTATTGAAGTTGGTAACCTTATTTAGATTCTTGTTAAATAATAATCCAAAGAGCTCTCTTGAGAACGTTCTTAGTTTAACATATTCCATTCTCAAGTCTTAGATGATCAATTCACATTTAAAGTACACTTCACTCAACTCAACATAAAAGACGTCATCCATTAGATCATACAATTAGCTGTGTAATTTGAACAACTTTAGATTCTAAACACAAGATTCAAAAACATTGTTTATCAAACACACCATTGTTAAAATTCATGTGTATAACATGACGTCTTCATCACCTTAGTTATATTGCATATTAGTTAAGTCACATTAAGCCAAGTATTGGTAAACTATCATCTTTTATGCACTTTAATACGCAAAGGTAGGAGTTCCCATCTTTCTAACATGAGAATGACTACTGGAGAACCTATTGCACTAGAAACTCAATTTGACCTAACGGTTGAATTGCTTCCTAGAGAGAAGTTGGGTATGTGGAATCACCCGAAAAATGGTCGTAAAGCACCACTAGTAATAGTCTCATATTCATTCTCCAACTTGAAAAATATGTATTCCTATACTTGCCTAAAGTAAGTGTTAAAACATTGATAGTTTGCCTCGCTTTAGGAATACTAATCAAACAAGTAGTATATATGACTTTTCTTTTAAAACCACTTGCATTACACTTACATGTGTTGATTACATGTTCTTGTTTGATATGATAAGTTGATTTGACATTATCTTAGTGTTTGATAACTAGTCAAATGTGTAAACCTTAGTACGGTTTTATCTTTATAATGCTTGTATCCTTGTTTCATGCTACTAAACGCTTAAACCTAAACTTTATTTGCATGATACTTACTTTTGAATTATTTTAGCATGATTGTTGCTTATGAACTCATAATATGTCATTTTGATACATGATAATTTTGATATGATATATTTGTGTTTGAAAGCTATTAGTTGGCATTCATTATATCTATGTGTAGTAACGATCTAAATGATACATTCTCCAAATTGTTATGTCTTAAACATGGCTTGCATGAATCTTTCATCTTGTTTCTTTTGCTTGCTCTGTCACACTATTTGTTTGCTACGTGTGCACATATAATTTGCCAAAGTGCTTTTGGTTTGACAAACTTTTAGAAGCCTTTTTATCTTAAAAATTAATCACATAGATTGTTGTATAGCCAAGTGTGCTTAAGTTTCTAAGTCTAACGACAAAACAATCTCAAAATGAAATGTCTTGAATAAAGTCGTATTCTTGCATAATATGATTATTTTGATGCTATCTTGTGTGGTGATTTCTTGTCTACTAAGTACAATGTGTTGTTTTTGCTTATATAATATGTTATCATTTGATTTCTATCATGTTAACATCTTTTGTCACTAACAAATTTGTTTTGTAGGTTGATAACAAATTATTTGTTATCTCACTTGGTTTTAACTTTTGTATGCTCATTTTGCATAATCCCCTTTATTGCTACATAGATTAGTAATATGCTTTGTGGGACCCCTACACTTGCATATAGTTTAAAAGCATATAGAATTAAGTTCTAGCGGGTTGGTTTTGCATTTTTGTATTTCAACCGACCTCTTTGCAAATCTCATTTTGCTTCCGCTTTCCAAAAATCACCTCCATCATTATTTAGTTATAACAATACTCGAATCCTCTTCACTTCCTATTAGGAAACCACATGCCTCATCATACGATCATCTCATATTAATCGAGAAGAGGTACGTGACTTTAAGGATGAAGTTCATTGTATGCTAACCATCATCCGGAAAAACATCACTAAGCTCATCTCTTTCGTTAACCGAATAACCTCCTAAACACTTTGTTGTCATTCCTTATTTGATACACATTATGTTGGATATCCACCAATTAAGGGGGAGAGAAATCCATTCACATAATTGTCTTTTGTCAAATTTTATGTCTCTTAGACTCTAAAATACCAACACATAGGCAAACACCACTTAGCTAAAACCACGAAAACCACAACTAGTTCAACCTTTTAACCTTATATCACAAGTTTGCACCAATACCTCATCAAGTGAAAAACACATAATGTGTTTTACAAACTTCTTCATCTCTACAATCAACGAATCTAGGATTTTCCTTAACCTAGCACCTTACAACTTCACTATCTAGAACACCATCATAGGATCTTATCCTTTTCTCGCTTGATATATATCATGCATGTCATTGTCGATGCAAACGATATATTAATCAAAATAGCCATTTCCAACACGTTGGTCCATCCAACTCTCACTTATATGATGTCATTCTCATCCTCATATAGGTACTCATTATTATTATTAGTATTTTCCATATTGTCTTCACTTCTTTTCAAAGTGATAATCATCCATGTCGGTCAAAACCATGCTAATACTACATTTCCCATTGTCACCTAGAATAGGTCATTTTATAATTCGTGTCAATCAATGAACGAATTTATCTTCATGTTATCACTTTTATATATTCTTAGATAGAACGCATTATTGATTACTCTTGGGTTGAAGCATATGAGAACTTGCTCAAAACAATAGGTTGTTAGCATCAATAAATCATTCAAATCATAACCCTTATGCATCATTGAAATGCAATGTCCATTCATATTTTTTCTTAGCTTTGGTCACTTTACATGACGAAAGGATTGCATGAGTCCATATTTTTTATATTTGCTATACATATGAGTTTCTAACTCCTTAATAGCTTCCTACCTAATCACCACCACCTTCCATCACCACTTTCACTAATCATCACCACCATGGATTAGCGAAACTTACTTTTGTAAATCTCGAGTCATCTACCATCACCACATGAATCCTACTAGTAAACCGACACCAACACTAGCACCACTAGTGGCACACCCGGTGGGAGACTTCATATCTTCTTTCTAGGAACTATTTTGTAGGTTTTTATCATATTATATTCTCACTTTTCTTATGATTGTAATTAGGAGACTACACTTCATGAGATCTTTGATTATATCATTTATCACATATATACATCTTATTTTTCTTTGTGAAAAAGATGAAATATATTGCACTAATGTTTTTCATTGTAGGTTCATCATCATATACACTCGATTGTATATAATTTACTCATCTAAGGATGAAGTTTGCATCAATTATTTTTCTTATTTTAGGTGCTTCTTGACACCTTAGAACAAGGAGGAATGTCCTTTAAGCACTCATATTGCATCGTCTATACACTTGGTTGTATATGACATATTTGTCTAAAGACAAAGCTTCTATTATACTAATATTTATTTTGAAGGTTCATCTTGACCCTAGAGCAAGGAGCTTCCGTCAAGAATTTCTTGAATGCATCTTATAAGCACTTTGTTGTATATCACTTACTCGTCCAATGACGAATATAGTTTTGCACTAATATTTGTTTTGTAGGTTTTAATCATACCATGACGCTCAAACAAGGGGAGCAATGTCAAGGAGGATCATGCACGATTTAGCATCATTCTTACTTTTCAACAAGCATTTGTGCTTCGATAAAAAGTGGAGAAAATAGGCTAACATTGCTATGCTTTTCTATTTTTCATATATTTCTCATAATTTTTGTTGCATAAAACTAACCTTGATGTAGGTTAAGCCTCTTATTTGATCCATGGATCCGCTACCTAACAAGGAACGGATTGAAGTAGACAATTTAACTTCACTAGGGATGATGCAAGCTCACTTTTTGGGAGAATTGAAGTTAAACTCAAGGACACCCTTTTGTTTGGACAAAAGGGGAGAAGAGTGTAAACGGAGAAGGTAATGTAAAGGTAGTAAGGATAAAAGTAACCTTTTACATTTTACTTTATATTACGTTTACATATATTTGTCATCATCAAAAAGGGGAGATTGTTAGTGCAAATATTACGATATTTAATCTATACGCCTCGCTTGTTTTGATTGATGACAAACATGTAACTTGTAATACATAACGTAAAATGTAAAAGTTACTTGTAATCACACTTTGTCTCAACATACATTCAACTCCTCTCGATGTCTCAAGTCCTCATATGTTACAACACAGGTTCGTACATGTTTGTTATGTGGCATTATGATCAAACCCATTAACAAATCATTTAGAATGTTTAAAATATGTTTAGAGTCACTAAGTATTTTAATAGGTTAACCATTCTATTTCGAACCTCATTTTACATTTTGCATTCACAAGTATTTCAAAAGGTAACTAGACATTTTATTAACTAGTTACATAATACATTTTACAAGTTTACTTGATAAACTTTTTGATCTAAAATGGAAATACATATTACATCATGGCATGCATCATCCTTGTAATCTTTAGAAGATTTCATAGAATATTTTGTTTAGATTTGGACTCTATATATCTTACACAATATTGGATGGATTTGGTTGACTTTGGTAAGATTTTGGTAATCTTGTTTGTCGCACCCACGGTACCAAAATGGTACACGGGGAACCCTTTGAGGGTTCCGTGGTCCGTGGACGCTCCTGTCCATTTTGGCTATAAATAGCAAGCCAAACCAAGTTGTTTAAAAATCCCTTCAACACACTTTCTCTCTACCCTTCTTGCATTCATTTAGATATGTCAGATAACAATGTAGAACCATACATTAATCACCCTCACCATCACATGATCATAATGCTTCTAACATTCATCTTTGTTGTAAGCATACTCTACATCTTGATCAACCAAGGAAAGCTTGGAGATCTAGCCATTCCCACTCACCACAAGTTGAAGATCTATCACAACAAGTTTAGGGAACTTGTGATCTTCATCATGAAGGCTTCCTATCAATGGAAGATCATTTAGAAGTAGTTATTCATATCCATTAGACATTTGTGTCATGGATCATTAGTGTAAACATCATTGCATCATAACAACACTTTCACCAAACTAGATTAGATGGTTTATGTGTTTGTGCCATAAAACACAAGGTTTGTTATGTTGGGCCATAAAACATATTGGGAGTGGTTGTACCCTTGTAAAGAACTCGACATCTAGCTTAGTGTCGGAAATATTGTATAGGCGACGTTAGGTTGGTTCTACCTCGAACTAGAACCCGTTATTTAGCTTTGTACCGGAAAAGTGTGCTTAATGATTTATTGTAAGGTTTTCTCCGCCGAGAAGGGAGCTTGTTGATTTAGTGAAGTAACTCGAGTTGGGTACCGGGAGTGGAGTAGGGCGGAGATCCGTGACCGACCCACTATAAATCATCGTGTTCGGTTTGCACTTTCCTTTCTTTATCTCTTTACTTTTATAGTTGCACTATACAATTGCTTGTTATGTGGTTTGATGTTAATGCTTGTGTGACAACATGGTTTACTATGCTTTACATTAGTTACAAACAATAATTGGAACTTTCATATTATAACAAGTTTCATAAGCAATTTGATACTAAAGATCTAAAGTTTTTAAACGGTAACGTATTCACCCCCTCTACGTTTCCACACTGCAGATTATGATCCAAATGCGTTCTTCAATCCGTTTGCTAATGAAACTGCCACACCTGATGTTGCAAAATCATCTACAAGCCATTTGAATCCTCCTAATCTGCAGAATGTATATCAACATCAACCCTCCACACATCGTTGGACTAAAGACCGTCCTCTTGTGAATATTATTGGAAACCCGAATCAACCGGCCGTAATCAGACAACACCTTCGATCGATGGGTGAACATTGCATTTATGCACTTACCACCGCCAAGCTGAACCCAAAAATATTAAGGGAAGCCATGAAATAAGACAATCGATTGAATCCATACAAGAACTTAATCAGCTTTAAACGCTCTTGAAGTATGGGAATTGGTTGAAAAACCAACTAGGTCTATGTTATTGGTCCGCAAATGGATTTGGAAAACAAGTTGATGTCAAGGTACGGTTATCCGAAATAAGTCACGCCTCGGTGGCTAAGGGTTATAGACAAGAAAGAAGGATTGACTACGAGGAATCATTCGGACCGTTGCTAGACTTGAGATCGTGACGGATTTTTGGCATTTCATGCTCACATGAACATCACGGTCTTTCAGATGGATGTCAAAACCACTTTTCTGAATGGTAAACTGAAGGAAACGGTCTATGTTAGTAAGCCAGAAGGATTTGTTGATCCAGAGTTCCCTAATCACGTCTACAAACCGAACAAGGCTCTCTACGGTCTCAAACAAGCCCTCAGTGGTATGATAAATTATCATCCTTTCTCATTGCCAATAATTTCACCAAAGGCTCGGCGACCAACACTTTTCATACGATATCACGGGGAACACATTTTAATCGTTCAAATTTATGTGGATGACATCATTTTTGGGTCAACACATCTAAAGTACTCAAACGATTTTTCAAAACTTATGAAAAAACATTTTGAAATGTCCATGATAGGTGAACCTACGCTTCTTTCTAGGATCGCAAGTTCATCAATCACCCCGTGGTATTTTCTTGAGTCAAAATATGCCTTGAAATTTTAAACAAACATGGAATGCAAAGCTGTGATACCTATGCCACACCAATGGCACATACCAAGAAACCGACGCCGATTTGCATGGGAAATTGGTTGGCCCTACCAAATACCGTAGTATTATTGGGTCTCTCATGTATCTAAACAAGAGACCTCGATATTGTATTTGTTGTATATCTTGTTCTCCGTATCGGCCGAGACCAATGAAACTCACCTCTTAGAGGCTAAAAGAATCCTTTGATACATCAAGGGAACCATTAACTTGGGAATCGTATCCAAGGATTCGGTTTTCAACTAATAGCATTTTCGGATGCCGATCACGCAGTTGCTTAGATTCACGAAAAAGTACTTCAGGAGCTCTACAATTTCTTGGTGATAAACCGGTGTCATGGCAATCGGGCGAGTGATTGTACATCGCTGTCCTCATCGAAGGTAATATGTAGCCATGTCTTCGTGTTGTGCTCAAGTCATTTGGATGAGAACACAACTCAAGGACTATGGTTACATATTTGACGTAATCCCGATGTATCGCGACAATCGAGAAGTGCAATTGCGATCTCGTGCAACTCTGTTCAACATTCAAAGTCTAAGCACATCGATCTTCGATATCATTTCATCAAGGAGCATGTGAAAAAGGGTACCGTTGAATTATATTTTGTGGGTACTGAATATCAACTGGCATACCTTCTCACCAAAGCCTTAGCTCCTGCTAGGTTTATTGAGTTAGTTCACCGGATTGGTATGAGATGTTTGACTCGTAGGAACTGGATGAACTTTTAAAACAATCTTAAAACCAGTGAAACACCAAAATCTCTTTTGTAAATATTTTCTCAAAAGCAAAATACAAAAATATAAAATCTAATAAAATTCCAAAAATATTATTCTATCTAATTTCTTTCAAATATTGCAAGTATAAATCTTCCGTCAACACTTTGCTCTATCAAACTTTTCACAATTTTCCCGAACAAGTGTTGAGGAGGAGAATGTAAATATTTTATGTTTCATAAAACCTGTACTTGCATGTTACCCAGTTTTGGTAGTATCTTTGATAATGGTGGACACGTTTCTTGTTTCTTGACACTCCTCGGACCCAAATTTGTAAAATTTCTCTATTTCAAAACTCGAAGGGGAGTGTCGTTAAGTTTCTTTCCAAACTTACACTTCATACATAACCAAAATGGAAGTTATGGCTGTGGATGAAAATGGTTGAGGTGGAGGGACCAAGATTATCAAAAGTTTAAATTTATTTTATAAAAAATCTTCCACCTAAAACACTTAACATTTATTAAACTCATTAATATCCCAACTACCTTCATCCCACGCATAACATTCATCTTCAAATCCGTGTTAAAATCTTCAAATCTGTAAGTGGTTTAAGCTTTCTTGTGTGATTCTAAACAATGGTTTTCAATGTTAAACAAATCCAACGGTTTGATTTTACTGAAAGTGTGATTATGTGTTCTACGCATAAGCATAAGAACATATAATCACGTTTGGTTGATTTTGATGAAATGGGGTGTGTTTTCAAAGTGTATATCATGTTTTAAAACCATCTTCATCATGAAATCTTACCCAGAAAACGTTTTGAATCATTTCTCATGATTTAGGGTTTATGCGTGAATTGGGGGTTTTCTTGTGTGAATTTTTCTGGATAATTAGTTGCTTGTATGATGTTTGAAACATGTTTAATTAACCTATTACATCCTTGAATCTTACCCAGAAACACTAATTTTGCATAATTGAAATTTAGGATTTAAGTCTCGTCATAATTGGGTACTTTTGATTCTTGAAGTGTTAAATGTTAAAACTTGTTGGAAACATATCACATAGCCTCTAAGACATCCCAGAATAAATTTGGTGCCATTTCCATTGCTGGATTTCTTACTCCTAAGAATTAAACATTAGGGTTTTAGTTTACGCGTATGTAAATCCTACGCGTAACCATTGATTAATGTGATAACTTGTGATCATGAATAAAAGTTGAATAAAATGTTAATGAAAGTGTTATGACGAATTTATTTCAGGTTATTACGCTGCGGCAAAATCGAATCAATGCTAAAAATGGATCTCTACGCATAAGGATCATCTTACGCGTAGAATATTATACGTAAGAGAAATCTTACGCGTAACCTTTACCCCGTAAGGTTCTACATGGGGACTACGCGTATCCTGGAAGGATACGCAGAACTCAGAAGTCTTACGCGATAAGGTTCACTCTTAGTAAACCTTACGCATAAGCTCCACATCGCTTTACGCCGAAGCTCTATGCCAAGGACTCTTTTCCTACGCTAATATTTTCTTACGCAGAAGAGAGTCCTCACGCATAAGCTTATGCTTACACGTATGATTACTACCGTTTACACATAAGCTTGAAACTTTACGCTTAAGCCTGTTTTTAACCATAATCATGAATTGTTACGCGTGCATACTTGTAAACAAATAAATCATAACTTCACAAAACCAAAATGTCACTAATAAGCTATAATGGTTAATATGTTGTGTGAATGAGTGAAAATTTGGACTTTAAAATTCAAAATTAATAAACTCACGAAACTTATCACGACTATTTTGGACTATTGGACAAACAAGTGACGTTGGACTCGTACAATGGACAATAAAATCAACTTTTGAATAACATGATGTCTTTCGATAGGTTGGTTCTTTTGGCTAAATATCTTTCAGATCACAATATGGACGTTACAATGGAAAACGTTAACGCACCAAATGTACTCACAATGGAAGATATTTTCCCTACCGGTTATAAGATGAAGATTGGAAAGAATAATCTCAAAGTGGACTTTGATAATTTCACGTGCTTTGAAGTCTGCGTGTCATATTGCGTGGATATTCAAGACTCATCCCTACAAGAACATGCTCACAAACTCGCAATAAAGCATCGGAGATCTATATTCACCGCTTTGGCACACCATGAAGAAGATCGATGGTCAAGATCTCATACGGTGACACTCAACAACAAACAAGTCACCATCATCATGGGTGCGAGATTTAAGGGCAATTCTCCTTCTTCCTACCATCCACCACGCCGATTATGTTGCTACTCCTAAGAAGCTACTCCAATTCATGGTCGATATGGCTATGATGAAGATCCGGATCATCACTAAACATTCTTCTGTTGATCTAAAGAACATCCCTCAGCCGTGGAGAACATTATACATAATGATTGCCAAATCTTTTTCTGGACGTGACAGTGGTTATGAGCATCCTAAGCTCATGGAACTACATATATTCTGGGGCATGGTCAACATGATGCATATTGACTTTGCAACTCTGATTTGGGAAGACATGATGTCTTACCACAGCAAGTTGGCACCAAGATCCCTTCATCGATACACCAAGCCGTTGATCCAAAGGATACTCGGAATAATTCTGACATTCCTTGAGACTTGATGACCCTAACCATCACTCGCATTGTTTGAGCCTACTCTTGATATTGTCAAATTCAAAGACTCAACAACAAAGAAACAAGGTGCTTGCCTTGCCTTACCATTGCCTTTCACTAATGAATACAAGCAATCTTCAATCATACTCAGTTATCGGCAAGTGTAGGTATCAGCAACTTGGCTTTATAGAAGAAAAGTCCTCACCAAACCGCTTAAAAGGACCGGGGCGATCCTTTGGAAGTGCGGCCAACACCTGAGTACGAAAGTATCAAGAAGAACTCATACTCTCAAAAGTTAAGGTTGCTATTCTAATCCTCAACCGACACCAAAATTAGAGGACGAGGACTGAGGATAATCGACACGGATGAAGAGGTTCACTACTCGGAAACTACTACGCACGATACGAGACAACAATAGAAACACCTCCTAGTTCCAAATGACAAGGGAAAAACTCCGATGGAAGAAGCGGAAGAAGAAAGTTCGTAAGAAGAGCCGTGATGAAGAAAAAGAATACCGCAAGAAGAATCTCAGGGCTACAACATGTTGCTAAGGAGTTTAATCTTCAACAGCATCGCTGGCCTCGAGGTTCAAGTGGTGGCTCACTAACAACACCAGTTCTCGGCGCGGTTAATCAACCCGATAAGTGGAACCTGCGGTACCACCACCCCTAATCGACAAATGCGAAGCAAAGAGGATAATATCATTTTCGACTTTGAGAAAGAAGAGAATAAGGAGAAGGATGAAAGGATTACAGATGAAGATATTGAGGAAGCTGATAGGGAAAGAAAAGAAGAGGAAGCTCAAGCCAAAGAAGAGGCCGAGGTTAAAGCTGAAGAACAAAGCTAAAGTCGAAGAAGAAGTTGATGATTATCTTCTAGATAGTCCTGTCCACAACCAGGAACAAACTTCTGAGCCACCAAATGAGCCAGAGCCTTCTCATGACTCATCATCTCATTCATCACCACCACCATCCAAAGACGCTACCACCAGATCCATCCAGTCAGAAGAAACCCAATCGATACTGGGCATCACGTCGCGTAAGACAAAGATTGTGAAAGCTATCGCAAGTAAGGAAGAAAAAACGTGGTCAAAAAGAAATCCGAATCGACTGCTGAACGTAATCAATCACTGAAGGTGATAAACGAAGGATGAAATGGAAACGATTCAACAATTTCTAAATAGAGATGTCCAAGGGAAATGTAAAAGACGATGAGAATATACTTAATGAAGCGGTTTTTCTCGACAATCCGCCCCCGGAGGTGAGAAGAGAGATGTTCACCTAACAAATTTATCCAAATCTCATGCAATTGGTCAAGCAAACAATGCAATCTACTCCTATAGCAATGCAAATCAATCCATTGAGCTCGGTTGTTTCCGATGCATTGATTTCCAAGCTTGTTTTACAAATGTCTAAAGATCCAAGAACATTTACTCTGAACGAAGCTAAACTATTTGAGGCATTGCTAGAATATCAACTCAAAACTTCACGCAAGGCGGCAGCTGAAAGGGTAAGGCCCTAGAGACGATGATGATGGATAGGATTCGAGCTGAAACGCAAGAAGAAAAATGATGATTCATCTTCTATGCCTCCACCAACCCAAAGGACCACCACCACCACTAGAAGATCTCCTCCACGCCCTTCTGGTATAGACAAACCTCAGACTCGAGTCTCCACCACCAACGAAAAAATTGGTGATCATTTTGAATACACTGGTGGTGAGATGAGGAGATTCGAGCCCCAACAACAACCTCCTTCTTTTACATCAACGAAGCAACCAAAGATCATCATCAAAGCCAAAGAAGAAAAAGTCAACTTTAGTTGTGTCATGCTAGATGAAAACGACCAAGAGATGAATGGTTTTCAAAGCTTGTTGATGCAACCCCTCGCCATAGGAAGGCCAAGAACCGGTAGATGGTCGAACTATGGAGCATGTCAAGATTATTCAGGAAAAGTTCAAAGTGAAGAAGATGACAAAATCAGAGTTGAAACGAATCAAGAACGAAGCTTTTCAACTGCTAAAAGACATTTCAGGCGGTGCATTGAAGTCGAATATTATCTCGACAACATAGCACGAGCCATGTCCAACAACATTGATTGGCTCAACCTAAATCTATTATCGACTTCACCGCACCGCACAAGGCTCCATACTACACCAATCGACCGGACTAAGCCACTACCTACCATCGGAACCGATCAACCGAAGATTCCCTACCGTTATTTATTAAACAATGACTGGAATTTCTTCGCACGTAGCGATGTTAGCACAAAATACGCTACCTCACTCACCTTCCCATTCTGGCAAAGAATCTACTCAAACGACATAGCCATCGAGGAAGAAGCCACACATATGTTTGTTGAAAATGTGGAAAAGTATGACCTCGATGCACTGTAGTGGATTCATCATTGGTCAGAACGAAGAAGAATCTACTACGGTGCCGGTACTAAAATCAAAAAGGAGGGTACATGACCAAAGGATCGTTGCATAATGCATGTTGCCTCGTCACCAAGTGGGACTATTCATTCTCAAGAAAATCGTAGTCAAACGCCAAGACGAACAGGGAATATGACTTTTCCAAGCGATTTTTCGAGATTGTCACTAAACGACATTGAAGACATGTATCTTGCCAAGGTACAAGGACGAATGCGACACTTCTCCACGGATATCCAGGCTCTACATCATTCGTCATTGCTAATATTCATCGAAGCATCGTTATCCAAGAACGTCGAAGATATTCAACTTGTCGTGGAGTCATACCGAAACGTGTAATCTCACCAAACCACAACTAGACCTTCCGATATTAACCATCTTGCTCAAGACACCATCATTAAGAAACCATTTGGGGTAGTTTACCTGGTGAACTTCACCGTAATTGCTTCATGGCGTGCAAGGAGCTTCACAAATTTTGTGATCATACTTTGAAGAAGGTTCGGGACGGATTAGCTTATCGGTTAAAGGAGATTCATGAAGGCATAGGGTCGAAGAAAAGGTGGAATTCTAGGGAAAGGAGGATATAAGAAGATCATTACCATGATTGATGAAAGGTTGTTTCGCGGATCGATGAGGACTTGGAGAGTTTCGGGGTGGACGCCAAAGCATATCTCTAACAGGCTACCAACGTCCAGAAAGAATCCCTGGTATTATTGACGGACTTCCTGTTACTCCTTGATCTGTTTCTTTCATTAAATATTTAGATGTGTGATCTACATTTAACAATGGCTTGTCATGAAAGGACCCTGTGGTACGCCTTAGTGCCACAATCCTTATAAAAGGAGCGAAAGCTTCTTACTTTTGAGTAAAACTAATCAAAACTTTCACTTTTAAAGTTTTGCTCAAAAGAACAAGTACTTCCCCTTATGATTTTCAAAACCTCAAAAGTTAACATCACTTGTTGAGGGGGAGTATTTGCTTTAAACTTTTTTCACAAATTGTTCTTCGTGGAAATCTTCCCACAAAACACGAAATGGACATATTCGATATCAAAATTTCATCAAAAATAACATTTATATGCCATTTTTGAGGGGGAGAAAAGATATGTGATAAGAAATATGTTGTGGATTACTATTGAATCCTCATGCTAAAGTCTTAACCAATGAATTGACAAGCTCTTAAATGTTAGTAACTCGAAAAAACTTGTCCGGGACGGGCAATAATTTCAAACTAGCTCGCTAGTGATGTAAACGTGTCTCGCAAAGGACTTGTCCTAGTAGAATGTACCATTCGAGAAACTCTTGGTAGACATGAACCTTGAAGGGTCAAACCTCCTCACCAAGGAGTGTTTACAACTTCAAGATGACCTAGTCAGTGATGTAACTGTGTCCCGTGGGGAATTGTCTATCTTGAATTAATCAATTCAAAAGTGCTCGTTTTCTCACCGCGATGCATTTCTATCAAAATACTTAAGCACGTGTGAGGGGGAGTATTTCGCAAAATATAAAACTCTTCGTTGGTACAAAATGATTTTTAATCAGAACCACTTTGAGAGATTTTTCATGAAAATGGTTTTATGGCAACATAGGTTAGTCATGGAGTTATAAGGTGACTAAGGTTAGGAATAACCGTCCTATGATCCGCCAGAGCCGGAGGGATCTACCCAAGGACACCATCAATAGTTAGAATTTAGAAGTCCTTAGGTATGATTATAAAAAAGGAGAAAATGAGAATCGGAGAAAGAAGGAGTTGAAGAATTAAAAAGAAAAGTAAAGAAAAGGGTTAAAATAAATAGCCCTCCAGATTATTCAACTTAGGGCGTATAACGGGTTCAATTCATATGCTATTGGTTGTCACTTAATGACACCGGTATTGAAGATTAAAGTCGTCATGGACCCAGTGACGCATGCACTAAACCTTCTTAGCCACTCAAGTTTCTCTCAACAGAAGCTTGTTTCATTATCACAGGGAACCCTATGTAAACTATCGGCTTTCTCTTAGAGGTTGATGATATTGAAGAAGGATACCCTCTCCCTAGTCTCCGCCTGAAAACCAAAGCGCCTGTTGAGTCTAGAGCCACGAGAGTCATCAAAAGATCTCTTAGGTACACTTGACATTTCATCACTTGTCGTTCAACAATAAGGAAGCAAGTGATACATTATAGAGTCCTTCACAGATCTTAGCAATCTGTCGAGAACATTTTTGAGGGGTTCACATCTGCGGATCCCATGTGATTGAATGGAAACTCTTGCCGGTGGTCAACATCAAACGTACCGACAAAGGTCACTTCTGGTAACTCCTTGGGCAGTTACGCTTAGTGTTGTCTCAAACGGTCTGGTCGAGTGATGCTTCGTGTACCTCAGTGACTCACTTGAACCGTAGATGTACTTCCTGTATATCGTTAGCCTTCTTGGGGCATCCGTTTTGGAACGACCTTTTGCTAGAATTAGAGATGTTTTCACATTATGCTGTTAACACTCTCGAAGTTCAAACTTGTAAGTGCTGGAAATCCCGCTAAGGAGATTCCTTTCAAGAATCGAGTCCTCAATATGTGGGTCATTACTTGAACTTGTTCAATGTAATTCCAACCGGCCCTTTAGGATTGGACCTACCTGATTCGGCCGACCGCGTGAATGGAATCAAGACATTCATTAGTAGAACAATTGTAGTAATCAATTCTTTATGAAGAGATTACAATGATCAATTGGTGTTAAATGCACTCGAGATGTCATTGTTGATGGATGCTCGTGGGAGGAAGAGATCGTGTTGATTCTCCACATGCTCATACCAACAACATCACAAAAGAAGTTCTCTCATAATCAAAGGCAACACAAAGTCATAATGATTCTTCATCTAATCAAAGAATCTAAAAAGTTATAAAGACTCGAGAACTACTAATAATAATAAAATATTTAAATTCAAAAACATCCGTTACACAACAGCTACTCAGCTCAAATTTTTCCATTTTCACGTCGAGGATCCGGCGGTGCTTTGCGAGCAAAGGGTGTCTACAACGTAGTTCGCATGCCAAAGCCCACCATCGGATTCGGCGAGTGGTTTCACTGCCACACCTTTCACTCTTAGTGGTAATAACAAGTAACACCCTTAATAATTGGGTATTGCATAACATCAACTTTAATAAATGGTAAAATGTCAAAAATAACTAATTTAATAGACATGCTTCACTAAATACTTAGGGCCCGTTTGGTTTGTAAATGGGTATGGGAGTGAGATTCGGTTTGAAAAAAAAAGTGAAGAGAGAAAATTTTTAATTATTATAATAATTTGTTTATTTTATTATTTAATATAAAACTTAAATTAATATTTGTGTATTCTTATATGCATAAATAAAGAAAGAGTAAATTACACCGTTCGTCCTTGTGGTTTGCGTTGACCGACAAGTTTCATCCTTTGACCGAAAAAAATGCATCATCCGTCCCTAAATGTGAAACGTTATGTATCGTTGGTCCCTCGCTCTAACGACATTCATTAACTTTCATTAAATCACTCTACTTGATACTCAATTGAGGGTATAATAGTAAATTTACTATATTATTTTTCTTTTCTTTTTAAACACAAACAAATTAACGACCTCACATAGTCCTACCACAAACCACCAATCATTTCTTCTTCTTAATATATCATCTTCTTCAAACCATCAAAACCCACCATCTTCAGCTTTACCCGCCACCACCATTCTCACCACCTTCGGCCACCCTCAAAAAGTTCGATAATCATATTCATTAAATTGTTTTTTACCACAAATTTAAACATAAAAAATCATAAAAAAACTATAACAATCACATTTAAGCATTTTTTTACTCCACCAACAATAACAAATCCAAAAATCACATTCAATAACAAATACAACGAAAAGAAAATGTATATAGCATAAATTGACAATTTGTTCAGAACCCCTATAAACAAACACTCACTAGTCACTACCAATCTTCATTATAAAGATGATTCATTTTCTATTTTCAACTTTCGTAAGTAAAACTTATACTTTACACAGGAAGCGATCCAGTTTCATCTGGAATCACTTTCAAAGATCCAAAGTCTCAAAGGGGATTACAACCTCAAAGACCATAAACATATGTGATTGTCTAGAAAAAGATACTAGAAAAGGGAAACTCTTTAATTATGCCTTTAATTACTCCAAATCTTTAAAACGGTTCGTGGGGACATATGTGGACACCTTGTCCAAATTGTTCGTCATGAGTGGTGGCCGGTGAAGATTTCAAGGTGGTTGGCTGTTGTGTGGGTTTATGGTGATGGTGGCTATTTCGAGGTGGTTGGCTATCCACATCACACTCACCAGTCATTATCACCACCGTTGAGACCTCCAACTTGTTTTCACCGCCTGCGTATGAGTAGGTTGAGTGGGTTAGTATTTGACTATTTGTGATATAGGGATGTAGGTTTTGTGTGATTTCTCAAAGATGATTATTAGATAGTTTTTATCATTTGTGATTTTTGGATGTGGATTGGTAGATCTAAAAGTGTAGGGATGATGTTTCATTCTTTTGGTCGTAGATTAAATGTGATAATGTATGTCTTGGAGGTGATTTTGTTTCGGAATTTGGTCAAGATGAATATGTGTGTGATGCGTGCCAAACAGTCAAGCTAAATCACACAAGCCTGCCACTTGTGAATGGCAGACCGTAACAAACTTAAAACAGCTCAAGCACGAATGCAATGAAGATCGAGGAGTATAGTGTTTCCCAGGTCGTTAAGTCCCAACGTCTTGAGAATAGTCAAACGTGTAGTGATCGAGAGATTTGAATGGGAAAAGAGATTTGAAGATGATTATAACTAAGGAAAAAGCCCATAAACTACAGGGGCTTAAATGCAAATTAAAGAAAGTTAAAAAGATAAAATCTATTAAATAAACGCTATCACTATATTTAAAATGATGAACGTTTAAAATTTAAAACTAAAAACTTACGTTTAAAATAAAATCTACGTAAACGTACAAAATAAAAAATGAAATCTAAGAAATAAAAGTCCTAAAAATATGAAAAATACATTTTTACAATCCTAATGATAAAAGAAAATTTATAGAAAAAGAAAATTATTTTTATAACTATTAAATTAATTATTATTAAATAAAAACTATTTTTAACGATTTAATAATTAACTATAATACAAGAAATTAGGAAAAATAAAATTATGAAATGGAAAAATCTAAAATATCAAACTAGAATTTTCAAAACTATTTTTTGTATTTTTATGATTATTTTTCTATTTTCTAGGAATTTTAAACTAATTAAAACTAATTATATTATTTAAAAATACAAATTTAACTAAGAAAAATCTAGAAAAATACTTTTTTCTCTTTTTATATTTATCTTAACTTGAGAAAATTGAAAAATTATTTTTTTGAAGCTTTTCTTAATTTTTTGTATTTAAAACTATTTAAAAATGCTTAAAAACTAATTTAAATTAAGAAAAATAGCAAACAAGCTTAGAAAAATCTGAAAATTTCAGGAAAAGTCTAAAATGATATAAGGAATAAAGGAAAAATAGAAAAAGAGGTGCTTATGTGGAGGATATAGAAACTGATGTGTAAGTGCTTAATGGAATAAACAAAAGCTTGAATGAGCAAATGGGATCCTAAGGCTACCAAACCAAAGCAGGAACTCTAATAAGCTAAAACTACTCTAAAGGAACCAAATGCAACTACTCTTAACACCTAAGGAGCTAATTACCAAGGTTAAAGCTAACTGACACAATAAGCAAAACAGTGGTTCTGACCCTACATTTAACCTACATTATCTTGCTTATCTAAAAGCTAACATGAAAACCAGAAGTAGAGATCTCAAGATAACCAGACAGAGAGTGTATATTCAAAGTTACAGCTAATTAGAACTAGTATTGAAACAGATATGGATCAAACAAGAACTGCCCATGTTGTGACAGATTATCGATGCACAGAAGCAATGCCTAAGCTAGTTTGAGCTATTCTAAAAGCTAATTTAATGAGCTAATGCCAAAACCAGAATTGTGGACATGAAAACCACCTAGCCAACTATGTCTAAACCAAAAATGAAACCCTAACTAGCTGTCTTGGACTCTGTGCAAGGTCGCACTTTTGCAAAAATAGGATCGGAGACAAGGTTTTGACTCGAGAACATTAGCAGATTGACTTTGGTGAGATTTGTGATCAAATTTAGGACTAATGATGATATAATATGATGAATTGAAAACAAAGCAAGCTCACTTAACAAGTTATCCACCCATATATAAGATTATACCAACTGATGTTCACAGATTTGAGGTCAAGATCAGATTTAAACTAATGTTGACTTTTGATTAAGTCAAGCACAAAACAAGGACAGATAATGATGCAAATAACTAGAACAAGCATAAAGCAACTGATCTACCCCATCATTTAAACCTTTAACAGAGTTTTACACCTGATCCAAACACTCCTTTACACTACTATTGTGAAAGTTAAATGAACTAACTGATGCACCAACATGTTTTAATGATCATTCTAAGCTTAAATGACTTAATTATGGCTAAATAAACACATTTGAACAGGCTATTAGTACAAACACAAGTACAAGCAGCAAATGAAAGCATTTGTGAAAATGAAATTTAGAAATCTTACTTTCATGAGTTCCAGATGGTATACAGGCTAAAACCAAATCTAAAACCACTAAATGGACTTATTCCAACCCAAATCAAATGTCTGCAACCACTATATCCAATCCATTTGTAATTTGAGCTTAGAGTTGACTTTTGTTGACCATCAATGAAATTTGCTTAAAACTGATTTGAGAGCTTATGAAAAGCTTTAACAAGCTTACACAAACTTGAGTGAACTAACTATAAGCTATTAGAAGCTTTATCACAAAACTTTGAAACTTAATTCTTCAACAAGAAACCTCGAGAATTTTTGAACCTGAAGTAAAAACCTTAAATTAGTGCTTGAAAATAGTTCATAAAGATTGAGTAGCATATATTTATTACATTGAAGCTTAAATTTTACATTTT
>OU343216.1:152711588-152784739 GCA_910596185.1 Chrysanthemum makinoi
AGTGAAGAGACAAAGATTTGCATTAAATGTGTTCTAATTTTTACGGATCCAACAATCGATTATCAACGAATTCCTAAGGAACCAAATTTTTGGTTCTTTCCTTTATGCGAAAGGGCTCATTGGGTAGATTTTTGAAATTTTTGAATTTTGGTGGAAAATGGATATCCTATGTGCCTAAGTGTGTTATACTAGTTCCTAATATGGGTAATAGTTAAGATTAACTTAGAAGCAATGTAAGGCACTTTGAATGTCGATTATACGTAAATTTAAAATTACCGTGAGGATCCACTCAAGACTAAAAATACACAAAAGCAGAACCCAAAGAAGGGTGTTACCGTCCTATATACAAGTATGACGGTACCATTTTACAAACACCTGCACAAAATTTGTGCCGTCTGACTCGTAGACACCGTAAAACTCCACATAACATGTTTTGGTATTCGGGACTTTCCAAACCCGAATTTTGCCAAAACATGTGACATTAATTATTTCTAGTTAGAAAAGTAAAACACATACTCAAACATAGTGGAGCATAGACTTTGAACAAGGGCTAACGATTTCTACATTAAAGTGAAAATGGGTATAATTTGATAACACACTTGTGCTATCCCCTCGCATGAAATTGTTAGTATACATCGTTTTGAGTTATATTATCATCCCTAAAATTAAATCAACCAAATTGTATCAAACATTAACGTTAATGTCTTGTTCTAAACACTCCTTAAAAGGACCCTCACTTGTCCAACTTCTTGTAAATCTTCTTCATCATCCTACCAAGGCACTTGAACATCCCCTTGGTTTGTTTGAACTCACTGATTCATTCTCAATCTCGTGAAGAGACGATAATATTCATGAGGTGAAGGCGAGAATTTGGAAGACCGCCTCTGAGCTATTATTTGATGATGATGATGATGGAGTTGGAGGTTTTGCTCTTTTGCCTTTTGTCTTAGCCACTCAAGGCCATTCAGGGCACAAAGATGTGAGGTATGAGCTCATAGTCAAGCTGCAACCATTTTGGGCTTGGTTGAATTGGTGTAAAGGCTCTATAGAGACGGTGAGAAGCATCCCGTAGTGAAGAGCAAACCGATCCTTGAGTTGGAATATCAATCATTCTCCTAGCAATGTAGTAGGCTAGATTGAATGGTTGACGGATGGACAAGTTGTAGAGCATGTGACAAAGGAAAGCTGCTGATATGGTCCCTATTCCCTATGGTGCTAATGACGTTGCTATTCTAAGAAGTTCCTCCCATTTCTTAAATTCGGGCTTTAGTTCATTGAGCTCCATTCCATATGGGTCTCGGTTCACCTCCTTCTCCCTTTCGGTGACATGTGTTGGAGCTGCTCTTGGGTTAAAGAGGCCATGTGATGACATCCTTATCCGCCAGAGTTTGGTAGGAAGATAGCGGCCATTGATTCCATCAGGATAGTGAGGACCACTTATCCGAAAGTAGACACAAGTCCTCGTTGGGAATTCCTAACACTTGAGCAAATAGGTTAGGGAGATGGTGTAGTCATTTTGATTGATCCTAAACCTAATGCTAAACTCATCTTCTTCATCAATGAAACCGGTGACACTAGCATAGAACTTTAACACAAACCTAGGACAAATAGGTTCATCGATGTCAGGAGACAATCGAATTGAATAGCGCCTAGTTCTTGACTGGAGATTGGTATTGTCGACAAAAGAGGGAGTGAATGGTTCTACCTCATGGAAGTACCTTGTTTCTAGACTCTTAAAGATTTCGACTTGTTCCTTGGAAAGTCCTTTGGTTTTGTGATGTTCGGAAATGTAGTTAAGAAATCCTTGTGATCATAGAATCCGGCTTCGATGGTTATTCCTATGAGCAAGAATTTACATGTTAAAATGAGAATAAACTTAACGCTGATTCTAGTGTGTACTATATGAAAACTCGTAGGATATTGGATTTCACAAACACATCAAACCATAATCACAAGAGGCGCATAAAGGAGGTTTTCTAGAGAGAGAAAGTTAGAGGTTTAGGGAACTTAGTGAGAGAAAGAAAATCTTATTATGAGCTCCAACTCTACCTTGGGAGGTAGAGAGTATTTATAGTCTTACATAAAACGCCACACAACGGCCGTGGATCAGCATACAGTGGGTAAAGACCCGTCCGCCCTCCCACGGTGTTACAAAACTAAATACTACTTAACATAAAAGTACTATGACTACGAGCTTTCTAATGATTACATATACTTGAGGTGACCGACTCTTTAATACACCTGAATTTCTAATTCTAACAATCTCCAAGGGAGGTCACTCAAACATATACTAAAATGACATTGAATACAATCCGATATTACATTAACAATTGATCTTGCATTCTTGATGTAGTACTTTGCTCCCAAGCTCGTAGTCATTGATTCCACTCATTGCATGTTTGGTTAATCCAAGTGGAGGTCTTTACCGATCCACGGATAATAATGTTGAGCCAGCTTTTGAGATCATCGGCTAATAGAAAATCTCGATACATCCATGTGGTGTGGGGATTATGTGATGTTGTGACTTCGGACCGACATGCTCACATTCCGATCATGATATCTTCTCATCGAGTAGCGAAGCTTTCGTTGATTCATGATATTGGCAAAGATCGTGAGTAGAAGCTGGAGTTAGAATATCGTGAGTCATTGATGCACCAATCATGATTTCTTTCGATATGAATGTGTTGTGTGAGTGCGCTATGGATTGACCGCCCATTCTCGGACAACAAACGCGGGGTGTACTCGCATAAGACAGTTAGCAATAAAGTGCACGAAAGTGTCTTTGATCACTTTCGTTGAATTGAGGTACACGCCCACCTTCCTCGTTGATTAGTACAAGTACTGCCTGTGATCGTATAATTCCTCAAGAATTTCCTTGAGGGTTTCGCAAATGCCTAGTTGTTCTCAAACCGAACGTCTCAAAGAAGACAACACGGAGTGAGTGAACCAAATAATTTAAGTCCATCGATTGATGAAAAGAGATTTGAAAAACAATCGTGTATTGCTCAATAGAAATTGTTTTGCAATATAACGAAGGTTTTAATGAAAATCAATTATCAATCATAAAACACTTTTTGATTTGAAAAATTAGTACACGGTCGACGTGCTTATGAAAAGAGTTTTAAAGCACAAAGACCGGTTTTTCAAAGGTATCCGCCAATCCATAACTCGAACCGTGATTGATTCAAAAGATTGAATCGCCCCATTGTTTTCGCTTCGCTTGTCACATGGTTGATCTATTTGATAGATCTCATGCCACCCACCAGGAGCTTGTTAGATGTTGGCTCCAGAAGGCTTTCCATCTTCATTGTGAATATGTTAGCATATCACTCGTGATGTTCGCAATACCACAAGGATAATGCGTAGGACTCAAGATATAAAATCTCTTCCACATTGGTGAAACAGAGAGTCTTCATTAAGAGTGTCCTAATGAGATTTATAGATGATCTCGTGGCTCTAGACTCAATTTGTGAATATTTGGATCCTGTGTCAAGACTAGGAGAGGTCTCCTTCTTCAATATCAACAATCTCTAAGAGAAAGTCGATAGATTATGTCTGTTCCCCGTGAGAATGAAACAAGCCCTTTTAAGAGGAACTTAAGTGGTTTGGAAAGTTGAAGTGCAGTGCGTCACTGGGTCCATGACGTCTTGTCTTCAATACCGATGTTACCATCAGTAGCATATGAATTGAACCCGGTTTCTGCCCTAAGGTTGAATAAATGGAGGGCTATTTGTTTTCACCCTTTTCTCATTCAATTTTTTTTCATTCTTCAACCCCTTCAGTGCTTACCGAGACTTCATAGCAAGAATCTTGTTGGGTTTATTCCAGACTTAGCTCTGCCTCACCGCGACTCTTTCCTATATCTCATTTTTCTCCTTTTATCATCATACCTAAGAACTCTACACTAACTTAGTGGATAGTCCCTGTAGATCCTCCTCCGTTCGCGGATCATGGGAACAAATACCTAACCTTATCATCCTTATATCACCGTACATAAAGTAAAGTTGGTCGGTCTATTTGGTATTGTTCATCTCCCATTTGGAACCAATTGAAAACCATTTGAAAATCAATCCGCATACTTGTGATATTATCAAAGCATTTTGTACCTGAATTGTTTTTGATATTTTTAGAATAAGAGCTCTCCCTCAACATGTGCATCAAGTGTTTGAAATCGTTTTGCACACGGAGGCAAGAGAAAGAATTAACTTCTTTGAATTCCATTTTCTAAAATATATCAACATCACTTCCCTAATCAAATCAAGAAGATTGCAATTTGGGGAAGGATGAGGTTTTCAAAGTTATGCTCCCCTTCAATATGTGCCTCGAGGTTTGAAAAGAGTTTTGCACATACTAGGAACTCGCACATTGAGATAAATGATCACGCTTCAAATCATAGTGGTTTAAGATAGATGCTCCCCCTCAACATGTGCATGGAAAATTTGAAATCGTTTTGCACATGTGGGAAGGAGAGCTTGTACAACCTTATAAAACCATTTACCGAATTATCAGTTTAAATCCAATTTAAATCACACATTCTCCCGATCACAATTATCAAATCATTTGAGATTTGTGATCTCTTATAGATTTAAATTGATTTTGAAAGCTTTTAAGGAGAATTGTGACTTGATTATGAAAGCGTTTTAACCGATAAGGATCGGTTTTTAAGACTTTAAACTCCATTGATAAACATGCATGAATATCTTTTGAAAACAATTGAATGCCAAATAACTTTTTAATTTAATTGAAATCATTCTCCCCTCAATCAATGACATAGGTTGTTGTTGGGAGATAGATATTTTGACAAATAAGTCCGATGATTATCAAAAATAGAGTCCGAAGTTATTTTTCAAAAAGTTAGTTTTCACAGATAAATGTTTAAAGAATCGAGCATGGAATTTTGAAAACATGATAAATGGCTCTGCTTCTTTCTTTTGAAAAGTTAGCACGTCAAAATGACAATAAACCATTGTTTTACTTTCTCCCAAAAATATATATATATATATATATATATATATATATATATATATTTGAACAACATCTAAAGTCCCGTGTCATTCTTTGAATGACAAAGACAAAGACCGAGATATAATCGAACCGAGAAAAACATGACAAATTGACAATATTTTTTTTTTCAGATTTTTATGGATTTTAAAAGTTTTATAATTTTGTATTTTGTTTTTCGAATAAATATTTACAAGAGATAGATGAAGAAGACCTTACTCCTCGCCTTCTTCAAGACATTTGAGTTTCCGTTGAAGGCTTTTCAAGCCTAGTCGTGGAAGTATGAACTCAAAACGCTCTCTGGAAGAGCTTTGGTGAAGATGTCCGCTAACTGATATTCAGACCTCACAAAATATAGTTCCACCACACCCTTTTCCACTTGTTCCTTGATGAAATGATGTCGAATGTCGATATGCTTAGCTCTTGAGTGTTGAACGTTGTTGCATGAAAGAGCAATAGCACTTTTATTATCACAAAGATGAGGATTTTGTTAAATACAAAGCCATAGTCAGATAATTGAGATCTCATCCATAAGGATTTGAGCACAACAAGATGACATGGCTATGTATTCTCCTCTGAGAGGAAATAGAAGTAATCTTTGAAGACCACTCACAAGCTTATATCACCCAAAACCGAGCACCTCCGGACGTACTTCGACGTGTATCTTGACATCCCTGCATGATCAGATCTGATAGGTCGTTAGTGACATACCGTGTCCTCTCGTACCAAAGACCCATATTGATGGTTCCTTGAAGATACCGAAGACCCGCTTAACCGCTTCAAGGTGCTTTTTAGTAGGCTTAGCCTGGTATCTAGCACACATGCAAACAAAATAACAATATGTTCGGTCTACTAGCAATGAGGTACATCGTGGATCCAATCATACTACGATATTTCGTTTGGTCAATCATGATCCTTGAGTGGTCCTCATCTAGTTTGGTTCGGTCAATCATGGGAGTGTCACAGAGGTCACTTGAATCAAATCCAAATTTCTTTAAGATCTCAGTTGCATATTTAGATTGATTTATAAAAATGCCTCCCGGACTTTGTGAAATTTGTAATCCCAAGAAAATGACATTTGTCCCATCATTGACATTTGAAATTTTGAACTCATTTCATTTGAAAACGATCACATTCCATTGGGTCTGTCGAGGCAAAAATAATATCATCAACATAAATTTGAACAGGAATTAAATGTTTGCACTTTCCGTGAACAATGTTGGATCAACTACTCCTTTCTAAATCCGGAGATAGAAGAAACTTTGATAGCGTATCATACCATGCCCCTTGAGCTTAAGCCAAACCTAAAGCCTTCTTCAAACGATAAACGTGGTAGGATGTTCTTGATTCACAAATCCTTAGGTTGGTCGCATAGACGACTTCTTTAAGATCTCCGTTCAGAATGCCACGTCCATTTGATAGACTACCATGTTCTTACTTGCAAAGATAGCCAAAAGATTCTAATTGCCTCGATTCGAGCAACAAGAGCAAAAGATTCTTCAAAGTCTATACCCTCCTCTTGACGGTATCCTTTAGCAACTAATCGAGCCTTGTTCTTCAACACATCACCATGCTCATCAAGTTTCACTTTGAAGATCCATTTTAGAGCAATAATCATAGCACAATCTGGAGCAGGTACTAACTCCCATACATCAAGTCTATCAAACTCATGAATTTCTTCTTGCATGGCATTGAACCAGCTATCTTCATTCATGGCGTTTTAACATCTTTTGGTTCGATCTTAGAGAGTACGGAGTTGAAGAAGCACCACATGGCATCAGTTGCAAGTTGTTTCCGTGTTGATACTGGACGAAAGGGATTTCCAATGATGTTGTCTAATGGATGATCGTGAGTCCATTTTCTCAGGTGTTCATGTGGTAGTTGTTGAGGGACCAAGGAGCAGAGTTGATTTCTCCTCTCAAGAAGATTGTTAAGACTAAAGATATACCAACCTTATCAAATACCAACGTTATGAACACAAGAATACCATGTAAACCCAAACTCGTATGTGTAAATAAAGAGAAAGATTAAGATAAGATATGGTGACTTGATGTATATTCGTGTATATGTTTAGAGAGGTAGAGAGAAGAAAGATGAAAACAATAATATGTTATATTGATTCAAGGGAAAACACGACACACACAAGCACACCCTCAAATGACATACTGAAAGGGTTATAAGATAAGACAAAAGGATGCCCTAAGGCTTGGCCATGGGCAGAGGGGTTTCGTGGGATTGGATTGGACTTGATTTATAAGGCTAGCTTAACTAAACTAATACCCATTAGCTTAGTCCAACCAACAGCCCGCTGACTATTCTATCACGCATATCTAACACGTTGTTCCTAAACGTGAATGACCATCACTTCTAATAAAAACTATTAAGGCTAACAATCTCTCCCTAAGGGGTGGTCATTCAAATGATGCTCCACTTGATTAGGTCTTTACTTTTCTTGAGCTCGAATTTTGTGTGTAGATATAGAATAGTCTTGATTCTTTGTTCCTTCATGCTTTGTGATAGTTAATGTGGTTGTCACGTTGTCAACTTCTTGGTTAGATGTCTCCCACTTTCTCCACCAGTCTCACACTTTCATTTGACTTTGAGTTTCCAATGATGAAGTTCTCGTGTCTTTACACTTTGTAGATTCTTTGACATTGACTTAAGAATCATTTTTAACTTTGAGTTGCCTTTGAATTTGATGAGAACTTTCATGTGTCGTTGGTATGAGCATGTGGCGAGTCTGCACGATCCATCCGCCCCAGAGCTTCCATAAGAAGAAAACATAAAACATGTTAGTAATAAGCGGATTCCGTCACTTACAAGTTTGAATTTCGAGGGTGTTAACAAATATATAGTGAAAACACATCTCTAATTCTCACAGGGCCGTCGAACTGAGTCCCACAAGTGAGATAACGCTATATACCAAAGTACATCTACAAGCTCGATGAGTCGCCGTGTACACCAAGCATCACCCCCCACGCATCAGACCGTTTGAGACACACTAAGCGTAATCCACTGAAGGGACTCCAATACGTCGCTTGATGTTGACCAAGAGTTTCCATTCAATCTTGAAGAATCACGACATGTGAAACTTCTCAAATGTTCTCGACAGATTGCTAAGATCCATGAGGACTCTATAATATATCACTTGTGTCCTTATTGATGAACAACAAGCGATGTCATGTCAAGTGTTCCTATGAGATCTTTTGATGAATCTCGTGGCTCTAGACTCAATAGTGCATTTTGGTTTCCTAAACGGAGACTAGGGAGAGGGTCTCCTTCTTCAATATCGCAATCTCTAAGAGAAAGTCGATAGATTGTAAGGTTCCCAAGGAGAATGAAACAAATCCTTTTAAGAGGAATTGAGTGGCTAGAAGGTTAGGTGCACGCCACCGGTCCACATCTTTTTGTCCAATACAAGGTCAACTTAGTGACAACCAAGAGTGATGAATTGAACCCTTTTCCGCCCTAAGGTTGAATATGGAGGGCTATTTCTTTTCACCCTTTCTTTTACATTTCTTTTAATTCTTCAACCCCTTCTTTCTCCTTTCTCACATTACTCCTTTTTTCAATCATTCCTAAGGACTTCTAATAACTAACTATGGTATTGTCCTTGGTAGATCCTCCCTCCAATGCGATCATAGGACGGATTTCCTATCCTTAGTCACCTTATAACTCCATGACTGTCCTATTGTTGCCATAAAACCATTTTTCTTGAAAATCTCAGAGTGTTTATGATAGAAAACATGTTGGAACACTTGAGTTTTATATTTTCGAAAACACCCCTTCACATGTGCTTATAAGTTTTACGAAATCGCACATGAGGGTAGAGTTCGCACTTTTTGAATTGATCGACTTTAAATGAACTAGACCGATTCGAGACACGTTTACATCACTAGAGAATTAGCTTGAAATTATTACTCGTCCTGGTCAAGTCCATAGAAAGTTTCTCGAAATGGTACATTTACGACTTTGATTACTCGTCAATTCATTGGTTCCGCCCCAGTTCGAGCTTTTTGAGATTCAAAACAACGATCATTAAACTTTTTGATCACATTTTAATCACGTTTCTCCCCTCAAAATAAAGCATATCCATGATGATTTTTGAAACAAAATGATTAAATATATGTTTTTCTAAGCATTTGGAGAGAAACCGATTTAGCATGAATTTTGGAACAACTTTGGTTTAATACTCCCCCTTAACGAAAGCATATTTTTCATACAAAAAATTTAGAATCAATTAAGGGTTTAGAGGGAGTTATCTTGGTACAAAATGTGAGAGATTTTGAAAAATATTTTTGAAAAATTTCAATCAATGGTACCAAGATGATGAAGATTTTGAAAATTATTTGAAGATAATTAGAGAAGAATTATCTTCATTTGTTTTAGGATAAGTGCTCGATATATATATGAAAATCGATTAGCGTAGCTTTCCTTTCTTTCTTTAAAGATCGGTTGCGTCAAATACTTACAAGCCATTATGTTTTTGAATAGTGCTTGAAAAAATATTTAAAACCTTTGATTTTTGATAAGCACTTTCCTTGCTTTGAAGCTGGGTCCCAACTGTGTGTAAGCCATTATTTTGAAGTCCGGTTTCGTATCAAGTATACGAAAGCCATTATATGAAGAAATTTTGAGAAACGACATGTTTTGAAAAACATTAAAGAACTCTCGCCACATCTGCACATACCCGTCATTGTTGAATGACATTTCTAGAAACGTATTGAATATCGATTATATGAGAGACATATGCCTGAGGAAGAATATTTTTGATTTTTGATTTTATATTGTTTTGTATTTTTGAAAATTTTCTATTTTTTATTTGCTTTTGTTGGTTTTTCAAATTTTGTATTTTGTTTTTCAAAAATATTTACATAGAAGATTTGAAGAAAGAAGATTAAGTCATGTCATGTAAAAGTGGAGTTAAGAGTGGAATTAGAAAAGGATTTCCACATGCGAAGTAGGCATAAAGTTCTTCTTTACTACACGGGGTATAAGAATCTTCAACACTTTTACAAGTACCGTGATCCACGAAGAATAATGTTCACAAATAACGTTGTTAAGTATATGTTTCCTCACGGCGGGGTGATCACTATCAACGGTAGTAGTGGATCGACTTCCTTATCCAATGATTTTCACTATTATCCGTGTTGGAGCAAGTATCAAAATCTTTCCCTGGGAATCCATCTAAGACCTATTGTGTTGAAAACTTTTCCCGTGGGTTTCCACCTAAGGTAAGATCTAGGAGTTGTTTTCTTATCGGATGCAGCGGAAGACTCTTTTTTAGAAAAACTACGCCCCAAGAGATCGCCCTATTAGGGTGTCTTTTTGTTTTTCTTTTTATCAACGGGCTTGTTTCTATTTGGTGTCTTAGTGGATTGTGCCTTGGCATTTAGAATTATCTTTCTTGAGATATTGTAAGGCACATGCATCATGATTAGCTGAAAAGACACATATTTTACATGTAGTACGCAAAATTCAATATTCTTGTTTAAAATAGCATCTTTAACTTCATTACCAGTCTTTTGAAATTGATTCGTTCAAAAAGACTTAGAATTCTAGTGTTGTTTTCTAAGGGCATAGCATTTTCGCAACTACTCTTAGATGCAAGCCAATCCCTAGTCTTATGTAGAGTGTTCCTAGGTAATGGTTTACTACTACTATAAAGCCTTGAAATCTTGTAGAATTGGTCACCCTAGATGTTGCACCTAGAATTCGTCTTTTCGAAGTATGTGCCTTTTTCCTAGCTTCTTCTAGATAGTGATTGTTGACCATGTTGTTAGAACCAATGATTTCTTTAATCGATTTTTGGTCACATTCAGGTACTATTCTTAGAGATGCTGTCACTTTTGTGTTTCAAAGAATCGCTTTTCCTTTTTCAAAACTTTTGATAATTCTCTTTAATAAGGTGTGACTGTGGAGGATGGTTTTGACAAATCATTTTTCTCATTGACTTTTGGAGGAGGCTTGAGAAATTGACATTTTGGTTTAAAAACCGGTTTGGGAACCTTGTTTTCTCCGTCAATGGTTTTGCAAACTTAGTATCCACAAATTTTCCTTTTTGACTTTCCAACTGAGCTCTCAAAAGATCATTTTGCTCTTTCATGTCCTTGTAGGCACGCTCATACGACAGTTTGTTATACTTGCATTCCTCGATTTCATCAAGTTGTTTAAAATAGGACACGTTTTCTTTTTCAAGTTTTTCAAGAGCTTTTTCACATTTTGAAACAATTTTTGGAGGTCTCGATCGAGTCTTTCATGATCTTCACCGAATATGTTTGTAAAATAATGGACATGATATCAGTAGTCATAACATCTTCAAGAGAATCATTGAGTTTTCCAAAACTTTGATGTGTTCAATACTTTCATTAGCTTGCTTTACAGTGGATTTATGGTCCTTGACAAAGCCACTCGTTTCTTTCAAAAGTGCTTGTTCAACATGAATTACCCCTGACCGATGGCGCTTAACAGAGGCAATTTGGGTTTAAAAACTCTTTGTTTCGCTATCATGACGAAAACCGTGATGTTAGTTGTAATATTGGTTTTAGATTTGACAGTCTCTTGAAGATAGCCAATTCTAGTTTTAACGTCATCTAAAATGCTTCTAGTATCACTTGTGTTAAAAGGATTGTTTGAAGACATTTGTTCGATTTTCGAAAGATATTTGGAAACTACAACCTGGTTTAAATCCGGTTTGAAACTGGTGTTGACACTTTGTTTGAAACACTTGGTGTGGTGGAAAACGCTGATTGTTCTTTTTGATTAACAAAAGTAATTCCATTAATTTTGTTCCATTTGTTATAATCAATCGGTTTGAGATCTGGATTCTTTTGTTTCATTTTTGATCTACTCTCCTCCTATAGTTCCAACGCTTCAAGAGAATCACGAACAATTATGGGTTCATGCAAAGGTTTTCCATTGTTCAACACATTCGAGATTTCGAGATTGAGCTTTCTTGAGGAACGAAGAAGGATCGTTACCAAGTGCCATTTTATGTGAAGTATGAAAACGCCGATTTACTTGGTTTGAAAGCATCTTGTTTGTTTTAGCGGAATGACCCGCTTGTAAGCAAATTATCCAATTTTTGATTTTTATTTTTATCCGAATTTCATCAAGAAGAGAATCTTCTCGTTTTGCAAAATCGAATCAACTTTTTCTTCTCTTTTCAAGATCGAACAATGCTTTTGTTTAGAAAGTTGGTCATTTAGATCCGAATTTCCTTGTTTAAAGATTTAATTTTCAAGTGAGAATTCACATCAAGTGTGTTATACTTGATTTGCAATTATTTTTCTCTTAAAACAACTCTATAACCAATTTCTAATTCGGACATTTTGTTTGTATGAAATTCATAGGCTTTGGCGTTCTTTGTAACTCAAGCTCAACGGTCAATTTTTTATTCGCGCCTTAACTTCATTGACACCGTTCTTACTTTCTCAACTTCAATGCCACATTGATTAATTAATGATTCAAAATAAGCACGTGTTTCCTCGTCATTAGCACCATTCTCGTATACTTGACCTCCATTAGGATCCATATATGGAGTTTCTGAGTTAACATTGCTATTAACTTGCTCTCCCACATATGTCATAATAGGTTCGAGACACGAATGGCTTCTCATGAGTAAACGAATTGGTACCTCATTGAGTGAATATGTGTCGAGACAGAGTTGTGTCATAAGTACCGCTTGATGTTGTGTCCTGCTGATTGATTGTAGGATCGAGGTTGCATTATCGTTTGCTTTATCTTCCCATTTTGGGTACCTGAATTTGATTTCGCCAGTCAACTCAATTCCCAACTCTCTTTTCTCGCTAACATCAACATGTACTGGATCTTTTCAAGCTTCGTAATTCGGTTGACACTAGATCCTGAATCTTGTCTTTGAGGTTCTGAGGTAGCATTCCAACGTAAGTCATAAAATAGTTATTCCCATTTTGATATCCCATATTCGATTCAATTCACCCTGATGTCCATCAAACCTCTGCATATTGCATCCGATTCCCCATTCACATTTCCATAATTCCCAACGACTGAGCTCGCAACATTTCCATTCCGATACCCATGCTCTAGCCCATGAATTCCCATCCGATTTCCAACATGCCGACCCGGATCAATACTCCCGGAACCGATGATTACCGATGCGATCGTTAAATGCTTTATCCAATAAAGAGAAAAAAGTGCAAGGTCGCCACATGGTCGGGTTTCATGATCGCGATTCCTTGTTCATGGTATTGTTGATCCGATAGAATTGTTGTGGTTGTGGAATGTATTGCTGCAAGTTGTTGTTGTTGGAAGATGATTAAGCTTGTTGTTGTGTATTTCATGAGTTTGAGTCTTTGCAATGAGTGCCAATGAATCATGATCTTTGCTAATCTTCTTGCCGACTTCATTCGCCAGCTGGTTTTGTTTCGAAAATCATTCGTTGATCAAAGTTCACCTCGATGTAAGTCTTTGTTTGGTTGACAATAGACATATCGTCCCCATTCTTCTGGAAGATTATTCGTGAACTTGATGTTTTGAACGATTGTTCTCGGTGCCAACTTGTTTCTGATAAGCTCATTCATCAAAGTGCAAAACCTTCCATAGTAGGATTCAATGGATTCTCCTGTAGATGTATTCTCCCATTCGGTTAGCGCTTGTTCTCCATGTCT
The DNA here is from genome assembly GCA_910596185.1 of Chrysanthemum makinoi. Lineage (NCBI taxonomy): Eukaryota > Viridiplantae > Streptophyta > Magnoliopsida > Asterales > Asteraceae > Chrysanthemum > Chrysanthemum makinoi. Next base: position 152,725,238 of record OU343216.1, read on the forward strand.
TGTATACCAATTTCTGTTCCATAACATAGCCGTCTAACACGTTCCCACATCGAAGCAGCTTCACAACTGTCTACCGCAAAAAAGATGTCTATTGGTAAAACCAGTTGACAATATGAATTGCCATGTCATCTGATCGACTTGTTTCCGATCCTCTTCGTATTCCGATTCATTGAAGATGAGAGGATGGTGGGATGAGTGTTGCATCCGCATTTCCAGGGACATTAACTTGTCGAGGCTTGAAGGGTCCATCCTGAATGGATTTAATCATGAGTTTGCCATTAGGTTTGGTCTTGATGTAGCGGAGCATTCGACTTGTCCATTGAAGATAACCACCTTTTGCCAATATAGGTCGGTTTTTTGGCACCACCTGCATAAATATCTTGTTGAGTAGCCATTGATGAAGGTATGATCCGATAAAGTTGATGTAGGATCGATTCAACGATAAAGGAGTTGTGGTTGATGACGATTAAGTTCGGTTGAGGTGTTTCAAAGTCGTATCGTAACCTTGGTTCAAAAATTTTCGCCCAAAATTTGAATTTCACTATAAAATCAATTCTAAGGTCGTATGAAAATTTGAGTTATGACAATTTTGACGCCAAATTTGACCCGGAAAATTTGAATTTAGGCCCAAAAATTGAATTTTTGACCAAAATTTTCACAGCTAAACAAAAATTTGAATCGTGTAAAAATTGAACGTTTAGTCTCCTCAAAAATTAAATTTTACTCAAGTTTTCCGCCAAACACGAAGTTACTAAGTTGCGGCTTAGGCGTAGGATCGGTGCTGGCGGGATCTTATGCCAGTGGAAGCTTAAGGGAGAAACCTTATGCGTGAAACCTTGCGTAGGAACCTTGTAGAAACCTTATGCGTAGAAACCTTATGCGAGAAAGTATCTTACGCGAACCTTGCTTATAAAGTGACAAAAAGTTACCGTGAACCTACGCGTAATTTTGAAGTTATGCGAGAGTTACCGTAAGATTTTAGCTTATCGTGAAACTATGGTTAAGAACCAAAAATCCTTTACAGCTCACACACGTAAGAGATATCCACAAGTCAAGTGTTCCACACTTATCCAAGTGAGGGAAGCAATCGAGTACTTTAAGCCCAAGATTCTTCACCAAAAAGTTACGAAGAAAACTAGGTTTTGACTTTTTGACTTCTACTCGTAAGAAATTTCCAACGATTCAAATGATTTCACTTGCAAGAAATCCTTAAAACACTCCTCACTAACCCAAAAATGTTGACCTTTTTCACCCAAAGCTTATAAAAGTTACTTAGTAGAAATGACCAAAGAACCAAATACGAGTTTAAAACTTAACAAAAACACGTAAAGCTTCAACTTTTGCAAAAACCTGAAACTTTAGCACCAAATAAACTTAAACCACAAGAATCTTGAATTGAGAGCAAAAATTAAAGCTTTAAGCGCCAATATTGACTAACGTGAGCCTTACGAACCCTTCAAAACAAACACAAACACTCCTAAACCATTGTTAGGCGATTGATACCAATTGTTAAGACCAAAGATATACCAACCTTATCAAATACCCACCATGAACACAAGAATACCACGTTAAACCCAAAACTGCTATGCGAAATAAAGAGAAAGATTAAGATAAGATATGGTGACTTGATGTATATTCGTATATGTTTGTAGAGTAGAGAAGAATGAAAACATAATATGTTATATTGCTTCAAGGGAAAACACACACACACACACACTCAAGCACACCCCTCAAATGACATACTTGAGGGGTATTTATAGAACAAGACAAAGGATGCCCTAAGGCTTGGCCATGGGCCGATGTGGGCTTCGGGATGGATTGACTGGATTTGATATAAGGCTAGCTTAACTAAACTAATACCCATTTAGCTTAGTCCAATCCACTTGTCCGTTGACTATTCTATCACGATATCTAACACACGCTACAAAGTTCCTAACGAATGACCATCACTTCTAATAAAAACTATTGGCTAACAAAGATGGTTTCTGATGAAGATTCAGGAGCAAATATGTTTTCAAATGGAGCATCTTCAGGTGTAGCAAAGGGATTAACTTCATCATTGATGCCCGAAACATTTCCATGATGTACATTTGAAGAATGATGATTTGTTGATGAGATGAAGGATCGCCAGCTTCACTTAATAGATATTGAGACCAGGATTGACTTCATTCACAGGAATATGAAGACCTCTCGTTGTAGGAATTGACACCTCATTAGTACTTGGATCATAAAGTTCATCAAACATAGGATCAAACAATTTCTTTAAATCATCTTCAGATGGAGGTACATATGGAGTTTCTTGAGAAAAGTTTGAACAAGGGATGAACCAATGGGACTGTTTTGAAGTGCGTCTGAACTGATTGTCCAGAGCCATTTTGACCATCAAACGTAACGGAATTGTTTCCATGATATCTCGTTCTATTATTGTAGATTAGAACCTTTTCTTTTGGTGCATAGCCTACAAATACTCCAATGTCATTGCTCTCTCAGTTTTCCTAAATCTTGACCATCATTAGTTGGATAACATAAAGCACCAAACACACGGGTATGATAGATCGTTTTCAAGTGACAAGTTCATATGGAGTCTTTCCGAGATGTGTGAATTAGAGATGTATTTTGAGTGTAACAAGCAGGGCAATAGCTTCGCCCATAAACATTGGAACCTTTGAGTAGATCATTGTCCTTGCAAACAAGAGTTCGGTTTCGCTTTCAACTACACCGTTTCGCTGAGGAGTTCGAGAACACTTCTTTGAGGACTAATTCCAATATTTTCATGAAATTCATTGAGTACTTTATTAACAAACTCGTTCCATCATACCGATTTATTCGAATGCTTTGTTGAGTCGGATCTCAAGTTCCTTTTGACAAGAAGGTGATTGAAAGGAGATTTCATTATTCAAACATCCATCATCATGTAGTATATATTCACTTTCCCCTCAAAAATTGCATCCGTTGCCATTTTTGATTTAACAAGAGAATAAGAATACACCAATGAACGAGATCCACTTGATGACCATCGCGGAAAAACATGCTTGTTGATGAAGAATGTAGATGAGTATGGCCATTCATGAGAGAATTTCTTAGCCGATGATAAAGCCACGAAGAGGTGACACTTTTCTTTTCTTTGAAGAACGGGCCCTCAAGTGTTATCCGCAGACACCATTATAATAAAGTACGAGGGCCTGAATGAAGTGAACGAGACGTCATTGTTAAGAGCCCAGCATCATGTTTAGAGCAGCCTGAATCTAAATACAGGGATCGATTTGTACGACTCCGCTTGGACAACGATCAAGATAGAGAATTGGAAACATTGATCCCCACGCCGATTCCTTTTTGGTTAAGACAAGCAATCTTTGAATCGCCAGAACCCTAGATGCAATGGCATTATCCCTAGGAGTTGAACTAGTAAGCATCGTGACTAATAAATGACATTTTGTACTTAATGGGATTATTCTACCGCTTGGCTTTCAAAATTTTACAGTGCACTATTCTAGGCATAAGGATTCAGCTAAGGGGTGGCTTTGCCATGCGTTAATATTCGACCCAGGCTTCCAATGAATCCTCAATTTGTAAACACATTCCTGTAGGTTTCCGTGATTGCTTAACGCTGTTTGCCTCCAAGTTTCTTTAACTGGGTTATGAATCTTAGACCTCGAAATAACACATCACACATTTATCATGATTACCGAAATTAAACATTTTTACATGTTTTGCGTGACAAAGATAAGGCCTCGAATTAATTTTAGTAAGCTTAGAGCTAATACTAGAACTAACACGATTCTTTTTGTTCAAATCAAACTACTTGTCCCTATAGTGTTCTTTCACTTCCTTATCATGATCACTTTTATTTTGCGTAATCCTATCATTCTTGTATTGCTTCTAGGTTTTGACCCGCTTTAGTGTCAATCTTAACATCTCGTAGAAGTAAATGGGAACATTACATGGTTCACTACTTTTGCATTCCTCGCTTGATGGCCGATCCGAACTACTAGAAGGCACATTAGTGTATACTTTCTAAGACTGTGATTTGAGCTATTTGCGCACACACTAAAGTTCACCTTCTTAGCACTAACATACGGAATCGAACTACGAAGGAACAGGTGTTTACTTTCTTAAGACTGGGCATAGAACGGATTTTCTGCTTGGCACTAGGCATAGAACAAGGCTTCACAGCTTTGCCTTTTTCACCTAAGGATTTTGGACATGTTGCAATTACGCATTCAAGCAACTCTTGAGATCGTTTGGCCCGGAGGCAAGCAAACCTAATTTCACTATCAAGAGGTTTGTTAATGAAATCCTCTTCTCACGGAGACATTCTAGACTATCCTTAAGGTGAGCACAAGAGTCATGAAAGCATGTTCATTATTCCTAAGATGAGGAGGAATATATTTAACTGTCACCGTGTATTTGCAATCTAAGGGTGACTTTGAGACAACATTCTTATTGAAAACAAGTGGTAGTTTCATTTCCTTGACTTAGATTCTCAATTTCCTTTTGTAGAAGCGCTTTTTCGTTGTTTTGGTCACGCGTGACTTTTATTGAATCATATAACTCTTTAAAATGTCGTTTAACTTTTTCATTTTCTTCTAGAAAACTCTTGTTTTCCTTTTGTAAGGCATTAACTAAGTTTTGAAGATGAAAAGTTTGAGAATTCGAGAATCTAAAATGAGGAGGCATTTGGGAGCCTGTCATATTGTTCTTTTGACCCTTTAATTGAGATATTTAGGCTTTCAACTTTCTCGATCGTTGCAATGAGCTTGAATCTGTTCATCACGTTTGTTAATTTGAAAAACTGCATCAAACTCTGGAGCATCCGAGGATGTCTTGATATTTGAAGTTTTGACATTTTCTTTAAGATGTTGATATTTTAGTTGTAAATTAAAATGCTCAACTTCTAGTTTAGACAAATGTTTAACCAAATTGTCGTGATCATCCAGTTCAATTTTCTCGTATAGTTTAGAATTAGTTTTTTCAAGCTCAATGACACGATCATGGGAGACTTTCAGTGGCAAAGATAATTCATGAAATTTGGAAGCATTAATGGAACAATTTGTAGCAATGAAAAACACATCTTGAGCAACACATTCAGAAATCATATTCTCATTCAAGGTATGCAAGTTCTTCCTCTCAATCTCATTATATTTTAATGGTCGCTCATAATCACTAACCTCAACTATCATTGCATCAAATTCCTTTTCCATTTCTTTAATGTCTGAATCTATCCCTTTTAAGACTCTCAAAGTGATCTTTTAGTTGTTTAAAGAAAGGCATGACTGCAGTTAAATAACATTCTTTAGTTTGCTCAAAACCTCTTCTTCTCTCGTTATACCAAGGGTGTGATCCTTTTCTTACAAGTTTTCTCAAAATCGACAAATAGTTGAAAAATAACATATTGGACCTTAAGGTCTTGCTTTTAGTGGCAATTGTTCTAGGAACAAGATGCATTGGTGTATTAGGAGGATACACAGTCGCTCTAGGCATTTTCCTAAAGGGGGTTGGTTTCAACAATATTTTCGACTTTCTGCTTATCTAAATCCATTTTCCGTAACACTTGTTCGGGAGTTAACAATGTCCGAGGCTTAAACATGTTTAAGGCAATCCAATTTTTTGTAATCATGGGGTGTGATGATTACTTTCTTTTTCTTTACATTTTGGATCTCTAGTTTTGTTCATCCTTTCCCTAGTGATTTCATCTCGATTTTTATCTTCCTCGGTGCACTCAACGCAACTAGGTTTCTGTCTAGGTTTAAGGATTTCCATGCCATCATAAAGAACCTTATGAGCATTTCTAGCCTTTTTAATGACCTCTGGATTTGGTTCCTCAACAAGGGGAATGCTATGCTTATCGCTAAGGACTCTATGCTTAGTGATCATGTGAGCAATGAATGGTGTTCCTTGTATGTACAACTTGTTTTCAAGTTTGTTTTTCAAAGTTTCAGATTAGAAAAATCCTTCAAGAGTTTTGATTCCTTTGCATTAAATTCTTGCTTAAGCATTTTCACATTTTCTTGAAGTTCTTGTTTTTGCTTAGCCGTTTTAGAAAGCTTTTCTTGCAAGGAATTTAACTCTTGTTTTAATACTTCTTCTCGAAATTTACTTTTTCTAATGATTGTAATGCACTTGGTCATCCATTTCCGCCACGCAGTGGTCAACTCAAATTTTGCACGTTGTTCATGAATAGCAACACGTTCTTTATAGGCATTTAGTTCGTAAATTCTGGAATCATGAGGCACATGCTGAATTCATCAAAAACATAATCATTATTGACCGCTAAGATGCATCATTTGGTACAACTTCACTTTCACTTTGTTTCACATATTGATCATATGGGACAACATTGATACTATCCATATTTTCAATATTTGATTCAATAGTTTCAGTTGATTGTACTTTGTCATGTATCTTTTGCACATCACATCATCGATAGTTTTAATACAGATGAGTTTGTCTTTGGATGGCCAACTTGTGTGAAGATGAGACCTTGGGAGAAACCATTGGAGAAATGCTAGCCATAAAAATTGTGTGTGCCTTAGGTCCATCATCCACATCAGAGTCGTATGCATCACAATCGACTTGAAAGGCATCGATGATTGTGACCTATCTCCCGAATTGGCCGCTCATCCACACCCATCATAGGTCTTGGCATTGCCCTCAGAAGAAACAACAATTCTTCTTCATCCAAAGCAGCACCATTATCCTGAAGCTTGTACAAGCAAGCATCTTATCTCTCGTAATCAGATTCAGGGCGCTTGGTGATGTGCGGTTCCTTGCAATGTGTCCTTCACTCCACACAATTATAACATTTGATTGGCTTTGCTTGACCTTGATTTCCATTCCTTCCTCTATTCTCGATTTGCAGATAACTCTACCAGCCCACCTCTGCTTGTTCTCGACTGCCGTTTTGAAACTGGCCGCACCATAACCCATCTCCGATGCTGGCTTGATTGTGTGGGTTGAAGCAGCTCGAGGTTGTTGTTGGTGTGTGGAAGAGAGTTCATGTTTTTGACTAATCGAAGAGCTATTGATTAATGATTTCCACGCGGTGCATCAAAGATCGCCTTGTTTGATCATAGGATCGGGAATGAGTTTTGATTACCATTACCCATGGGTATGACTTGTGATGCTTTGGTTGTGATTCCGATGTTTGAGTAAAATGCAGTTGAATCATTTGATGAGCTTGTTTCACCCTAGTTGGTTTTGAACCATTAAGAATCATTTTTTCAAACATAGCATGTCTTTCATTTTGAGAGAAGGAAGGCATAGAGTTGCTCATAGTTTGTATTCTTCAATCCTTTAGTGAGCTTCTCAGAGGTGACAAACTTGTGCCATTCGGGATTCATGTTGTTCACAAATTTTGAGTTCAATTGAATGTTAGGCATAGTCATTCTGATGTTCCTCATATCATTAACAAGCTTGTGGAATCTCACATAGTACTCATAAACACTCTCATCCGGTTTCATCTTGAAGTGTTCAAATTCATCATAGAGTTGTGATTCTCTGTCTTCCATAGTTAATCGTAACTGGAGAGAAGCATCTTGACATTATCCCAAACGTGCATTGGCTTGTTGTGATTGATCACTAGATATCTTTTGGAAGACCTTGAAGTACAATGTTAAGCCCCGAGCAGCGATCGAATCTTTTTTTCTCCTTATCATCGAGCTCATCATATGTCATTGGTCTATCAATTCCATAGATCATTGATCCATCTTTCAACAGACAATTAAGTCTCTAGTTGTCTCAACCCGATATGGTCCTTCATCAATGGATTTGAGAATGTTGACTCCATTTTCCTTTCCAAGATAGTACAAACTGATTCGTTGAGCCCAAGAGTCGTAGTCGGCCTTCACAAGCATGGTGGAGTATCCGAACCACCGCTTGAACATCCTCGGCAAAAGTGGAGATGATTGTAGAAACGTTGGTAGACATGATGACAAATTAAACGGGATTTTGTAACTCTATGATTAAACTGAAATAGGATTCTTTCACGGATTTTCAAATCAAGAGAAAACCGTAAAAAAATCACCCAAGTCGCTAGAAAATTATGCACCAAGTCGCTAACTACTAATTCGCTATTCCACCAAGTCGCTAAAGTCCCAAGTCGCTAAACAAAAAGACAAGTCGCTAAATAGCAACTCGCTAAGCCTCTAGTCGCTAGCAAAATTTTGGCAAAGAATTTCGCTAAGATACAAGTCGCTAAATAGCAACTCGCCACTTACCAAGTCGCACCGTGAGTGTGGGAGAATCCACTACTTGTACTGTTAGTCGCTAAGTCTAAGTCGCTACCTCCACAAACCTAAACTCGCTACAAAAATGTAAAGCAAGCTAGCAAGAAAAGTAATGTAGGTCAAGTCTAGCAAGAAAACTTCACAAACATCACTTTTCAATCCAAAACAACCCAACCAAGATGATTCAAGCTTACCAAATGAAAACCTAAACACTTGTGATGATTCTAAACAAAAAGTACTAACAAAATCCAAGCTTTAACACAAGAAATCAACCAAATGATGCACAAATCACTAAACTTTTTCAAACTCAAAAACCATCTAAAACCACTAGAAATCCAAAGATGTGTAAGATATGATCTAACCATGGCTCTTGATACCAATTGTAGATATTGATTTCACAAACACATCAAACCATAATCACAAGAGGCGTACAAGGAGGTTTTTAGAGAGAAAGTTAGAGGTTTAGGGAACTTAGTGAGAGAAAGAAAAATCTTATTATGAGCTCCAACTCTCTACCTTGGTAGAGAGTATTTATAGTCTTACAATAAAACGCCACACAACTAGGCCGTGGATCGTGCATACATGGGTAAAGACCCTGGCCCCTCCACGGTGTTACAAAACTAAATACTACATAACATAAAAGTACTATGACTACGAGCTTTCTAACGATTACATATACTTGAGGTGACCGACTCTTTAATACCTGGAATTTCTAATTCCTAACAAAAACTATTTTGAGTTGCGGTTATCTCAACTCATTTTATGCATAAAATGGTTTTTAGTGGGGGTGTTTGGCAAATGGCATGAGATAACCCAAATGCCCCTAATTCAATGTGGCTTCATTTGAATATACCCGGGAATGCATATTAGTTATGCAATACCTTTAGTATTCAAGAGCATGCAAGTGATGAAAATTTAACGTTTCTATTTGTATTAACAATGAAAAATTGTTTTCCTACAAGTGAGAAGATTTTCAAATATTTTGACATGGGGTGTTTGGTTATTTGAACAAAACTTATAGTCATTATCTTTTAATTAGTGGGAAACATGATTTGTTTATGCAATATGACAATGTAGTACCTAATTTAAATGCTAGTTATGCAATTTACCAATTGAATCCATGTTTTGTACAAGAATATACATAAACCCCATGTAATGATTTTGTGCACAAATTAGAATCCTAGACTCAGAATTAAGAGATAAAATGTAGTTAGGATACTTACAATGATGTTATCTCCAGTGATTAATGAGTGAGAAAATGTCAACAATGAGTTAGGTCTAATGTTTACACGTTTGGTAAAGTGGGTTGTGAGGAAGAAGATGTTTTGTAGGTAGCATTTTGCCTTCGTTGTCACCACGGACCGTGACGGCACCAAAATATGGTTCCGCCTTTGTTGTCGCTTGGTGCCGGGAACAAGAGCGGTGTTCAAAACAAATTTGTTTTGTTTTGTTTATTCTAAGGTTTAGGCTATGTTTTACCTACATGTTTGGTTCCATTAACCCAAACCAAGTCTAAGAAGATTAAATGGTTCTCGTTTGAGAGGCTTAGTTATGATGTCGGCAATGTTGTCTTGAGGATACTTCTCAATTGAGATGTTTCCTTTTTGAACATTGTCGTGAAGAAAGTGATGACAGATTTCAATATGCTTTGTAACGAGCATGTTGACGGGATTTTGCTGAGATCAATAGCTCCTTTGTTGTCGCAAAATATAACGATATCGTTGAGATGAATTCCGTAGTCCATGAGAGCTTGCTTCATCCAAAGAGCTTGTTGACATGCTTTTCCGGCTGAGACGTACTCGCTTCAGAGTTGAGATAGCTAAACCGCTTGTTTGCAAAACATGAGGTGAGACAATGTCCAACAAAAGTGCAAATACCACTTGTACTTTTCTATCGACATAGTCACCGGCATGATCCGAATCGGCATACACTATAGTTTCTACACCCGTTCCTTTGGGATACCATAATCCTAAACATGTTGTTCCCTTAATGTATCTAAATATCCTTTTCAAGGCTTCTAAGTGTGATACCTTTGGATTTTCTTAAAAGCGAGCACATAGACAAACACTAAACATAATGTCGGGTCTACTAGCCGGAGATAGAGTAGGCTACCAATCATTCCTCTATATTTAGTGTTATCTACCGATTCACCTTCCTCATCCTTGGTGAGTTTAGTGTCCGAGGACATGGGTGTCTTAGTTGGTTTTGAATCTTCAAGACCAAATTTCTTAAGCATATCTTTTATATATTTAGATTGGTTAAAGAATATTCCATCTTCTAGTTGTTTAATTTGAAGTCCTAGGAAGAAGTTTAATTCACCCATCATACTCATCTCAAACTCATCGTGCATGATTTTAGAGAAATCATCACATAGCTCTTGACAAGTTGATCCGAATATGATGTCATCAACATATATTTGAACAATGATAATATGTGATTCCTTTTTCTTGGTAAAAAGAGTATTATCTACTAATCCCATGCTTAAGACCGTATAATGCTTTCTTGAGTTTGAAGACATGATGTGGTTTCTCAAAGTTGGTAAAACCCGGAGGTTGAGCAACATATACTTCTTCGTTAATAAACCCATTAAGAAACGCACTTTTAACATCCATTTGAAATAATTTAAAGTCATAAGCACATGCATATGCAAGTAAGATTCTAATAGACTCGAGTCTAGCTACCGGTGCATAAGTTTCATCATAGTCAATCTCCTCTTGTTGATTATAACCTTGTGCAACAAGCCTAGCTTTGTTTCTAGATACTACACCATTTTCATCCATTTTATTTCAAAAAACCCATTTCATCCAATTATAGTTTGATCTTTAGGTTTTGGAACTAATTTCCAAACATCATTTCTAACTAATTGGTTTAACTCTTCTTGCATAGCAATTACCCAAGATTCATCTTTTATTGCTTCATTTATGGTTTTTGGTTCAATGGTAGATACAAAACAAAAATGATTACTTTGATTTTGGGCTTGTGATCTTAAGGTTCTTTGATTTAGTTGTCCTATGACCTTTTCTAAAGGATGACTTTTGGATTCTTTGATGTTTATAATCTCATTATTTAATGGTTCATCTTCCTTGTCATTTTCAATTATTTCTTGACTTTACAAGTTGACTTTCAACTAAGTCATCATTTACCAAAGGTAATGTCTTAGAGGGAGGTGGACTTTCGTCGAATGTTATGTTCAACGATTCTTCGACTCTCATTGTTTCTTTGTTTAAGACAATGTAAGCTTTACTAGTTTGAGAATAACCAAGAAATACACCTTCATAAGACTTTGGGTCAAACTTGGTGAGATAATCTTTAGTATTAAGAATAAAACATTTACATCCAAATACTCTAAAATATCCTAAAGTTGGCTTTTTACCTTTATAAAGCTCATATGGTGTTTTGTTTAAGAAAGGACGTTTAAGACTCTATTCAAAATATATGTAGAAGTGTCAACGGCTACACCAAAATTTGAGGAATGTTTTGTTCATTAAGCATTGTTCTACTCATTTCTTGAATTGTTCTATTTTTACGTTCTACAACTCCATTTGATTGAGGTGTTCGAAGAGCCGAAAAGTTATGTGTTATACCATTTGTATCACAAAAGTTTCCAAATTGTGTTTCATTGTCAAATTCATGACCATGATCCGTTCGGATCGACACAATTTTAACACCTAGTTGATTTTGAATTTTCTTGCTAAGAATTTCAAATTTATCAAAAGCTTCATTTTTGGTTTTCAAAAACAACGTCCAAGTAAACCTTGAGTAATCATCTACTATGACCAAATTGTATAAGTTGCCTCCATAGCTTCTTATAGCGGATGGACCAAAGAAGTCTATATGCAAAAGTTCTAGACACTTAGATGTGGACACCATGTTTTTAGCCTTATGACTACTATGGGTTTGTTTACCAATTTTGCAAGCGTCGCAAAAATGTTGGTCATATTTAAGTTTTGGTAAATTCCTAACTAGCTCTTTTGAAGATAGGTTTTGTATAAGTCTCATATTAGCGTGACCTAAGCGTCTATGCCAAAGAGTTAAGCTATCATCTAATGTTAGACAAAGTTTGTCATTAGATGTTTTATCTATTTTCATGACGTATATGTTATTTTTCCTAACTCCTTTAGCTATGGTGATACCATCTTTTAGTATTTTACTACCATTTTCTTCAAATAGTACTTTATACTTTTTATCACATAATTGGCTAATACTAAGTAGATTAAATCCTAACCTATCTACATGAGCAACATTTTCAATAGTTAGAGAGTTATGAGCGATCGTACTTTGCCAATGATTTTGCTTTTGAGATTGCTACCAAAAGTGACATTACCTCCGTCATACTCTTGGTATGTGAGAGAGAGACTTTGTTGCCCGTCATGTGTCGTGAGCATCCACTATCTTTTATCCACTCATCAAGTTCCAATCCAACTTTCAAGCATACCTAAGAAGCAAATAACTCAAGCGCTTGGTCCCCAATATCTCATGGGTCCGTTTGGGTTAAACATACCATTTACTTGATTCATGTATGGAAATGATGGGTAAGAGTTCCATGACATGTAATCTGGAGTTTGATATGGTCTAAGGAAGTTTTGATTCCAACCGTTATGTTGATAGTTGGGTTGTATGTTGTGGTTGCTCTTAGGAAAGGGGCGTTTGGCAAAAGGTGTTTTATGTCGTTGTTGAGTAGTTTTAGATCTAAATTCATTTTTAGCAAGTCCTACCCCATGTAAACAAGTTTTAGTTTAACACTATCCTTGGTTTTCTTTGTTACTTTGACAAATTCGCTACGGTTCGTATCACAAGCATTCTGTCTCTGCAACAGCCCACGGACCATTTTTTACAAAGGACGGAGCCCTTATTTTGGGTCCTGGTCCGCGGCTGCACTCAGTAAAGAGTTTTGACAGTTTTGTTTTTCTTTTCGCCGCTTTGTTTTGACTCTTTGGAATTAATACCTCATTAAATCCTAGCCCATTCATGTTTCTCGGTGTTTTTGAATTTAACTATTTCATCTAAGCACAGCGATGTTTTTGTTAAACCTTTTAAATTTAGAATTATATTCGATTAGAACATCTTGTGTGAGCTTTAGTTTTTCTATTTCAAGATTAAGCTCTTGACATGATTTGCAACCATCGTCATTTGCTTTTCCCTTTTCTAATCGTTTTTCCTTTTCTTTTAACTCATAGACTTCATTTTCTAAAAATTCCTTTTTAATCTTTAAAAATTTATTTTTAGTTATGATTTTTAGACTTAGCTCACACAATTGATTGTATTGTTTTTGCAAAGTGTCATCATCAATAGAAGAATAAGATGAGTCGGAATGTACCTCGTTTGACTCATGTGCCATTAGAGTGATTTCCTCCTTGCTTGACTCTTCATCATCTTCACTATCACCCAAGCACCACTTACAAAAGCTCGTTGAGTTTTGCTTTTAGGTGGCTTGGGACAATCTCCTATTAGATGACTTGCATCACCGAATCTAAAGCACTTTCTTTCACCTTTACCCTTTTTTTCATCCCGATCTTTTCGGAATGGCTTCTTTTCTTCTCGAGGTTGTCTTACAAACTTTCCTCTTCTTCTAAAGAACTTTTTGAAATCTCTAACGGCCATGGCATACTCTTCATCTTCACTACCGGAGCAAGATTCGTCATCATCACTTGATTATGTTCTTGCTTTTAGAGCAACGGATTTGATTTTCTCTCTTTTCCTTTGATGATTTCCGAATCTTTCTCCATCACCATTTCGTGTACTTTGAGGTTTCCAATTAGCTCGTCTAGTGACATTTTTGAGAGATCTTTTGATTCTTCAATGGCCGTCACTTTAGCTCTCCACTTGGATGGAGTGCTCTAAGAAATTTCTCGACAAAGTTCTTACTACTTAAAAGATTCATCAAGTGCTTTAAGTGATGTAATAATAGTATTAAAACGAGCAAAGCCACAATCAATGGTTTCATCTTCAGGGATAACAAATTGTTCATATTGTTGAACAAGAAGATCAATTTTGTTATCCTTGACTTGTGAATTACCTTGATGTGTAACAATTAAAGATTCCCAAATATCTTTGGCGGTTTCACACATAAAAATTTTTTCATATTCTTTTCTAGGTAAAGCATTATAAAGCATCATTTTAGCTTCATTATTTTTAGCAATTAATTTCTTTTGTTCATCAACAAATATCTTTTGTTGTAGAACTAAAATCCCCTTTAACAATAACAAACCAAAGATCAATATCTTTTGATTTTACATATATTTCAAAATGGTTTTTCCAATAGATAAACCCATTGGTTTCAAAGAGTGGTGGTCTTTGCATAGATTGCCCTTCTTTAAAGTTTTCGAATCCATGGATCGTTTCAAGTTTATAAAATACAATATATTTTAGAAATTCTTGAGCAACGAGGCTTTGGTACCAATGTGGAAAACTAGAAGGGGGTTGAATAGTTTACCGATTAAAAACTTTGTTTTGAAACTTATTGAAAGATCAATTGATATTGATCTTAGATATGTTAGTGAAATATGTAAACAATATATAAAGAGTAGATAAGGAAAGAAACAATCAAACCACAACAAGTTGTTTATAGTGGTTCGGTCTACAAGGACTCTTTTTCCTTGCCCTACTCCACTCCCCGAGTCTCACACTCGAGAGTTTAACTTCACTAGTCAACAAGCTCCTTTCACCGGCGGAGAAACCTTTACACTTCGCTTACACACTATTTCCGACACTAAGCTAAATGTCGAGTTCTTTTCAAGGGTACAACCACTCCCACACACAATGTATTTTAAGGACTAAAATACTAACCACTCACACTCACAAGATTATGATGGTTTGGTACAACAATGAAGTATGAATCAACACAAGATCATACAACAACAAACAAACAAGACTTCCAACTTCTCGTTGAAGCTTGAATGTGACTTGATCTTCTTTGCTACAAAAGAGATCACTAATATGATATGAAACTGAGTTAGAAAGGTTATAGAGAAGGAATGTATGAGAGTATGATAGAAAGGGATGAAAAACTACTTGGTTTGGTTTTGCTATTTATAGCCCAAATATCAGAAGCACCACGGACCACCGGAACCCTTGAAAGGGTCCCGCCTGCATAATATTTGGTCCGCCGAGGTTTGACAGCAAGATCTCAAAATCTTGCCAAAGTCAACCATATCTATGCAAGAGTGTGTAAGATATGTAGCCTAAATTCACAATATCTAGTGAAATCTTCCAATGATTTTAATGATGCATCACATGATGTCATGTGTTTGTTTTTCTATTTTAGAAATATGTAAATACATATGTAATGTTTAGTTTTTAAGAAACCAATACATCCTAAAAACTACTATCATACATTATGGTTTAGAGTCATATCAAGATATGATTAATCACAATGTAAATTCTTGAGTGATTAAGATATTATTTGAAAAAGCTTGTTTTAATATCTATTAAACTTGACAACCTTTAAGCTTTATAAAAATTAAATTTACTTGTGTCGTTAACAAAACTTAGGTGAAGATAAAAAATATAAATAATGTTTAATGACGATATTTGTATTAACAAACCACTTGCTTTTGTTATAAATCAAAGTTTGTGTTAAACGGAAGCATGCATAGATTAGCGAGAGGGTTTTAGTCGCAAAAAACCTTGGCCAGATGCACCCTATATTCACCACCACGCTTGTTATTATGTTGTTCATTGTTCTAAGCAATGATACAAAACTTAGACTCACTAACATGTAACAATTTACAATTTTGACAAACACAAGTCTTTCCTTCTTGGCTTTGTTGCGGGTGAAAAATAAAATAAAATAAAATAAAAATAAATGATTAACGAGTAAAACTCAATCTTTATACTATTTGAAAACGAAGCCACCAAGCTAAACTAGATTCAAAACCAAATGGAAATTTCAAACATCCATTAATTCTAAGTAAAGTAAACACCTAAGACGCTTGACTCTGGTCATCACCATGCTTATTTGGTCTCATACGTAAGCTAGAAATGATAACTAACTGACCTAGCTAACCGTGGGAAAGTTATAATGTAAAATGTGGAAATTTACAAATACAATAGAAAAAGTGGAGCTACAGCTATTTGCCTGATGAATCCACGCACAAAGTACGCCAACAAAGGTAATATGTCACCGATGAATTTACGCCAATTCTTTTCCGATCAATAGCATCACTTTCATCGCAAGTTGCCATCTTTTGCGGTCAAATGATATTCTTCTCGTATTTGTTTTCTTCTTTCACTCATCTTTGTAGGGCTTGAATTGTATACTGACAAGTTTACATCAATAATGCTAGTACTATTGTCTAGATTTATCAGTAATATCCAGATTCCCTTCTCGCAATACACAATCAAAATGTTATAACCGTGTTCTATCGTGGTGATATATATGGGTCAAGTTAAGTCTTGTAAGAGACTTACAGACTTTTAGCACAATGTGAATAAGCGCGTATCTTCTTGGTGCCCTCAAAGCTTGTAGATAGAACTTTACTTCCCATTAACCGGTGAAAAAGAAGCGCACTGATAAGAAACAAACATAATCTCATTTGAGTCATTGTTTCGTATTGTTTGAGTTCAAAATGAAAGTCAAAGATGAATTATGAACCTGTAGTAGTCTGGATTTGGCTCATATGTGATGGTCTTAAGTTCAAAATGAAAGTCAAACATCCACTATGGTAATTTCAAGAAAAGGTTTAAAACACATGAAAATGTTTATAATTTGTTTTAACCATAGTGAGTTGATGTTTCATGTCCATGTGAAATGAAGAGATTTTGAAATCTTGAACCTTTTTCATAATTAATTTGTGAAGCTTAAATTCTTCATGCAAAAGGAAGAATGAAGAAATTGAGCGTGACAAATTTGTAACTATACACTTTCAAGTGTGAACAAAATTTATATATGTACAAGTGGGAAAGGATATAGTGAGCAAAAAAAAATAGAAGAATGAGAATAAGTTCAAACCACACATTTTAAATGAGTATGGAGAAATTAAAAAAAGATACATTCATTTTTGTTAGTGCATCTTAAATATGCGGTTATGGTTTTTTCTCGCTCTTTTTCTCTTAATTTTATTTCTTATTTGTTCCTAACTCATGCACAAGTTGGTTTATAGGAAATTTTTATCTTTAAAACTCTTATGTGTGAAAGTGTAATACGTAACATTTTATGTATTTTACTTCTTATAAACGTAATAATTTTTTACACAATGTTAGTATAAAACAGTTTAAACAATAAATCCGTATTTTTAAAAAGTGTAAAAAATATAATGCGAGCAAACAACATAAGACATCTGCATTTGGTTGGCTTTATGCATGGGTCCATAAGTGAATTATTAGTAGGTCGCAATAAGTTATAGCGATGATCTACCATGTAGAATCAAAACTTTGAATAATATTATTTGATTATATATTTTTGTGATAATAACTTTACGTATGCCGATAATTTCATGTAACAATTTTTTCGCACACTGTTTCATATAAATGTATATGGTATAGTACTCGTGCATCTCGATGCAACAGTTATTAAAAAACGGTAGTTAGTAGTATTACGAAGTTGTGACGATTGAAAGTGAAACAAACTTGCTAGTCAAAAAATATTGTGTAATATTCGTTACAATATTATATAACGTGTAAACATAAAGTTGTATAAATGTTGTGTCGTCTTCTCTTGCTCTGACAATGAATATTCTGCTTAAGAAACACGTTGGAGAAAAAATATAGGATAAATAATAAAATATGCATGCGAGAAAATATATGTTGTACCTTTAGCTTTATTATTTGTAATTTTTTTAATTTGTTGTTTTTGTGTTTGAATGATTTATACAATATACAATATTATTAGTATTGGTTAACTCAACTTAAGATATGTTTTAATGACAAGAGGTTGACTATAATTTGTTCGAAAATCATTCGTGCTTAATTTGTTTGTACAAATAGCTTATTAACTTGTATTGCTTAAACTTAATATCTTAGTACATTTAATGAAGAAAAATAGGTTCCTTAGACAACCTTATAAAACCAAATAAATATTCTGCATAAGAAACTTGTTAGACACAACTTGTCCCACCA
Source organism: Chrysanthemum makinoi (assembly GCA_910596185.1). NCBI lineage: Eukaryota > Viridiplantae > Streptophyta > Magnoliopsida > Asterales > Asteraceae > Chrysanthemum > Chrysanthemum makinoi. Next base: position 152,743,519 of record OU343216.1, read on the forward strand.
CCCAAATATCAAAACAACCTTATAAAACCAAATAAAACCAAATCACTTAAATGTGGTTGTTTGAAACGTGACGCTGACATTAGCATAAGGTATAAATACTTTGACTTACTGTGCATTGAGTCTCTACCTAAAAAAATTATAGTAATAGATAACATCACCATATAAGATGTTTTTACTAGAACGAAATGAGAGCTTTTATCTATACTACTATATAAAGCATTTAATTGTGGGCTCTACAAAAAATTAAGATAAGAAGCTTCAATCATTGTGTGACATTTTTCACTTCTCTAACTAAAAAATAACAAAAAATGGGTTTCTTAAAAGCTAAAATAAAGAAATTGTAATAATGGGGGACAATGCCTTTTTAACTAATTATTCACATTTATTTTTAAATTTAAATATCTTTTAATTTGTTTAATTTTTTACATATAATTTCATCATATTTTTTAAAATTTTCATGCTTCTTTAATTCAACATCCATTTTGATATATTTTTATGAAGCTTGTTTTTACATTATAAGAGCTTTATTTATTTCGATTCAAATTTTATAACTTTAACTTTTATTTCAATCAACACAAACTTTATTTATCAAAATCTTTTACTTTTAAGTGAAGTTGTCAATGTATATGTGAAAGTCTTTTTATATGCTGAATAATGACAATCGGGAAACCCAAACAAACACATACAACTAACACATATAATATTTGAAAGTGTCATGAAATGACTAATAAGTCAAAAGAAATTACGAGGAGAGTTGGGTTAGCAATTCATTTACTATATTTATTATATAACTATATTTATCGCCGCCGCTGTGCGCGGGTATCCAACTAGTGAAACGAAAAGTGTGCATGTGTTGGTTTGACTTACCGAGTTCCCAACCATAGATGGTGTAGTTTTTTTTAAGCGTGTAACGCATTAGAGATTCAGCATTCGTAGAGTCCCAAGCTCCAATAGCAGAGCCGTTGTCTAGCAGTAGTGTCTTCCCTTTAAGTTCATTTAGTCCAAAAACAACCTCGGCCCTGAACGTAAAAGACAATTATAACCATGAAAACTAACAGTATAAGAAAAACTACTTTTTTTTTTTTTTTTTCTTCTTTTGGTTACTACTTGGTATCTTGAAAGAATCTGTTGAGTTCATCCCATCTGGATAGAGGCAAACAACCGTCACTGTAATTAAATAACGCAGAATTGTTCTGGATAAAGGCATCACAAGGTCCATCACTATACTCAATTTGATATGTAAGTTTATCTTGTAAAATGCCTCCTGCTCTGATCATTACTGGAGAAAAAGCTGCATATGTTTTATTAAGAAATACTACTTATTAGAGGTAAAATTGATGAAAACGATATATATAAAAGTGAAAAAAAATAATCAAAACCTTTAACGGCATTCTTGAAGACTTTGTTATTAAGATCCTGCACCAACATCATCTTATCAAGAGGTATTAAGTTGTCTGATTATTGCTAATGACAATTCTTCACACACTAAGATATGCGCATGATGAGTATTAATTAAAATAGAATGTTAAAAACAATGAGTCAAACTATATTGTGGGAACACCGCAAACATATATCGTTTCGCTTTCTAAACCGTTCTACTTTTGTTTTGCAACTAAAAAGTGTAAAAATGCAATATAATTAAGTGAACGTAAATGAAACAAAAGATATATACCACAGTGAAGAGAGACGAATTTTCCCAAATACATCCGGTACCAATTGCTGCACATGGCCACAAATCTATTGTTGCACATACAAAAGCATCATTTGTCTCTGCAATCTTTCTTTTACCATCAATCCACACTATCCCCTTATTACTTATTGGAACCTCGAAAAAGAAGAAGCTATAACTAAACAGAAACATCCATAAACCGACACTACCCATATGAATAATGGACAAACAACCCATCTTCTATATCTTGCTAAATGCAATCGTTTTTTTTAATTTTTTATCTGGAATGTATCTATTAACTTTCAAGAACCAAAAATAATTGTTTCTTTATAATATTCAGGAAATAAAGTGGGACTGTGGTGATGACTTTCTTTTTTTCTTTTTTATAGCCAGTGAAGAACGAGGCTAACGAAAAAAAGCAGGGCAGCATTATGAAAATAAGCAAAACGTAAAATACGGACGAAAAGAGCAGCGTAAATTTGAGGAGAAAAAGCGTGAAAACGAACGAAAATGTATGAAAATGGACGAAAACATATAAAAATGTCTAAAAACAGTAAAAAAACGTATGAAAGTGAAAAATGTGAATTTAAAAAAACGTGAATTAGAAAAATGTGAATTAAAAAAAAGAGACAAAAAAATGTGAATAAATATAAAGATTAAAAAAAACAAAACATGAACTGTTAAGTCACCATAATGTAACACAATCATCAATATCAGGGCCGGTCCTGAGTTTTCGGATGCCCTGGGCGAGGCTATGGAAAAATGCCTCTCGTAAGCGAACAACACACTATTTTTTAGAAATTTGAAACCTAGGCAAGTTACACATCTCATACTCACGCCAAATTTTCACTAGTAAATAAAATGGTGCGGTTATACAACATAAACATTGAATTACAATTTTGAAATACTAACACTTTAAACGATGTTGTCGCTTGTGTCTTGAGAAAAAACGATCGAGTATTTCATCATAATCAACATTCGCCAAAATAATATCACCATAAAAATCATATTCAACTGTAAATGAAAATAAATTTTATAAATTCTAACACTATAAAAGCAATAACATAATCAGCACGTACTCTATACGAGTACTTTGAACATAATTGGAATTTTTTTACAAATAAAGAAGCACACGTAGCAGACAAGTGAAATATTGGGAAAAAGTAAAATACTAACAAACACATTTGGTAAAAAAAAAGCTTTTTATTTCTATTGGATATATATGCTACCTCCTTACCCACGTGGGTGATCAAAATATTAAATTTTTATTTGATCTTTCTCTTTCCCAATGTATCATCTTCTTCCTTCACCATTATTTCATTTTCCTCCACTCTTATCACAAAAAAAGTTTGAGATCTACTTTCATATTTTGTTTCTACTCAATATACACGAATCTATAATTTGATGCCCCCAAAAAATTGCTGCCCTGGGCCGTCGCCCACCTCGCCCAGTACCAGGGCCGGCGCTGATCAATGTGTAAGAAATAGAGAAGAGATAGAGCGGATGAACACAAACACATAATACACGTATAGAATATGTGAAAGGTTATGCGTAGGTATTAGATGAAAATGAACAACCAACCTTCAAATGAAGGTTTACAAAGGTATTTATAGGGGAAGGGACTAGGGCAACACTACAAGTCCCCTTCCTTCCTTATTGGACATGGCCAAGGCTTATGGGTTTTCTACATAAGCCTTGCCATTAATACAAACATAAAATCCTAATTAAGCAAGCTATTACATATTGATTACTAACACTTGAAACATAGTTTAGGAGTGATTCCAACAATCTCCCCCTAAGTGTTGGTAATTAATGACTTCAGTAATCTTGAAAAGTTGTTGGTGCGGATGTAATAGTTGCTTTGACGTTTTCTGACATTCTTCTTTCTTGTAAGAAGAAGTGTCTTGATTCCAACAATCTCCCCAGTGTGAGGATCTTGTTTTTCTTTGAAGTTTTTAGCTTTGACATCTTCATTTATCTTTGTTCTTTGTTCTGGTGTGGATATAGTTATGTTATGTTGTTGTAATCTGCATCAGGTCCGCTTCGTTGCTCAGGTGTCTCCACGTCCTTCTCCAACATTCTCACACGCTCTTTAATTTTGGATTTCAGGATTGATGTAGTTCTCTTTAGTCTTTAAAATTTGTAGATTCTTTGGATTTGACGAAGAATCATTCTAACTTTTGTGTTGCCTTTCGAGAGAACTTCAATTAATGTTGTCGTTGGTATGAGCATGTGGAGAATCTGCACGATCATCTCTCAGGAGCAACCATAAGAAGAAAACATAAGAATTGGTTAGTGATAAACACCAATCGGTCACTGTGGTCGTTTATTAGAATTGACCACTATGATTGTTCTTCTGATGAATGTCTTGATTCCATTCACCTTGGTCGGGCGAATAAGCCGTCCGAATCCCATAAGGGACAGTTGGCATTACATTGAACAAGTTCAAGTAATGACCCACATCTTCAGGATTCGATTCTTAAAGGAATCTCCTTAGCGGGATTTCCGGCACTTACAAGTTCGAACTTCGAGCGTGTTAACAGCATAGTGTGAAAACACATCTCTAATTCTTGCAAAGGCTGTTCCTGAACTGGAGTCCATCAAGTAGGATAACACGATGTACCGAAGTACACCTACAGTTCAGGTGAGTCGCTGAGGTACACCGAAGCATCACCTCACGATTGTAGACCGTTTGAGACAATACTAAGCGTAAATCACGAGGAGTTACCGAAGTGACCTGCTGTCAGGGCTGTTTGATGTTGACCCTGGCAGGAGTTTCCATTCAATCACTGAGGATCACAATTGTGAACCTCTCATAAATATTCTCGACAGATTGCTAAGATCTGTGAAGGACTCGATAATGTTGTCACTTGCGTTCTTAATGTTGAATTACAAGTGATGAAATGTCAAGTGTTCCTATGAGATCTTTTGATGAATCTCGTGGCTCTAGACTCAATAGTGCGCTTTGGTTTTCCTGAACGGAGACTAGGGAGAGGGTCTCCTTCTTCAATACCAGCAATCTCTAAGAGAAAGTCGATAGTTTACGTAGGGTTCCTTGTGAGAATGAAACAAGCTTCTATTGAGAGAAACTTGAGTGGCTAAGAAGGTTTAGTGCATGCGTCACTGGGTCCATGATGACTTTATTCTTCTATACCGGTGTCATCTAGTGACAACCAGTAGCATATGTATTGAACCCGTGTGCGCCTAAGTTGAATAATTTGGAGGGCTATTTCTTTTCACCCTTTTCTTTACTTTTCTTTTTAATTCTTAAACTCCTTCTTTCTCCGATTCTCATTTTCTCCTTTTTATAATCATACCTAAGGACTTCTAATTCTAACTATTGGTGGTGTCCTTGGGTAGATCCCTCCGGCTCTGGCGGATCATAGGATGGTTATTCCTAACCTTAGTCACCTTATAACTCCATGACTATCCTAAGTTGCCATAAAACCATTTTCTCGAAAATCTCTCAAAGTGTTTATGGGTGAAAACATTTTGTAACACTTCGAGAGTTTTGTATTTTTAGAAATACTCCCCCTCCACATGTGCACAAGTATTTTGACTGAAATCTGCACAGTGAGGGTAGAGCTCGCACTTTTGAATTGATCGACTCAAGATAGACAATTCCCCGCGAGACACGGTTACGTTGCGTAGTTAAAGAGTTGCATTGTCAGCTTTTAGGTGACAACTAGCTCTAATAACTACCTTGAAGGTGTGGACAAACCTCGAAAGGTTGTCAAACCCGTCAAAGTTCATGTCTATCAGGAGTTTCTCGAAAAGGTACAATCTACTCGGATAAGTCTTGGAAGACAAATCTTTTCGATGTATGACAATTCAGATCTCGTCAATTCATGGGTTAAGTCTTATTACACGAAGATTCAATCACGTTTACAACATATTTGTGTCACACAATTTTTCTCCCCCTCAAAAATGGCATATAAATGTTATTTTTGATGAAATTTTGATATCGAATATGTCCATTTCGAGTTTTGTGGGAAGATTTCCACGAAGAACAATTTGTGAACAAAGATTTTAGCAAATACTCCCCCTCAACAAGTAATATTAACCTTTTGAGGTTTTGAAAACATAAGGGGAAGTACTTGTTCTTTTGAGCAAAACTTTGAAAAATGAAAGTTTTGATTAGTATTACTCGAAAGTAAGAAGCTTTCGCTCCTTTTATAGGATTATGGCACTGATGCATACCACAGGGTCCTTTCATTACAAGTACGGGTTGTACACTGTTATGTGTGCACAAGCCATCGTCAATTATACAAATAATATCATCCAAATATCAATCAAAGAAATGAATTAAGGAGTACCAGGCAATCCTTCAATGACACCGGGAGTTCTCTCTTGACGTTGATAGCCCGTAAAGTGAAGGTCTCTCTTCCACCCACAAAGCTCTCTAGCCTCCGCATCTGATCCCGGTGAAATAGCCTCTCATCAATCCTCTTGATAATCTTCTTGACACCCCTCTTTTCTCTAGAATTCCACTGCTTCTTCGACCCAATGCCTTCATGAATCTCTTTTAACCGATACGCTAACCCATCACGAACCTTCTTCAGAGTATGGTCACAAAACTTGCGAAGCTCATTGCACGCCATGAAACAGTTATGGTGAAGTTCACTGCAGTAAACTACGCCAAACTTTGGTTTCTTGAGAATGGTGTACTGAGAGAGTTGGTTGATGTCGGGAAAGTGGAGCAACAGTTTAGTGAGATTGACACGTTTCTGATATGATTCCACGGCAAGTTGAAGGTCTTCAACACGTTCCTGGATCACTATGCTTCTGATGAATATCAGCAGTGACTTGATGTACTAGAGCTGGATGTTGGTTGAGAATGTCGCATTCGACCTTGTACCTTAGCCAGATACATGTCTTCAATGTCGTTGAGCGAAAATCGCAGAAAATAAGCTTCAGTAAAATCATATTCCTGCTCGTCTTGGCGTTTTACTTTGATTTCTTCCAGGAATGAGTAATCCCACTTTTTAGCCAGACAGACATTCATTATAGCGACGATCTGTTTGTCACTGTACACCTCTTTGTTTGATTAAGTACATGGCAGCTTCTGTAGTATAGTCTTCTTCGTTCAGGCCAATGATGAATTCCATACTGTGCATCGAGGTCATAATTTACCACATTATCAACAAACATTCTTGTGGCTTCTTCCTCGATGGCAACGTTGTTGGAGAAGACTGCCGCGAATGTTGAAGGTGAGTGAAGTAGCGTATTTCTTGCTTACATCGCTACCGTGTTGAAGAAATTCCAGGTCGTTGTTGAAGAAGTATTGGTAGGGAATCCTTTGTTGATCAGGTCGGCCAATGGTTGGTAGTGGCTTGGTCCAGTCAGTCTAGTAAGGAGTCTTCTCAGGTCTTGTGAAGTCGATGTTAGATTCAGGGTTGAGCCAATCAATATTGTTGGACATAGCTCGTGCGATGTTGTCGAGATGATATTCGACTTCAATATCACTATCGGAGCTGTCCTTAATCAGTTGAAACGCATCGTTCTTGATTCGGCGTAACTCTCCCTTCGTCATCTTCTTCACTTTGAACTTTTCTTGAATAATCTTGACATGCTCCATGGTTAGACCATTTACCGGTTCTTGGCCTTCCGGTAATTGAGTGGTGGCATCAACAAGCTTGGAGAACCAGTCGTATTCATCAGTGTCATCTTCATCCAACCAAGATACAATTGTGGTAGACTTTTTCTTCTGTGGCTTGGAGGATGATGCTTGTTGGTATTTGGTTGATGGTGTTGATGAGGGTGGTTGTTGGGGCTCATGAATCTCTTCGTCATCACCACCGGTGTATTGGAAATGGTCACCAGTTTTCTCCTTTAGTGATGGAGACTCAGAGTCCTGAGGTTTATCACGAACGGGAGGTCGTTGTGAAGAGCTTTTGGTGGTGGTGGTCCTTGGGGGTGGTGGAGGCATAGATGAGGATTCGCCAATTTTCTTTTGACATTTAGGCTCAGAATCCTTGTCCGCATCATCATCGTCTCTTGGTCTCTTTTCTTGACCAGCTCCTTCCTTGCAAGTTTGCTTAAGTTGATATGCAAGTAATGCTTCAAAGAGTTTTGATTCATCAGAATTGAATGTTCCAGATCGAGAAGACATATGCATAATCAGTTTTGAAATCAAATCTTCTTCAGTGACAACAGGAGGTGGAAATGGTCGGATTTGCATCATTGCTGGTGTAGTTGACTGTGTGTGCTTGACCAAAGACATCAAATATGGAAAGAGTTGCCTTGCGAACATCTCTTTTGTGACTCTAGGGGCGGTTTCAATAAGGAACTTATGAGTGTAGTCCCTAATCGTCTTGTCCATTTCACCCTGTATATCTCGGTTGAGAAATTGCTGGATCTGGTCTGTTTCCTCTGAGAACTCGTTCATCACATTTTGAAGTAAATTTACTCTGTCAGCAAGCTGATTCAATTCCTTTTTGACCATGTTTCGTTTCCTTGCTTGCCTGACAGCCTTGATAATCTTGGTCTTGGCACGTGATGCCCAAGTGTCGGTGGGTTTCTTGACTGATCGGGATGATGATTTGGTGGTAGTATCTTTGGATGGTGGTGGTGATGAATGAGATGATGAATCAGATGAGGATGAGTCATAAGATGGCTCTGGGTCTTTTGGTGGCTCAGAAGTTTCTTCGGGGTTGTGTTCAGGATTATCTTGAAGATAATTATCAGCTTCTTCTTGAGCTTTAGCTTCTTCCTCAGCCTTTTCCCTAGCCTCTTCTTCAGCCTTTTCCCTGGCTGCTTGCTCAACATCTTCATCAGTGATCTTTTCATCCTTTTCTTGTTCCTCCTCTTCTTCAAAGGTAAATGGAACTTCATAATTTAGCTGCTGCTGCTCTGTAGATTCCTAGCATGGCACCAGTTCGATTATCGAGTTGATTAACCGCATCACGAACTGGTATGGTTAGTGCACCACCACTGGAATCTCCAGGGCCTCTGGTTTGTTGACGATGAAATTCAGTAGCAGCATGCTTTAACCTTAGCCCTTTGAGAGTCTTGTGGTACTCTCTTTCTTCATCCTTAGGTTCATCATCAGAGCTTTCATCTTCTGCCTCTGCAACTGGAGTCTTTCACTTGTCTGATTTGGGACTGAGTAGTTGGACATCGGACCTCAATGAGGTCGTTTCATCAGTAGCGAATTCAGAATAGCGAAACACCTCATCAGACTCAGTATCCTCAGAGTCTTCATCCTCAAGTTTGAGTGCCGGTTTAGGGTTAGGGATGGCACCCTTAGATGGGACTTTTCTTTTGCGAGAAGGATTCCTCTTAGGATACTTGAGGGCAATCCTAGTGCTTTCTACACTTCCAGCACTGCCTGATCTTCTGGTCTTCTTGACTGGAACAGCAGAAGTCTTTTCATCCATGAACCCGACTTTACCTTTGCTCACAGCTTCAATGTATCGACGATACGATGGTAGACTTTTGATATCATCGGTGAGAAGGCAATCCAGGAGCACTGCACCTTGCTTCTTTGTTGATGAGTCCTTGAATCTGACAATGTTTAATGTGGGCTCATACAACACTGAATGATTGTTGGGGTCGTTAAGTCTCAAGGGAATGTCCCGATTTTTCCGAATGTTCGGATCAACAGCTTAGTGTATCTGATAAAAGGAACCTTTGTCCCGGGCTTCTTGAGATGGAACATCATGTCTTCCCATATCAGACTGACAAAATCGATGTCTTTGCTTGTTGACCATGCCCCAGAAGGTTTGCAGATGCATAAGTTTGGGATGCTCGTGACCGCTTTCTCTTCCAGAAACAGACTTGGCGATCATGATGTACAAGGTCCTCCACGGTTGAGGAATGTTCTTTAAATCGACCGAGGAGTGCTTGGTAATTATTCCAGTAGCTTCATCATAGCCAAGATCGACCATGAATTGTAGTGTAGCCTCTTCACTTAGAATTGGTACATACTCAGCAGGTTGGATAGCGGGCAGAAGAAGAATTGTTCGCAGATCTGAAACAGTGACGGTGAATTCCTTATCATTGAGAGTCACTGTGACAGCATCTTGACCATCAACCTTTTTCATTGTGTGCCAGAATTGATGAATGTAAAGTTCTGGCACAGTTGCTGAGTTGGTGAGCATATTGTTGTAAGCACGAGTTTTGAGTATGTCCACAGCAATCCTGCATGAAGACTCTGAGCAGGTGAAGTTCTCAAAGTCGACCTTGAGGTTGTTCTTTCCAATCTTCATGTTGTAATCAGTAGGGAAGATATCTTCCTGATAACATCAAATAGACCTGAGTTTCTAAGCGTTAATTTCCCCCTTTATCATCACATTTTGAATATTTTATTAGTGAAAACATCCTTATTCCTTGTTATTTCATTTCTGGACGCATTCGAAGTAAGGAAACTGCAATTGGACGTTTTCAAGAACTATTAATTCAACTTTCTCTTAATTACGGCCTAACCAAGTGATGAAGTTACGACGCAACTAGAGATTTCGAAGACTACGGCGTAACCCTCAGCTTAGGTTACGTCGTAACTACTGATTACAAAGACTACGACGTAGCTATCAGCTAAGGCTACGCGGTAACTAATATTTACACTGGATTATAGCAGCTACGGCGTAACACCAAACAAAGTTACGCCGTAGCCAATGGATAAGCACTGAAGATTAAAGGAAGTTATGGCGTAACTAGCTAATAAGGTTACGCCGTAACTATTTTGAAGCCTATAAATAGTCGATGATTTCATCAGTATTTGACATCTCTCCTTTCCCAAACCTTATAGGGTTTGGGGAGATCAAAACACAGAAGAAGAAGCATGGTTTAGGAGCATGAATAACGAAGTCCTCGTCTACGATTTCCTTTGTATTCGAGTTTGGATTCTTTTTATATTTTTTCTAGATCTTATATTATGAATTCATGTTGTTAATTAAAGTTTGCATTTATGTTATTGTTATTCTCTATAATTCTTTATAGACATTTGCTAGTCTTTTCATAGATCGCTAGCCTTGGTAGTATTGTAAGCTTGGTAGTATCTAAAGGGTTGGGAGATATGACCAACTGACCCCAGTCTGATAGATAGCGAAGTATGGAAGGAATTGGCCATAGTACAACCACTCTTCGTGTGCGAATTGACCAAAGGATCACTTATCAAGTGGAGGTATTTAAGAGGTTAGGGGGGATCTAAGTTCCTAACGGCTGGGTTCCCACCATCTAGATCTAGTAGATTTGGTGCTTAATGACTGCTATTAGGTTGCCGAATGATCCCGGGTGACCTGCTCATCTTGGTGAGGAATCTAAGAACCATAGGCCATGACGAATCGACCAAAGGAGTCTGGTGATAATTAACCACTATAATGAATCTTGGTATCGGGAAGCAATTCATGTTTGTAGTCTTAATTAAGCTTCGTTTATCTATCTCTTTTACCTAAATTTCTGGTGTCTGTGTGAGTAGAATATTAGCATATCTACGGATTACATCAACCTTGTCTACCCCTATATTATCAATATTTTATCTAATCATCTTAGTTCTTTCATTTCACAGCTCTTTTGGGACGATACTCGGATTTACCTAAGGCTTTACTACATCAGATCGGGTACTCTGCCCGTTAGTATGTGTCTATCCTAAGTTATTCTAGTTTTATAAATATTAAAAGCAGGATGAAATAGCACATCAGCTTTTTGGCGTCGCTGCCGGGGAGCAGTTAATGAAAGATCTAAGGTATTTCATATTCACCCCGTTAAGAGATTTGAGCACTTCCATAAGGTATGTTTTTAATCTCTCCTATTACAATATTTCATAGTTAATATTCCGACTCTATTAGTTACGGCGTAACTACTCCATTAAGTTACGACGTAACCGTATTGCAATTTATTAAAATTACTATAAAATCTTTTTGACTAATTAGTTACGACGTAACCTCTTTATAAGAGTTACGACGTAACCACTATAAAATCGGATTTATAAAAAAAATCTGAGCTTTGATTAAAATTGATTACGGCGTAACCCTTATTTGGATTACGACGTAACCCTTTCACAACCTATTAATATTCTTAAAATATTAGTTACGGCGTAACTATAGTATCGAATTAAGCCGTAACTATCATTGCAGTATAAAAACCTTACGTAATAAAAACTAGGTTTTATACAAACTTTCACCGCCCACGCAAACAGTAAAATTTTCTCTCTGAAAAATTTTTCGTGCTCTCTTCATCATTATCAATCTTCATGGCTGGTAAGACCTATGTTTAATCTTTTTTATTTGTTTCTTTTGATTATTTCAATTAGGGTTTTATTTTAATATTTTAGGGATCTTGCCTATTTGAATTGATTATTGATATTGGTTTGATTAATGGTTAATTTTGATGATTGCCCCATGTTATTTTGATTCGTGTCCTATCACTATAGTTCGATTTGGGTGTTTTGGCTTTATTTAAATGGGTTTTTGGTCAAACGCAAACTTAATGGGTTAGGCGTGGTCCGTCAGCACTAATAGGTGAAAAATTTATCAAAACCTTTTACCCCTTGTGAAAAATTGATGGTTCCGGCGTAATCTATTGCGTAATTGAAACATCTGAAGTGCTGAGTTTCTGGGGAAATTACGACGTAACTGAGGTTTAGTTACGCCGTAACTTTTATATCTGCAATTAAGGCATAGCAGTTTGTCATAGCTACGCCATAACCTTTGAAATTTTCTAATTACGGCGTAACTCTTATGCTGGTTACGCCGTAACTTGACATTAGTAAGGTCTGCACTTGCTGTTTCTTGTCTTATTTTCAGGTGTAAACAACCCCGCAAATTGGCCTAGGTTTTTGGCACACCCTAATGCTGTTATTAGGCAACTGTGCATGGAAGAGTATGAGAAATTAATGGCAAAGGATATCAGTCAACCCGAGGCTCTTAACATTGAGGCATTTGGTAATTTGGCAAATGGGAAAGCTAGTCGGAGATTGAGAAAGTTTTGCAAAATCAAGTTCACATGTACTGCTGGGGATTTCACATGTACTGCTTGGTTGAGGTTGTTTAGGATCACGGAGCCGGTCATTCCGGAATACGTTCGTGAATTCCTTGCTAGTGTGGAGTTTAAGACTGAGGTTGATGAGGATGATGAGGATTCTATGTTTTTCCAGCTTGGGGGCGTTTGGAGGAGATTGACTCTTAGGGAGTTTACTATGCGTATGGGTTTGTACACTGAGGAGGAAATGGAGGCTGAGGCTTTTAAGCGGTTCTATAACACATGCTGGAGAAGAAGGGATGAGAATCAAGACCTTGCTGCTTATTTTGACCAGATCGCTGTCACAGGGGGTTATAATCCGAGGAGCCCTCCGTCGTATGTTATGGTGAGGAGCCCCATTCGTCGACTCGTGCACCGCCTTCTTGCCTGCTCTATCCGAGCAAGGCACTCAGCCAAGGAGAAGATGACCATGGATGATCTTTATCTGATGCAGGGAATGGAAGGAGGGAACAACATTGATGTTCCTTATTATTTGGCTAGGTTTATGGCTGTAGGTGCTAAGGGGTTTTCTGGTAGGAGTCCTTTGTAGGGGGCACATTTCATCGGGATATTGGCTAGGAGTTTTGATCTTATGACCGAGGCAGCTTTGGCCCGATTGACCATTGGTAGGGATACTAGTTTGATTGGCCTGCCTAAGCTAGTGGAGTTAGGGATTTGCATCCAAGATGTTTATGGTGCGATTCAGCTAGCTGGGACTGCCCCTAGAAGGGAAGAAGGGGAAGCTAGTGGTGCAGGAGGTGAAGTCGGTGAAGAAGCCGAGGAGCAAGTGCCCAGGGGACGAAGAAGGGCACATGTGAATGTTGGGGAGAGGTTGCAGATCATTGATGAGAGGCTTGAGGGAATTTCATCCCACTTCAACGAGGAGATCGAAATCCTTGAAGTGGGTCTATATGGTTTTAGTAACCAGTTTGAGGGTTTTTCAGGTACATTGGATTAGGTGCAGCAGCTCCAGCAGGATTTCTTTCATTGGAGTGCAGATCGGACTAGCCAGATGCTTCAGCATATGCATTTGAGCCACCCTAGGTGGGAAGGTCCGGAGTACGTGTACCAGCCCAACATTCCTGATGTCGGAGTCCAAGGAGGAGTGGCCTACATGCATCCCGGCGCCACACATGGAAGCACCACAAGCACTCCATATGATCCCTCTCAATTCCACTCCATGGATCATGATCTTCCTGGGGACGAGTGATTTCCCCATTTGATGAAACAATTTGAAACAATTTTAAAACTATTTGAAACTTATGTCTGTAATAACTTAACTATGTGGATATTTGCTTGTTCTATCGTTAATTATACCCGTCGGGTACAAAATTTTCATGATATGCTGTGCAGGTTTTGGTTCTGTGATGCAGTTACGGCGTAACCTTAGGTTTATTTACGCCGTAACCCCTGCTGCAGTAGGCAATTATGGAAGCAACACAGTTAGTTAAGGCCCATTCCAGATTCAACACACATTAGCCGTCCCATGACCCTCCTTCAACCTTTAGTGAGACATCTTGAGCAACCATTCGAGAGGGGAGTTTATTTCTTTCTTGATTATTTTTCATTTCTATTTTATTTTTTTCCTTTTTTTTTCGTACAAATGGGACTTTGTACACTTCAAGTGGGGGGATAGGAATAGAAATGAAGTGTACGATTACTTAGCTTACTTGCCCTAATTTTCTAGTTGGTTTCAAAATTTTAAGCTAATTTGAAAAAATTTTGTCATATTTTTAACCAATCTAGAATTACATAAAGCCGAGCACACTACCCTTATTGCCATTGGTGAGATTTAGCCTTTCCGTTTCCCCATTTTTACCCAAATCTACCATAAATTGAGTGTGCCGATAGTATTGTAAACTTTAGAACTTGACTTTTACATCACTTCAAGACCATAAACGAGTAGTGTATCAAGTTAGCTTGATGCATTTGGAAAAGGCGGTTTGAAAAAAGTAAATGTTTTAGGATTAAACCCAAATAACCCATATGTGTTCACTTGTGTGCATTTATCGATTAGTCGCATTGGCTTTTCCACCCCCGTGTTAACCCTTTTTTTGCACTCACTTTTAGTGCAAGATCCCCCTAGTTACACCCTTTTGAGCCTATCCTTTCATTTCCTAACCCTTATTTTTGTTACAACCTTACACCTTAGCCTACCGTGTAGTTTTACCTTTTTAACTAGAAACCATTGTTCACCCTAGTTTGAGGTTCAAATAAAGAAGCGTATATCATCATCTACATCTCGCTAAAGATCTCTGAAGACCTCAAGTAATCACCTTATGCTTGATTCAAATGGGGGGATATATATCATTATCTTAGTATATGCAAAAAATAAAAAAATAATAAAATAATAAAAAAATGAAGCATGATTGTTTATAATGCGAAAAAGTATAAGCACTACATGAAGAAAATTGGCATTGAGAATAATCTTCTCGATCTCATTCAAAGGTTGGAAGAATAGTCCAAGAATAAATTATGATGGATTCCGGAGGCATGTAATGACCATTTGAAGACGAACCTTGAATTATTGGTTGAATGGTGGCAACTCGGTTTTTAGCTAAAACTATTTGTTTTCTTTTTTCCTTTTAACCCATTAAAAATTCCCATGCCTATCCTTACCTTTTTTGTCGTGAAGCATGTCTAGGTGATGCAGCGAGCAATCCTTGATGTCTTGGCCATGGATTTGGTCATGTATCATTGATTTTTTCCACTTCGCCGTGACACGTTAGTAATGACACCACCCCTTAAGCCTTTGAAACTCAACCCAACATTGCTTTCTAAAATTTGTCTTAACCTTAGCTCTAGTGGTGGAGTTGTGTGTAATTGCCAAGCTTATGATAGAATACTTACTATGTCCGTGCAATCGAGTGATCACCCCGAAATTTACACTTAGAATAGGATGAGTGAGAGTGTTTTCGTTCCCATTTCGTGAGGTGTTCGGCTCTTATTAATATTCTAGCATGAAATAAAAACTACGCATGTATCTTTTGCGGTCTAAATTAGTCTACTTGAGGGCAAGTAGAGTTTAAGTGGGGGGATATTTGATAACATCAAATAAACCTGAGTTTCTAAGTGTTAATTTCCCCCTTTATCATCACATTTTGAATATATTATTAGTGAAAACATTCTTATTCCTTCTTATTTCATTTCAGGACGCATTCGAAGTAAGGAAACTGCAATTGGACGTTTTCAAGAACTATTAATTCAACTTTCTCTTAATTACGGCGTAACCAAGTGATGAAGTTACGACGCAACTAGAGATTTCAAAGACTACGGCGTAACCCTCAGCTTAGGTTACGTCGTAACTACTGATTACAAAGACTATGACGTAGCTATCAGCTAAGGCTATGCCGTAACTAATATTTACACTGGATTATAGCAGCTACCGCGTAACAACGAACAAAGTTACGCCGTAGCCAACGGATAAGCACTGAAGATTAAAGGAAGTTACGGCGTAACTAGCTAATAAGGTTACGCCTTAACTATTTTGAAGCCTATAAATAGTCGATGATTTCATTAGTATTTGACATCTCTCCTTTCCCAAACCTTCTAGGATTTGGGGAGATCAAAACACAGAAGAAGAAGCATGGTTTAGGAGCATGAATAACGAAGTCCTCGTCTACGATTTCCTTTGTATTCGAGTTTGGATTCTTTTTATATTTTTCTAGATCTTATATTATGAATTCATGTTATTAATTAAAGTTTGCATTTATGTTATTGTTATTCTCTATAATTCTTTATAGACATTTGCTAGTCTTTTCATAGATCGCTAGCCTTGGTAGTATTGTAAGCTTGGTAGTATCTAAAGGGCTGGGAGATATGACCAACTGACCCCAGTCTGATAGATAGCGAAGTATGGAAGGAATTGGCCATAGTACAACCACTCTTCGTGTGCAAATTGACCAAAGGATCACTTATCAAGTGGAGGTATTTAAGAGGTTAGGGGGAATCTAAGTTCCTAACAGTCGGGTTCCCACCGTCTAGATCTAGTAGATTTGGTGCTTAATGACTGGTATTAGGTTGCCGAATGATCCCGGGTGACCTGCTCATCTTGGTGAGGAATCTAAGAACCATAGGCCATGACGAATCGACCAAAGGAGTCTGGTGATAATTAACCACTATAATGAATCTTGGTATTGGGAAGCAATTCATGTTTGTAGTCTTAATTAAGCTTCGTTTATCTATCTCTTTTACCTAAATTTCTGGTGTCTGTGTGAGTAGAATATTAGCATATCTACGGATGACATCAACCTTGTCTACCCATATATTATCAATATTTTATATAATCATCTTAGTTCTTTCAAGGTCACAGCTCCCTTGGGACGATACTCGGATTTACCTAAGGCTTTACTACATCTGATCGGGTACTCTGCCTGTTAGTATGTGTCTATCCTAAGTTATTCAAGTTTTATAAATATTAAAAGCAGGATGAAATAGCACATCACTTCCATTGTGATCTCATTTGGTGCGTTGACATTTTCCATGATGACGTCCATATCGTGATCTGAAATATATTGAGACAAACGAACCAACATATCGAAAGACATTATGTTAGTCAAAAGTTGATTTTATTGTCCAATTAATTAAATTTGTTATGTTAATGAATGTTACGAGTCCAAAGTCACTTGTTGTCCAATAGTCTAAAGTTGTCATGATAAGTTACGTAAGTATCTTAATTTTGAATTTTAAAGTCCAAATTTTCACTTATACACACAACATTTTAATTATTTTGCTTATTAGTGACATTTTGGTCTTGTGACGTTATGAGTAACTTATTACAAGTTTGTACGCGTAACATTTCATAAGTTTAGATACAATTTTTGCTTAAGCGTAGGATAGTAAGCTTATGCGTAAACAGTGTAACCATACGCGTAGGAATAAGCTTATGCGTAAGAATCACTCATAGGCGTAAGAGATCTTAGGCGTAAGAATGAGTACTTAGCATACAGCTTACGCGTAAGTGTAGGTTGGGGGCTTACGCGTAAGGTTTACTCGCAAGAGTAAGCCTTATGCGTAAGAGTCCAAGTTTACGCATATCCTTCACAGGATACGCGTAGTCCCATTGTAGACCCTTACGCGTAAGAGTTACGCGTAAGATTTCTCTTATGCGTAACATCTACGCGTAAGGTATTCCATAAGCGTATGATCCGTTTTTAACCTTGATTCTGAATTGGTACGCGTAGAAGCCTGAAATAAATCAATCATAACATTCATATTAATAATTCATTCAAACCCTTTCAAAATCACATGGTATCATAAGCCAATTTTAGTTACACGTAGGATAACACTTATGCGTAAACTTAAACCCTAGTATTTCAAATCCTACTCATAAGAAATCAAGCCATGGAAAATCCACCAAATGAATTCTGGGACACCTTAGAGGCAATATGAGTTGATTGCAACAAGTTTTAACATCAAAAACCTCATGAATCAAAAATACCCTTTTTAACGAGTGTATAAACCCTAAATTTAAATTCTGCACATTTAATGTTTCTGGGTTAGATTCAAAGTTGTTTTTGGTTAATTAAACATGTAATAAACATAACTCAAGCAACTAATTATCCTTAAACACTCACACATGAGAGTACCCAAATCCAAGCATAAACCCTAAGTCACGAATATGATCAAAAACGTTTTCTGGGTTGATATTTTTGATGAAAATGTTCATAAAACTTGTTTTTAATCACTTTGACACAATCTTTTTCATCAGAAACACCCCATGGTGATTTCATGTTCATACGCTTATGCGTAGAACATAAAATCAACTTTAGTTTAAAATCTAACCGTTAACTTTGAATAAGGTTTAAAACCTATGTTTGCAATCATTCAAAGAAACTTATAACACTTACAAATTTGAAGATTAAAGCACGGATTTGAGAATGAATAATAGGCGTGGATTTGGTTTGGTGAAAGTATTAATGGTAGAATTAAATGAGGAAGAAAAAGTTACGTGTCGGTTTTGTAAAAATTAGTATTAACTTTTTACAAGTATAGCCCCTCCACCTCAACCATTTTCAAACATAGCCCATAACTTCCATTTTGGTTAAGCAAGACGTGATAGTTTGGAAAGAAACTTTACGAGACACCCCCTCGACTTTAGAAATAGTGAAATTTTACAAATTAGAGTCCGAGGAGTGTTTTAAAACAAGAAACGTATCCACCGTTTTCAAAGATACAACCAAAATTGGGTAACATGCAAGTACAAGGTTTTAGGAAATTGTAAAATATTTACATTCTCCCCCTCAACACTTGTCCGAGAGAAATAATGAAATGGTTGAACGAGCAAAGAGTTGACGGAATATTTGTACTTGCAATGTTGGTAGAAATTTAGATAGAAGAATATTTTTGAGTTTTATCTGATTTTATATTTTTCTATTTTGTTTTTGAAAAATTATTTACAAAAGAGGTTTTGGTGTTTGACTGGTTTTAAGAATGTGGTAAAAGTTTATCCAGTTCCTCTGGAGTCAAACACCTCATACCAATCCGGTGGATCAACTCAGTAAACCTAGCAGGAGCTAAGGCTTTGGTGAGAAGGTCTGCCAGTTGGTGTTCAGTCCCCACAAAATATAATTCAACAGTACCCTTTTCCACATGCTCCTTTATGAAATGATATCGAAGATCGATGTGTTTGGACTTCGAATGTTGGACTGAGTTGCACGAGATCACAATAGCACTTCGATTGTCGCAGTACATCAGGATTTTGTCAAATATGTAACCATAGTCTTTGAGTTGTGTTCTCATCCAAATGACTTGAGCACAACATGCTGACATGGCTACATATTCTGCTTCGGTTGAGGATAGCGATGTACAATCCTGTTTCTTCGATTGCCATGACACCAGTTTATCACCAAGAAATTGTAGAGCACCTGAAGTACTTTTACGAGAATCTAAGCATCTTGCGTGATCAGCATATGAAAAGTGATTAGTTCAAAACCAGAATCCTTCGGATACCAGATCCCCAAATTAATGGTTCCCTTGATGTATCGGAGGATTATTTTAGCCTCAGAGAGGTGAGTTTCAGTTGGTCGCGACTGATAACGGGAGCAAAGATATACAGCAAATACAATGTCAAGTCTGCTGGCTGTTAGATACATGAGAGACCCAATAATACTTTGGTATTTGGTAGGGTCAACCAATTTTTCATGCAAATCAGCATCCAGTTTTTTGGTGTGTGCCATTGGTGTGGCATAGGTATCACAACTTTGCATTCCATGTTTGTTAAAAATTTCAAGAGCATATTTGGACTGACTTAGGAAAATACCACGGGGTGATTGATGAACTTGCAGTCCTAGAAAGAACGTAAGTTCACCCATCATGGACATTTCAAAATGTGTTTTCATAAGCTTTGAAAAAGCGTTTGAGTACTTTAAATGTGTTGACCCAAAAATGATGTCATCCACATAAATTTGAACGACTAAAATGTGTTCCCCGTGATATTGTATAAACAGTGTTGGGTCGACCGATCCTTTGACAAAATTATGAGATATAAAAAAGGATGACAACTCATCGTACCATGCCCGAGGGGCTTGTTTGAGACCGTAGAGAGCCTTGTTCAGTTTGTAGATGTGATTAGGGAACTCTGGATCAACAAATCCTTCTGGCTGACTAACATAGACTGTTTCCTTCAGTTTACCATACAGAAAAGCGGTTTTGACATCCATCTGATAGACCGTGATGTTCATGTGAGCCACAAATGCCAAAAAAATCCGTACAGCCTCAAGTCTAGCAACCGGTGCGAATGATTCCTCGAATTCAATCCCCTCTTCTTGTCTATAACCCTTAGCCACTAGACGTGACTTATTTCTGATAACCGTACCTTCAGCATCCAACTTGTTTTTCCAAATCCATTTAAGACCAATAACATAGACCCCTGTTGGTTTTTCAACCAATTCCCATACTTCAAGACGTTTAAACTGATTAAGTTCTTCTTGCATGGATTCAATCCAGTTGTCATAAGTCATTGCTTCTTTAATGTTTTTGGGTTCAGATTGGCAAACGGTAAGTGCATAAATGCGATGTTCACCGTCAGTCTGAAGACGTTGTCTAGTTACGACTGGTTGATTCGGGTTTCCAATGATGTTCACAAGAGGATGGTCTTTAGTCCAACGATGTGTGGAGGGTTGATGTTGATATACATTGTGCATATTAGGAGGATTCAAATGGCTTGTGGATGATTCCGCAACATCAGAAGTGGTAGTTTCATTAGCAAAAGGATTGAAGAACGCATTTGGATCATAATCTGCAGGTGTAGGAACTTCATGTTTCAGAAGATCATCAGCTGGTTCAGCGTCATTAGATGCGGTTTGTTCGGCTGTTGTTGTAGAATCAATTGGAGGTGCTTCGTCAAAAGTGGTTGTTGTTTCAGGTGTATCAGGTATTGGATTATTATCAAGTTGAGCAGCGGAAATATTTGATACATCTGGAGCACGTTGATCAATATCATCACTAAACAGAGGAGCAAATAGCTGTTTCATTTGACGACGAGTAAGCTGTAGGCTTGGTTCTGCTGATGATGGGGTTTGAGGGAAGTTTAGACGGTTATGTCCGGGTTCCAAGCTGGTTTTCTCAGAAGCCATCTCAGTAAGCTCATCGAAATTGGCATGAATCGTTTCCATAATCTCCCTTGTACGACGATTCCAGATCCGGTATCCCTTAGAGTTTTCACAGTATCCAACAAATACTCCTATGTCAGCTTTATCCTTGAGTATACCAAAGTCATCACGATCATTATTTGGGTAACAAAGAGAACCAAATACATGAAAGTGTTTTAGATACGGTTTGCGGTTATGGATAAGCTCATAAGGTGTTTTGTTGTGGCGTTTGGTAATCATTGAACGGTTCTGAGTGTAGCATGCAGTTGACACGGCTTCAGCCCACAAGTAATCTGGAAGTTTTGCATTTATCAACATCGTTCTTGCAGCTTCCACTAACGTACGGTTTCGTCTTTCAACAACTCTGTTTTGTTCTGGTGTTTGTGTAATTGATGTTTGATGCTTAATTACCACTTTCTCATAGTAAGCACGAAGAGTTTGATTCACAAATTCAGTTCCTTTGTCTATTCTGATCTGTCTGACTGTGTTCCGGAGCTGAACTTGAATTTTCATGAGAAAGGTGATGATCATCTATGGAGCTTGATCTTTACTTCGAAGAAAATAAACCCAAGTCCATCTAGAGTAGTCATCAACAATTACTAGAATTTAGCGTTTGCCATTAATCGTCTGCACACACATCGGGCCACATAAATCCATGTGAAGTAGATGAAGCACATGCTGGGAGTTGTGTTCCACCTTTGCAGGAAAGTGAGCACAAGTGCTTTTCCCTTGTTCACAAGCTGAGCATAGATGATCTTTAGAATACCAAAATCTTGGGAGACCTTCAACAAGTTTGTAACGTGCAAGATTGGTTATGGTTTGAAAGTTTAAGTGTGAAAGACGACGATGCCATAGCCAAGATTTTGTAGATGTTGCCTTAGAAAGTAGAAAAATGGGAGATGAAGCAATCATATCTTGCATGGAGATTGTGTAAAGACTTGATGTGCGGTTTCCAGACATAAGATCGTTTCCTTGTAGATCACGAATGAAACAAGTTTTCTCCCTAAAAGTAACTTCCAAATCTCCATCACAAAATTGACCGACTGAAAAGAGATTGTGACCGAGACCTTCCACATAATAAACTCTGCTAATTTCGATGTTCCCATTGATGTAGTCTCCGTAGCCCATGATAGCTGCGAAGTGATCATTCCCGAACCTGACAGTGCCAATGAACTTTGAAACAAAGTTTGATAACAGTTTGAGATTGCCTGTCATGTGTCGGGAACATCCGCTATCAACAATCCAGAGGATGATCTATATCACCTGCATTACACACAGACGAAACAGGTGGAATAGAAGTAGAGGTGGAACCCGAAGAGTTAGAGGGTTCCGTTACGAGTTACATTAAAATACACATCTTAATGATCTTGGGAATCCATTTAAAACCTGGTATGTTCTGTAACCATCTCTGCCAAGTCCAACTAGTCTTAGCTTTGGTCTTAGTGAATGCACTAGGTGATATTCTCTTCCTAGGAGGTGAAGTGGGTTCTATGGGTACATCAATGGTCGTAGCAAAAATATTAGTAGGCGGTTTACCGAGCGCAGACTTAGAAGCATTAGTGGGCCTAGAGGTATTCCGTTTTCTATTGTTCCGCTTATGAGATAAGATATCATTAGCAACACATTTATCATGACAACCAGAAAACATGCTTTTACGACAACCAACACAAG
Source organism: Chrysanthemum makinoi (assembly GCA_910596185.1). Lineage (NCBI taxonomy): Eukaryota > Viridiplantae > Streptophyta > Magnoliopsida > Asterales > Asteraceae > Chrysanthemum > Chrysanthemum makinoi. The sequence continues at coordinate 152,766,409 of OU343216.1, forward strand.
ATGCTTCAAACAAAACATTTAAAGTACTTAAAGGTTCAACATTTGTTACATCACTTTGGCTATTACATTTGTCTAACGCAATGTCTAAAGTGGGTGCAACTTGAGTTTTATTCAAAGTCCTAAGGTGTTCTTCTACTTCAGAGGTCTTTATTGTTCTTCTCTTACGTTGCAACTTCCTATTCTTCCTTGTTTTGCTCTTAAGCTGTGAAGTGCAAACGTTGGGAAAAGAGGCAACTATTCCTGTTTCAGTAGAAGGAAGCACATTAGTATCTTGTGGTTTTTCATTAGACATTCTAGTGTCAATTTTAAACATTCCTGGGGAAAGTGCATTAGTGTTACTAATCTTATCTTGCTTAAGTATCACCAACTCCGCTTTCAAATCGTGGATAGTGTGTAACAAATCTTGATCTTCAGAGTGAGTGTTTCCGTTATTTCGTAAAACTTCTTTGGTATATGCAAGATGATCATCAACACCTTTTAACGCTTGAGCACGAGTCTTTTTGAGTAAATCAAATATGAGACCATATTTAGTTTTGACTTTGTCAATTTCTTGTTCATATTTTGAAATTTGACACTTTAAAGACACGTTTTCATCATCCAGTTGTTCTATTTTTGGATCAAGAGATTTTGAACGCAACTAGTTGATTTTGTTTTGCAAAGCAAGTTCACGATTTTGACAATCTTTCTGACACCATTGAAGACGACGTTTTGCATTGGAAAGTTCATTTAACAATCGCTCATTTTCAATTTTTAAAGACTTGATTTGTGACACATTATCGGTATTCTCAACATTTTCAACAAAATCAACAGCAATATAATCAAATGCATATGCAACAATATGTAGTAACACAACATTTATGGTATCAGCACAGATAACATCTTCTAAGAGTCGGTCAACATGATTTCTTAACATTTTCTTTTTACGTTTAGTATTTGAAATCGATGTTTCTGTTTTCTCGAAAAATGTTTTCATAAGCCCAATCTCCTTCTGGTGTTCCCGTTCCCAATATATTGCACACATTTTTAAATTTCGAACCCAAGGTGTGTTAGAATTATCCTGTTGTGTGACGAAAGTTATAGCTTTTGAATAGCTAAATGGTTTGCAATAAACAACATTTTCCATTTTTGACCGACTCTCGTCTTCATCATCTAATTCCTCCATACGATTATATTCAACAACACTCATAATGGAGTCATCAATTCTATGTTCTGCACTGTAAACTTGAGGATTTGTATCGGGATTTAGTAAATCCAATTATTAAAGAGTCGGTCACCTCAAGTATATGTAATCATTAGAAAGCTCGTAGTCGTAGATTATTTAGTGTTAAGTAGTATTTAGTTTTTTAACACCGTGGAGGACGGACGGGTCTTTACCCACTGTATGCCTAATCCACAACCCGTAGGTGGCGTTTTATGTAAGGACTATAAATACTCTCTACCTCCCAAGGTAGAGAGTTGGAGCTCATAATAATACTTTCATTTTCTCTCACTAAGTTCCCAAACCTCTAACTCTTTCTCTCTCTAAATACCTTTAATATACGCCTAGTTTGATTATGGTTTAGTGTGTTTGTGAAATCCAATGTGTTACAAATGGTATCAAGAGCCATGGTTTGATCATCTCTTACATATCCTTGGATTTCTAGTGGTTTTTAGATGGTTTTTGAGTTTGAAAAAGTTTAGTGGTTTTTGCATCATTTGGATCATTTCTAGTGTTAAAGTTTGAATTTTAGGTGTACTTTTGTGTTTAGAATCATTGTAAGTGCTTGGGTTTTGATTTGGTAAGCTTGAATCACTGTGGTTGAGCTTATTTTGGATTGAAAAGTGTGTTTTTGAAGTTTTTCTTGGTAGCGACTTGGTTCTCGTAGTGAATTTCATCTTAGCGACTTGCTTCAGTAAAAGGTAGCGAGTTGTAGTGCTTTTTGGTAGCGACTTGGTCCTAGCGACTTGTCTTTTGAGACAAGCCGACAAACAGTACACTTAGTGGATTCTCCACTACGGGTAGCGACTTGGTGAAGGTAGCGACTTGCTTTCAATTTTGTTAGCGACTTGTACTTAAGTTTCTTAGCGACTTGGTGTTAGCGACTTGGACCTTAGCGAGTTGCTATTTAGCGACTTGACGACTTAGCGACTTGGTGCTTAGCGACTTGTTGTCATAATTCTCAGCGACTTGGTGTTAACGACTTGGATCTTAGCGAGTTGTTCTTTAGCAACTTGACTGTGTCTTAGCGACTTGGCATTATAGCGACTTGATTTCATAATACTTAGCAACTTGGTGCTTAGCGACTTGGTTCAAGGTTTCTTAGCGACTTGGTTGAATTTTTGTTTGTAATACGGTTTTCTCTTGATTTAGTAAAATCCCGTGAAAGAATCTATTTCCCGGTTTAATCATAGAGATATAAAATCCCGTGTAATCTGTTAACATGTCTACCAACGTATCTACAATCATCTCCACAGTTGCTGAGGATGTTCAAAGCTGGTTGATACTCGTCCACCCATGCTTGACAGAACTTACTACGACTTTTGGGCTCAACGAATCAGATTGTACTGTCTTGGAAAAGAAAATTGAGTCAACATTATCAAATCCATTGATGAAGGACCGTATCAGATTGAGACTACAAGAGACATAATTGATACTGCTGCAGATGGAACCATGATCTTTGGATTGGACAGACCAAAGACGTACGATGAGCTCAGTGATAAGGAGAAAAAGAGATTCGATGCTGATATCAGGGCCTCAAACATCAAACTACAGGGTCTTCCAAAAGACATCTACAAGCTGATCAATCACAACACTGAAGCAAAGGCAGTATGGGATAATGTCAAGATGCTTCTCTCAGGTTCTGAATTAACCAAGGAAGAAAGAGAATCACAACTGTATGATGAGTTTGAGCACTTCAAGATGAAACCAGATGAGAGTATCTATGAATACTACGTGAGATTCCACAAGCTTGTAAATGATATGAGGAATATCAGAATGCCTATGCCAAACATTCAGTTGAACTCAAAGTTTGTGAACAAAATGAATCCCAAATGGCACAAGTTTGTCACCTCTGTGAAGCTAACCAAAGGATTGAAGGACACAAATTATGAGCAACTATATGCCTTCCTTCTTCAGAATGAGAGACATGCAATGTTTGAAAAAAGGATTCTTGAGCAGTACAAATCTAAGCAGGGAGAAACCAGTTCGTCAAATGACTCAACTGCCTTCTACACCAATGTTGGTATTACTACCAAAGCATCTCAAGTCACACCCATGCGTAATGGTAATCACAAACTCATTCCTGATCCGAGGTTCAAGCAAGCTGATGCTGATGCAGTCATGGGACACTTCATTAATCAACTGGCTCTTATGGTTAAACAAAACCTGACCCTCAGTCCACATACCAACAGTCTTCACACTAACAATGAGATCAGAACTGCATCCAATCTACACAATCATGCTGTGGTAAGAGATGGAAAGGTTATGGGGCAACCACTTCAAGGAAGACGATACGAACAAGGGATGGTTGGAGCAGGCAATGGGAATGCTGGAGCTGGTGGAGGATATGTGGTAAATCAGAACAGGGGAAGGAATGGGAATCAAGGTCAAGCAAAGCCAATTAAGTGCTACAACTGTGGTGGTGAGGGACATATTGCTAGGAACTGCACATCTCCAAAACGTCCACAGAATGCAGAATACTTCAGAGACAAGATGCTGCTTGTGCAAGCTCATGATAATGGAGCAGCTTTGGATGAAGAGGAGTTATTGTTCCTTGCTGAGGGAAATGCCCGAACCTATGATGCTGATGTTGATGAACAGCCAATTCAGGAGATAGGACATAATCATCAAAATGCATTTCAAGTAGCTGACTATGATGCATTTGACTCTGATGTCGATGATGAACCTACTGCCCAAACAATATTCATGGCTAGCATCTCACCTATGGTCTCTCCAAAGGTCTCTCCACCACAACATGCTGGTCCATCCAAAGACAAAATCATTTCTGAGGTATTAAAACTATATGATGTTGTTGATGGGCAAAAGATGCATAATAAAGTACAGTCTCTTGAAACTTATGAATCAGATATTGAAGATATGGGTAATAGTAATATTGTCCCATATGATCAATATGTGAAGCAAAGTGAAAGTGAGAATGTACCCAGTAATGCATCTTCTGCAGTCAATGATGATTATGTTTTTGATGAATACACTGCATGTGCCCCTAATGATTCTATTATCTCTGAACTTAATGCCTATAAAGAACGAGTTGCTATTTATGAACAACGCGCTAAGTTTGAGTTAACCACTCGTGAGCAGGAAATGGATGACCAAATGCGTACAATTATTAGAAAAATTTACTTTAGAGAAGAAGTATTAAAACAACAGTTAAACTCCTTACAAGAAAAGCTTTCTAAAACTGCTAAGCAAAAACAGAAACTTCAAGAAAATGTTAAATTGCTTAAGCAAGAATTCAATGCTAAGGAATCAAAACTTTTGAATGATTTTTCCAATCTAAAAACTTTGAAAAACAAGCTTGAAAATAAGTTGTACGTACAAAGGAATACCATTCAGACTGCTCACTTGATCTCTAAGCATAGAGTCTTAAGCGATAAGCATAGCATTCCCCTTGTTGTGGTACCTAATCCTGAGGTTGTTAAAAAGGCTAGAGCTGCCCATAATGTAATCTATGATGGTAATGAGATTCTTAAACCTAGACAGAAACCTAGTTTCGTTGAGTGCACTGAGGAAGATAGAAAATTAGATGATGCATCTAGGGTAAAAATGAATAAGAAGCTAGAAGATCCTGAATGTAAAGAGAATAACATAACGATCAAACCCCATGATTACAAGAAGGAAAATTGGATTTTCTTGAACAAGTTTAAGCCTCAAATGTTGTTAACACCCGAACAAGTGTTCTGGAAAAAGGATTTAGATAAGCAAAAAGCAGAGAATCTAGTTGTAACAAACCCTCCCCTTAGGAAAATGCCTTCAGCGACTGTGTATCCTCCAAATACACCAATGCATTTAGTTCCTAGAACTATTGCCACTAAAAGCAAGACCTTAATCAGTCAATATGTTATTTTTCAATTATTTGTTGATTTTGAGAAAACTTGTAAGAAAAGGATCACACCCACTGGGATAACTGAAGGGGAAATGGGTTTTGAGCAAACTAAAGAATGCTATTTAACTGAGGTCATGCCTTTCTTTAAACAACTAAAAGATCAATTTGAGAGTCTTAAAAAGGGGATGGATTTAGATATTAAAGAAATGGAAAAGGAATTTGATGCAATGATAGTTGAGGTTAGTGACTATGAGCGAGAATTAAAGTATAATGAGATTGAGAGGAAGAACTTGCATACCTTGAATGAGAATCTTATTTCTGAATGTTACTCAAGATGTGTTTTAAACACTACTGAATTGTTCCATTAATGCTTCTCAATTTCATGAATTATCTGTTGCTCTGAAAGTCTCCCATGATCGTGTCATTGAGCTTGAAAAAACTAACTCTAAACTGCACGATAAAGTTGAACAGGATGATCATGATAACTTTGGTGAAACAGTTTTTCTAAATTAGAAGTTGAACATCTTGCTTTGCAATTAAAATATCAACATCTAAAAGAAAATGTTAAAACCTCAAATATCAAGACATCCTTGGATGCTCCTGAATTTGATGCAGTTTTTGAAATTAGCAAACGTGATGAACAGATTCGAGCTCATTGTAACACAATCAGAAAGTTGAAAGCCCAAATCTCTCAATTAAAGGGTGAAAAGAACAATGTGACTGGCTCCCAAATGCCTCCTCCTTTAGATTCTCAGTATTCTCAAACTTTTCATCTTCAAAAATTGGTTAATGCTTTACAAAAGGAAAACGAGAGCTTTCTAGAAAAAAATGAAAAGGTTAAACGACACTTTAAAGAGTTATATGATTCAATGAAAGTCACTCGTGACAAAAACAACAAAAAATAACGTCTTTACAAAAAGAAATTGAGAATCTGAGGAGTCAGGAAAAGGAAAACTGCCACTTGTCTTTAATGAGAATGTTGCATCAAAGTCATCCTCGGACTGCAAATATCTTGTATGTGACTGTTAAATACATTCCTCCTCATCTTAGGAATAATGAACTTGAGTTTTATAACTATTGTGCTCACCTTAAGGATAGTCTAGAATGTCTCCGTGAGATTGTGGAAGAGGATTTCATAAATAAGCCTCTGGATAGAGAAATTAGGTTTGCTTGCATCCCGGCCAAACGATCTCAGGAGCTGCTAGAATGTTTAATTGCAACATGTCCTAAATCCTTAGGTGCAAAAGGAAAAGCTGTGATGCCTTGTTCTATGCCTAGTGCCAAGCATTCAAACCGTTCTATGCCCAGTTTTAAGAAAGTGAACACTAATGTGCCTTCAAGTAGTTCAAATCCCTGCACATCTAGTTCAGGAATGCAAAAAGTAGATCAACCAACTAATGTTCCCACAATTCCCTCTACAGGAGTAATCAGTGACATGAAAGCAAGCGTGTCAAAGCCTCCAGGCAATACCAAGCAAGATAGGACCTCGCAAGCTAAGAATGTGCATTGGAAGAAAGTAGAAGATCACCCTAGGAATATTAAGTTTGAGTTGAATATAACGAATCGTGTTGATTCTAGTATTAGCTATAAGTGTACTGTAATTAATTGAATTCGCTACTATTCGCAAACCATGTAAGGATGATTGCTTGATTTCTGTTACTAATCATGAATGTGGTGAGAATGCTTTGTCTAATGCTGTCAAATGCCTGATAAAACTGTAATGTTAAAATTCAAGCTAAGAAGGCTAAAAGGCAAAGGCGAAAGAAATTTAGAAAACAGTGGAAACCCACAGGAAGGAAATTTAGTAATATAGGTTATCAATGGATACCTATTGGCCGTAAGATTAATGAGCTTTGCCCTATATTTGCTAAATCAATGCCCACTAGAAAATGGATGCCACCTGGTAGAACTATTCCCTTAAGAAGCGAACATACTTTGAATAGGTCAAATACGGACACTAGCACTGTATCTATTTCTAATGGGTCCATTGTTTCTACCTCTGATGTGGGTGTTCCAATCACTGTTACTAACCAAGTGGAACCTATTCTTGCATGGGGATCCCAATTATCTAGTTATCCATTCTTGTCTGTGTTCAACTGCAGATCGTTCAAATCGTTCTGTGGTACTTGGACTCAGGCTGTTCCAAGCATATGACTGGAGACCGGTCGCGGCTCATGAACTTCGTGAGTAAATTCATCGGGACTGTTAGATTCGGGAACGACCATTTTGGAGCAATTATGGGTTATGGTGATTATGTAGTTGGCAAAAGTGTAATCTCCAGGGTATATTATGTTGAAGGTCTTGGTCATAACTTGTTTTCTGTTGGTCAATTTTGTGATTCTGATCTAGAAGTGGCATTTAGAAAATATACTTGTTTCGTTAGAGAACTCAACGGTGTGGAACTATTAAGAGGAACTCGTGGTTCAATCCTATACACCATCTCTATTGAAGATATGATGAAATCTTCACCCATCTGCTTGCTGTCAAAGGCTTCCAAAACTAATTCATGGCTATGGCATCGTCGTCTCAATCACTTGAACTTTGGTACCATAAAAAATCTTTCCAGAAAGGACTTAGTAAGAGGATTACCCAGATTAAAGTACGAAAAAGATCATCTTTGTTCAGCATGCCAATTGGGAAAAAGCATGAAATATGCCCATAACCCGAAACCCACAAACTCAGTAATGGAAGTCCTTCATACCCTTCATATGGATTTGTGCGGACCAATGAGAGTACAAACAATAAATGGGAAGAAATACATTTTAGTCGTTGTTGATGACTACTCTCGATTTACTTGGGTAAAGTTCTTGAGGACAAAGGATGAGACTCCAGATGTCATCATCAAACTTATCAAACAGCTACAAGTTCGACTCAACAATACTGTTAGAATAGTTCGAACAGATAATGGCACAGAGTTTGTTAACAAAGACTTAATTCAGTTTTATGAAAGTGTTGGAATCAGTCCTCAAAGAAGTGTTCCACGAACTCCTCAACAGAACGGTGTAGTTGAAAGACGAAATCGAACTCTTGTGGAAGCCACAAGAACAATGCTAATTTATTCAAAGGTTCCAATGTTTCTATGGGCTGAATCTATTGCCACTGCTTTCTATACCCAAAATCGTTCCCTTATTCATACCTCTCATGGAAAAACTCCATATGAACTTGTTCATAAACAAAAACTTGATCTCTCCTACCTTCGTGTGTTTGGTGCTTTGTGCTATCCAACGAATGACGGTCAAGATTTAGGTAAATTAAGACCAAAGGCAGATATTGGAATTTTTGTTGGTTATGCACCAAACAAGAAGGGTTACCGAATCTACAACAAGAGAACCCGAAATATCATGGAAACAATTCACGTTACATTCGATGAGCTGACTGGTCAAATGGCTCCAGGACAAACCAGTTCTGGACCCACATCTCAACTTTCAACCAGTAATCCTATCAGTTCTACTTTGGTTTCAATTCCCTCACCAGTAACTCATTATGTACCTCCTTCAGAAGATGATTTGAAGAAATTATTTGATCCTATGTTTGATGAACACTATGAGCCAAGGGCTAATGATATGTCAATTCCATCAACAGATGCTGCTCCTATCTCTGTCAATGAAGTTAACCCTTCAGTTTCCATGTCACTAAGTCAAGAAGCCTTCTGTGATCACTTCGGTATCATCATCAATGCCTCAATCATCAAGTGTACACAATGGAAATGTTTACTCTGTTATAGATGATGAAAATCCCTTTGCTACTCTAGAAGATGAACCTTTTGAAAACATATTTGCTCTGAATCATCATCGAACCATCTTCATCGGAGAAATCGACTACCTACTTACGTTCCTCAACAACCACATGAACACCTTAGAAAGTGGAAACATGATCACCCATTGGACAACATCATTGGAAACCCTTCTCGTTTAGTATCCACTCATCGACAACTGGCAACCGATGCCTTATGGTTCTTCTTTAACTCCGTACTCTCTAAGATCGAACCAAAAGACGTCAAAACTGCTATGAATGAAGGCAGTACGGTTCAATGCCATGCAAGAAGAAATTCAAGAGTTTGATCGACTAGATGTATGGGAATTAGTACACTGCTCACGGCGTATGTGATCATTGCTCTAAAGTGGATCTTCAAAATAAAACTTGATGAGCATGGTGATGTTTTAAAGAACAAGGCTCGATTGGTTGTCAAAGGATACCGTCAAGAAGAGGGTATTGACTTTGAAGAATCATTTGCTCCAGTTGCTCGCATCGAGGCAATCAGAATCTTTTTGGCTAATGCTGCAAGTAAGAACATGGTAGTGATAACGCTCAGATTGTGCATGTTTTTAGTAGCGTTATGTGTGCTTTTATATATGTTATTTGGTTATATTTGCGTAATTATAGTGCTTAAACGCATCGAAAGATGTTTTCCTAGTGTTTATAACCAAGTGCAGGGAAACTGTTAGGAATTAGAAAATTCCATAGTGAAGAGTCGGTTACCCCAAATGTTATCTAGCTTAAGTTAGCTCGTGGACTTGTCATTAGTTACGTTATTTAGTAGTTTATTTATTAGTTTGTAGCGTAGTATAGTGTAGTGCAACACCGTGGAGGAAGGACGGGTCTTTACCTACTGTATCCCTGATCCACAGGCCGATAGGAGGTAGTGTATTTGTAAGTATAAATACCCCTTCCATCCATGGAAGGGGTGGTGCTTCTCATTCAATCTAACATTTCATTTGTGTAAACCTCTAGCAAGAACACCCTCTCTCTCTAACTTTCTCTCTCTAATGGCAAACATGTACTTTGATCTTCCAAGACCACCCGAATCATCAAACACAATAAAATAAAGATCCTACAATTGGTATCAGAGCCAGGTTGTTGTGTTTTGATGATTTACTATGGTTTCGATTCATGTGTGTATGCTATTTTTTGGTACTTTATGTTGGTAGAATCTGTTTTTAGTGTATACGTGTGGTTAACTGTTTTTACATGTTTCACTATCCTCTTGTTTGGTCAACTAATAAGCATGTTTTTACAGTTTCGTGTGCGTATTTTATTGTCCAAACAATATTTTGTACCAAACATGGTGTATGTTATGATGGTCAAATGGTTTTACTTGTGGTCAAAATGGTCTAAATAGTCAATATGGTCATATATTTGTGGTCTTAATGGTTTTCTGGTAACTTTTCATGGTCAAAAAGTCAAAAAAGTATCATCTTTTATGCAACTTTTCGGGTTTATTTGGAGTGGCCGAGGGCAAAGTCGGAAAAATCATCGGAAAACTCATATATTCATGCTAGCGAGTTGTTCTTACAAGATGTCTAGATACAATGTTTTCAAAGCGAGTTGACTATTGAGTCAACTGCTGCTAGCGACTTGGCTATGCTAGCGAATTAGCTATGCTAGCGAATTAGCTATGCTAGCGAGTTGGCTATGCTAGCGAGTTGGCTATGCTAGCGACTTGACTCTTAAAGTTAGCGACTTAGACAGAAAGGAAGAAGAAGAATAGACCACGACCACAATCAAAACATCAACACTAATATGACCTCAATATTCCTTATACCACGACTCAATTGTGACCTCAGTTATATTGTAAACATCATCAGTCCATAACAACACATCAGTATTAACACATCCACGCTACCACAATCCAGTACCAAGACTCGAAACATATCCAACTCTCATTCATTTCCAAGACTCGAAACATAAGCAACAAAATGACTACTTGATCTCAGTTTTTTTTATGATTCGTGGTTCTTTTAAGAAACATCAAGACTTCAAGAGTCTGAAACACGAATCAATTATATCATCATTGATCAAATGTTCTTGATTATATTCGAACTTAAAGAATTGATGTTAACAAACTTGTTAAATCAAGACTTTGGTTCAGTTTTTACTCAAAACAAGAAAGCTAAAAATCAAACTAAGATGAAAGTAAACCTACCTTGATCTTGTATTCGATCTTGTTGTCATATCGATTCAAGTAACCATCCCTGTGGCATAAGATTGTTAAACCAAATCCATATCTCTTGCCATCTCTGTGGCGATATGTGATTCATACATCACGTACAAGGTTTTGATTAAGAAGGATTAAGGTTAGGAGAGTGGTATTTTGAAGGAGGTGGATATTTTTGGAGATATACTAGGGTTTGTGAGTCAGAATATGGGGGCGGAGGTTTTCTGAGTTGTGACTAAGGGTTAAGAGATAATGACCTATTTTTTAGGTTATGTCACTTTTATACACGGTGTATGATAATTTCTTTGGATCGGGTATTACTTCTCTATAATGGGCCGTGATTTAATCATTGTTGCAACCGGGTTTTTTGAATGTGAATGGGCCTGGAATATATATGTCAGCTGGATCATGTGCTAACTGGACCATGTTTCGAGTTAAGGTGTGTGGTATGAAAGTTGAATCGAGTGTTATTTTTGAAGGGCTGAACGTTTTGATAATACGTTTTGAAATTACTTTTGAATTATGCCATGATTAAGTAACGAGTATGATTGGTTGAATTTGAATATTGGGGTACTCATTTACAAAACTTGAAGTGGTATTGGGTCTAATAGTGATGATATGTACTCGTATGGGCTCGTGTGGTTATATGGTACAATGCATTAGTGGTAATATAAATTTGTGTTACTCAAATTTTGTTATCACTAATAAAATTTCGGATACACAAGTTTCAATACGTTTCGTGTGTTGTAATTCAATAGTGCGAATTTGAAGATACGTGTTGAGAATCGATGATAGTTGATAATGAGTCTTGTTGTGATATATGGTTGAATGTTGAGATTCGTTGTGATTGACACCTTGGTTTACACATTTTACCTAAGGTTACTAATTCACGGCTTAAGCGAAAAGGTGAAAAATGATTACGGGGTTTTTGTACGGTATTATTGATGCGAATTTGAAGAGATATTTCATGGGTGATCTTCTCTTTGAGACGATGGTTGGTTGGTTGCAAGTCTCAAGATAACTTGTTGGGGCATAACTATCACTTTAAGTGATTATGAATTGACAATCTGGTTATAACTGATATAAGGAGTTACGATGCCGTGCTCACAGTGTATAACTATCATCTTAAGGAAGTTGTTGTACTTGGTCACGGCGTTTTTCAAATGTATCAAGAACAGAAAAGAAAGTTAGCAAGTCACTAAGTTGGGATGTCTCCTTTCAAGTTAGTGATCGTGGGTTATCTCCATATGTGGTCATTACTATTAGCCGTTGAATTAATGGAGGTTCATTTTCAGAAATTCCCATGAGATATTTGTCGCCACATAATGTTAATGATACTTCACAGTCTAAGCAAAATCTTTCAAGAATCTTCAGCGTCAGTTATGATTTTTCAAGATGTTTGCTTATGACAAGAACTTCTCGTGCAAACGGTCGTACACGTTATGATGCTCCCGAAAGTTCGAAACCATCATGGGGGAGAAACGTGTACTCTGATGTTTTACAGTTAATCTCCAGGGAAAAGGAGTTTTATACTACTTGACATAGTATGGTTTGTGAAGTTGTCTACATATGGGTATAGAATTGTTGATGATGATGATGAATTGATGATGAACCACTGCATGTTCCTCTAAAACAGATATTCGCCGAAGTCAAAGCTGTCATAACACGTTCAAGCTGACATTGTTTACGGTTTAGTCTTGATTTTGTAAAATCCCGTGAAAGAATCTATTTCTCGGTTAAAATCATAGACTTGTAAAATCCCGTGACAATGGAAACATCCTGGTAATTGTAAAGTACATTTCCGGATCTATCTTACGGTCTATTCTTGGTCTTGTAAAATCCCGCGAAAGAAACTATTTCTCGGTTTAGACCATAGAATTGTAAAATCCCGTGATGATGGAACCATCCTCGAGGAAGGAAAGCGTATTTCGGGATCTTCTGATGCTGGTGCTACGGTTTCTGCTTCAAAGAAGGGATAAAAGGGTGTACTTCATGAATTGGGTGTGTGTTTGGGTTTTCTTCATGGCATTTGGTTATTAAGGTTTTACGGGGTTATGTGCTTTTAACCATGGTCGGGATGAAACCATTATCAGAGTTCATTTAAATGTCAAAGAAGGCTAGATTGAAGCAAGTTTACCAGAGGATGAGACAACGGCGTTAATTCAATATTATTTATTTGAGGTTGAAGTGAATTATCACGGCGAGTGTATAGTATCTGAGGTATCGGGGATGGTTGGATGAAGATTCTTCATGATCCTTGTTGAGCTTACTATCATAAACGTAAGTGGACTTGGAAATCTAGTTATTGTTGGGTGTCTTTTACCTTTTCTTTTACCACTGGGGGAATTGGTCATACCACCACAAAATAACTATCACTTTAAGGAGTTACGTTGTAGTGCTCAGTGTCACATTCAATTGTGGATTTTCAAGAGGTGATGTACGTCTATTACTTGATGGGTGGTTGGTTGAAGAGTATAGAGTACTTAAGAGATTCAATGGAGCATGAATTTTCGGCACCGCTCTTTGTTACACATGTGCAAGTTTAAGTCACGAGTTCGGGTTAGTTTACTTCAAGGTCAAATTCATCATATTGGGTGTTCTCCATCAGCTGTCACGACAAAGAGCCTACTGAATGATAATGGGTTGATTACGTGTTTTGCTAAGAGAGTTGAAAAGAGAGAGATTATGACGTCTGTTCACATCAGTTCAGGCCTCATACTCTAAAGAAAAGAAAAGTGTACGTTTCAGTGCGCTTTATCTTTGAAAGAAGAGAAATCTTCTTATGACGTCTGTTCACATCAGTTCAGGCCTCGTACTCCAAAGAAAAAAAATGTGTCGTTTCAGATGCGCATTATCTTCCAAGAAGAGAAATCTTCTTATGACGTATGAACAAAACAGTCATGCCTCGTACTCTAAAGAAAAGAAATGTGTACGTTTCAGTGCGCATTATCTTCAAAAGAAGAGAAATCTTCTAATGACGTATGAACACAAAAGTTCATGCAGCGTTCTCTATAGAAAAGAAAGTTGTACGGTCCCAGTGCGCTTTATCTTCTGTAGAAGAGAAATCTTCTAATTAATGACCATTCTCATCAACATGCTTCATACTTTTTCCATGTGCTTCAGTCATAAAGTGAATCGGGCTACCACTGATTGTTTTCTCATTCCACTTGCTCGATTATAATGAAGATGGCGACATCAGGTGCTTATTTTGCGGAAGAGAAGGTGGAATAGAAACATTCGGATGATTTTCACTTATTTAATCAAGAATGGCAACTCCGTATGCAATTCTTGAGGGGAGAAGAAGTGTGAATTTTTTGCATTGTTGATTGATAATTGAGAATATAAATGGTCATAAGGCTCTAAACTCATGTAAGAACCGAGCTTCTTCTTATCGGGTCATCTTCACATGGAGTTTTTCTCTTCTAATAGCCGTTGGTTGACATTTCACAAAGCTGATATGAGTTTATTGACAAAGTGCTTCCGGTTAATGCTTCACGTGCACATCAACATGATGATTTCGAACAACCTTCTGTTCTTGTTTGATGTGATTGTTTGCCTGGTGTTACCATTTCGGTGTTCGTGGCGGCCTGTGTGATTTCCTGATGAACATCTTTCTGTTCTTGTTTGATTGGAGGGATTCTAGTTAAGGGATGTGCAAGATGTAAGTTGATGGGATGCTTTTGATGTGATGTTTCTGTTTGGTGAGTTGAAGATGTTGACTTTCTATTCCCCAACTGCACAATCTTGAAGAAGGTCGAGTCTACAGTCTGTTCTACATTTTCTGCTACATGTTAGAAGACTAAAGACGAGTTGCATTGAATGATCTAAAGACTTCTTCGTAATCTGGGCATTTATCAAAAAGATTGTCGGTCTAGGGGAGAGCACTAATTGGGGGAATGTGATATGTCAAACTTAATCCCCAATTAGACTTGCTCATGTTCTTCAGCAAGTTGATTCTCACAGATACATCTGAGCTAATGATGTTCTTCTCAATATATTTCTAGTATACGGACTTTCAAAGAGTTGTTGATTCTGAAATGTCTAAACCAGCAAGGGGGAAGGAGACACACATCTATACGCGAGTAATCTTGACGAGCTTAATACTTCTAAGTGATTGAAGATATCCCGGGAAGACTATCGTCATTACCGCAGAGAAACTCAAGATTTGACTCATGGCGTTCAGTGTTTTTTTTATTCCAACTATGTGGGGGAAGAGATGGAAGAGTTAGTTTCAGATGATAAAAGAGGTAACAGGTTGTGATGATGCTATCGCATTCATCAGAGGAGAGAGATTGTGTACATTGGGGACGCTCAGCTGTCTCACTTGAGGGGCTTAATCAGTGATTCAGAGATATAATCACTTATTCCGGAGTTGACATCCGCAGAGATTGTCATCCGCAGAGATAATCTGTGATCGCCTGCTTCTTCAATGTTTACGTTTTTCTCTCTTTGGGCATTCGGGTACTTCGGGTTCTTGAGCTTCATACACTTTCTTAGGGGGAGAAAGTAACATCGGGGTTTATGCTTGGGATGAACAATCTGCTACTTCGATGGTATAAGTTCTTGTCTTCGGGTATGTGATTCGGGTCGTGAGCTCTAGTCTAAGAGATTGACTGCATCAATTCAACTACTTGGGGGAGTGTTCTTGACACCTTTTTGGAATGGATTGCTTCAGACTTCAGTGGAAAAGAAATTTGAGAAGATTATTTAAGTGTGGGATGAAACGTTGCTGGTGTTCTATTGGATGATATAACCTCGAACGAAGAATCACGGTGTTTATTCTTAAAAGGAGCAGCAAGTTAGATGATAATGGTGTGCTTCTTTGTGCACCTGGCTAAGAGAAGCTTGAAAGAAAGCTTTGAATCTGCTCAGCTAAAGGATTTTCGGTTTGGGGGGAAGCTGCCAAAGTCTCTCTTTCTCAAAGGCTCATGTTCTATCTTCTATTCTGGAGCCCTGGAAGCTTTGGTGGTGAATGTTTAAGGGATGATGACTTCTATCTTCTACAACGGGGCTGCTCGATATCCTTATCTCGGTACTCGTATCATCATCTTCTTTAGCTATATCATTTATTCTATCCTTGTAAATATTTATTCGAAAAACAAAATAGAAAAATATAAAACCTTCAAAAACCATAAAAATCAGAAAATTTCAAAAATACCAAAAACATTGTTTTCTCAAGACATGTCTTCTGGATCGATAACATCTACGGTCTTAGAAATGTCATTCAATAATGGCACAGGACTTTAGATGAAGTTCGAGCAGGAGGTGTAAATATTCTTTTCTATACATGTCACAAACTATGGCTTACAGTTATTTCAGACTGTAACCCGGGCTTCAAATAATGGCTTGCAGTTACTTCAGACTGCAACCCGTGCTTAAACTAAGGTTTGCTATTATTTCAGACAGCAACCCGTTTTTCAAAGAAGGAAAGTGCTACGCTTAAACGATTTTCAAATATTTCGTGCACTTTTCCTAAAACAAAACAAGGAAAGCATGTCGTCAAAAGGACTGCTGTTCCTACACAAATATTTTTCCGTCTAAAATTCTAAGGAAAATATTTGTTGTTTTTCAAAAATGGTGGTAAATGAGTTGCTATTAAATCAATCAGTTTGCAGTTTTCGTAAAATTGAAAAACTCAATCAATGACTTCAGGCTTTTAAACTTTTATAAAATGAGTCATGGATTGAGGGGGATAATGTTTTTCAAATCTACATCATCTAACGGGCTTTCTTAATTATCCTAATATGCTTAATTAAAAATGATGTTAACCTATGTTGAAGGACTAGGTGCCTAGGATATGATTGCTAGGATTAGATGATTAGAGTTTGATGAACACATTATTCCTATACATTTATGTGATCTGTTTGATATGTTGGATTGACTTTTATTAGTCGATTGCTGTTTGGGTGATGTCGACCACCATATATTTGTATGTATGTTCACTAACGTATGCAGGTATATTGGTTTATAAGAATGTTCCGATCGGATCCCACAATTGAAGGTGATTGGATGCCGAAAGGAAAGGGTAACTATATCTTGGGTCGACAAATGAAGAAACGAAGCTAACTGACTTCAATGGAGAGTTGCAGAAATGCAACGTAAGAGGTCTTACTGATCAGCAGATGGTTTCTTCACAAGTGAAGAAACGGAGATTAATTGGACCTCAGTTGGCATTCAAAATGCAACGTAAGAAGAAGTCTCACTGCATTTGCAGACGGTTTTTCTTCCAACCCTACAGCAACAACAACGGAAGTTTCTCAACCACTAACGTATCTTTGTGCAGGATACCATTTTTAAACAATTTTGAATAAATTTGAATAAATTGTTTTGAAAATGGAATATATTGTTTTGAAAATATATTGGACTAATTTTGAAAATCACCGGACTTCATTTTATCAAAACTTAAGTCACTCAATTATCGACTTCGGCCATCGATTGAGGGGGAGAGTGATTTAATTTAAAATATTTTCATACAATATATCTTCAAAAAGTCCGTTTTGTACAACAAAAAGGGGTGATCTAAAGATTTATGTTATTCATGGTATGATTTTTTCTTAGAATCAAGGTCTTCAAAATGAAATCTTTCTGTCTTGTTTGATTGTGAAATTGTTTTGTTTCACTAAAAGATCTCTTAAAAACTATCATACCTGACACTAACAATCTTTAATGTCTAAATGGTCCTTATCTATCATTTTTTTCAAATTAAATCTTGCCACGTATTTCCCTCAAACTTCTAAATGATTTAAATCAATCGGGAATCCAAAATTCTAGTTGGTTTGAAATTTTTTGATCAAGGGAGAGATGGTGTGATTTAATCTCAAATCTGTTTTAATGGAATCGGTTTTAGTCCTTTAAAGGCACTCCTGCCCATGTGTCAACCGATTTCAAATACACGATGCATATGTTGAGGAGGAGGATTTATCCAAAAACATGATGAGTATTTAAACTTGGCCACATATTCTCCCATGTTTTATAAACCTTATTAAATCACTGGGATCCAAAATCTCAAAGGGTTTGATTATTTTTGATCTGGGAGAATTTGTGATTTAATAATAAAATTTGAAAAGGTGATCGTTTTGATTTAATTGTGCGGCTGCTCTCATATGTGCTAAACGTTTTCGAATCTCGAAGCACATATGAGGGGGGCAAAACCATCGAGGTACAAAAGTTTTTTTAAAAGAGATTATAAAGTACCTTGATTGTGTTTTCAAATGGTTTCTTAATGGATTTTGTGATTGTGGATGTGCTTCAAAAGAACTCTTGCCTCTATGTGATAAAATGATTTAAAATATCCTATGCAACATATATGAGGGGGAGATTTTACCAAGAAAAATCAAATGGCTTTTTCGTATGA